>QRDG01000120.1:315327-681086 GCA_012064385.1 Puccinellia tenuiflora
ATTCGGGGGTTGCCCCCCCGACAAGACAATTGTTTTGTATCTCTTCATTCACATCCTTTGATTTGCATCACTATCTGTTATCACTTACCTACTCGAGGACGAGTAGGAGTTAAGCTTGGGGATGCTGATACGTCTCAAACGTATCTATAATTTTTGAGTGATCCATGCTAGTTTTGTGATATTGTCACATGTTTTTACTGTCATTTATATCATTTTTATGCAAAGTGTTTTCACCATATCTGGGGTGAGACTAGTTCTTCTATCATCAATGATTCTTCCAGCTAGACTAAAAGCAGACTCAGATGAGACCGTTGAGACGGGTACCGACAGCACATCCCGTGCTAATATGGAAAGCACCGGATATGTTGTCCTTTTATCATGCCACCACTGCAGTATGTCGAACGGCTCCTCTTCATCTTCATCATCATTAGTAGCGACAACTGCACTATTTAGATATTTTGCTAGCTCCCCGCCACCTTGAAGCATGGGAGTTTGTGTGGTAGAGGCCGACGTGGAGGAAGTACCAAATATCTTACCCCACAATTTCTTACCCTTACCCTTACCGCCTGGCGGCACTACCGGAGGTCTCCGCACCAAAGTTGCACCATATTTAATCTCATATTTACTGTAAATTTCCTGCAGCTTATCCTTTACCTCAAGTGAAAATTGATCATAGCTAACATTTACGGTAAGACTTAAGAGCGAAAGAACACCACTAAACCCTTCCATTTTAGCCCTAGGATCCAAAATAAATATAGAGCAAAGGTATATCTTTCCAATATTTGACATATTTCTCTTTCATGTGGTGGACAGCTACTAGTAAAGTGGGATCATTTTCATACTCTTTCAGGTGTTGGGCAATTTCTAAGATTTGATGCACAATCATATGAGATGTGGGATAATAAACCCCAGATAAACTAACAGTTGAATCATAAAATGTTGCTAGAAACTGAACGATCGATTCAGCAACGTGCCAAGTATCGTCACCAAGTAGAACATACCCGTCCTCTTGCGGAAAATGTTGATTAACATATGCGGAAAATTGAATCTTGTCACGTAGAACTAACTTAATCATAAGGTACGTAGAGTTCCATCTAACAGGCATGTCTAGATGATAACCATGGCATGGTACATCAATAAGGATGCAATAGTTTCTATAACTTGCAAGTCTAGAATTAGAAGCATTTAACCATGAAATTGCCATACGCAGTCGCTCAATGTGTGGAAACAGATCGTCTATAGCACTTTTAGCAATAAGATTAATTATATGACAAGCACAACGTTGATGGAGTAGAAACTTTGATGCATATACTTCGAATATAGGAATGAGGTTATTCATTGCACTAGTATTTGCAGAAGCATTATCCAAAGTTACTGCAAATATCTTGTCAGTAAGACCAAACTCAGTAACAACTTTAAGTATAGCATTAGAAATGTTCACACCATTATGTGATACATCAATTAACTCAAATCCTATTATTCTTTTATTTAGTTCCCAGTTAGAGCTAACATAATGAGCAACAACGGTAATATAATCTTGATGTGCACGACCACTCCAAATATCAGATGTTATGGTGACTGAAAAAGTTGACGATGATAATTGTGCCTTTACGGCGGCACACCTTCTTTGGCTTTTTTTCATGTCCCTAGTTGTAGTTTGTCTAGAGACCGGTGTAAAAGAAGGAGTGTGAGATGTTCTAATATATTCGACAAAACCAGGAGATTCGCCAAATCCTAATGGTAAATCATTCACAGCAATTAATTTTGCAAGAGCATCTCTTTGACGAGATGCATCATAGACAAAGATACCTCGGGGCGTGCCGTCGGGGTTGAAGTTGATCCTGCTCTGGATTGCCACAGCAACTCCATCATGCTTCGTGTGGCCGTCTACATGTCTCTTCAGGTGGTCGTTCCCTCCTCCCTTCTACAGAGCAAATGTGCTACTGCAATTCGGATGCAAGCATCGAGCTCTGATCTTCGTGACACCATGGGCGTCAACAGTTTCTACTTCCTCAAAGTTCTGCCAAACTTTCGAGGTTTTTTTCCGCCGCTTGCTACCGCTAACGGTGGAAGTTTGGCTAAAAGAAGTGGAACTGCCGGGAGAATCTGTGGTTTCTGGTGGTGTTGGATTTTTGGATTGGGAATGATGGAAGTTGTCGTTGTCGAGGTAGGGAGAATGAAGATTGAAGTCGGAAGGAGTTTCAACCCCCAACTCATCAGCACGAAAGAGATATTGGTTGGGATCACCCATGTGTTTGGTGTATGAAATGAGAGAGGTGTTGGATTGGATGGTGTGAAGAATGAGAGGGGTGTGATGCCCTTTTTATAGTAAAATTTTGCTGAAATTCGAAAAAAAAGGAATCAGGGGGAGCACCCCTAGTCCCCAACGGTCGACTCATTCGTCCGGCACTCCGGCCTGCTCCCCGCTCCCGCTGGACCCGCTCCCCGGCCCCGCTCCCGCCAACGGTCGTCCGTCCTGGTCCCCACTAACGGGCCCCGGCATGCCAGCGAGCCGGCACGCGTGTCTGGCGTGCCGCACGGCCTGGCGTGCCGTGCCGTGCTGGTCTGGCACGCGGGCCTCGCTCCCCGGCCCAGGCACGGCACCTGGCTCTCGCGGGCCGGCACGGGCACGGCACGCCATGGGCCGGGCCGGTGCCGGGCTTTTTGGCACGTGCCGGGCCGCAAAAAGCCCGGCCCGGTGGCCAGGTTTGCAGTTCCCAAAGCCGCACCACAGAGCTCCCCTGCCCCTCCTCTCTCCATTGGACATACTCCCACAGAGAACGATTCCCTCTCCTGACCAAATCGTGCTCGCCCAACCAGTGCTCGCCACCCTGGTGGCCGCCCTTTGCGTTCACTGCTGAACGTTGAAAACCAGCACGCGCTCCTCCATCTGTGCAAGCAAATGCACGCCGCAAACCCCACTGACACGGTGGCCTCACCTCTCCTGCCCCACGACACGATACACTCTGCATTGCATCGAGCACACTCTCTGCACACTGGACCCCACGACCCCGAGCTCGTGAGCGATCCTTCCCGTGTAAGCCTTGCGTCCAGAACCCTAGCATGTGCTTTGGGGTCGTTGCCGCACCGCCCCGAAAGCCAATGGCGTCGCTCCGTGCCTTCTGCTACCCTCGCCACTCCCGGTCCACCGTGCACCGGAGCGCCGCTATAAAAAGAGCACCCGGAGCCCTTCTCAAACCCGCACCACTCTCACCACCTCCTCCTGCACACACCAGAAGGATGACATCGCTGCTGCTCGCCTCCCGGCCGAGGAGCTCGAGCACGGCCATGCTCGGCTGCCGCTCAAGGTTGACGTCGCCACGGCTCCGTCGCCGCTCTTTCTGCTCCCTGTCTTTGGGTCTTCCTTCCTCCTATCTCGCAGCCCCTGACCCAACTAGTTCTTGCCCAGGCCCTCGTCCAGGAAGTCGCCGACGAGCTGCACCCACTGCAACCGTCAGTCCGCTCGTCTCCGACACCGCACGGCCACACGACGCCGCCGTCGTTCCGGCCATCTTCGTACGCCGAGCTGCAGCTGCCATAGTTCACCTCGGCACCCTCCGCTATTCTGCGCCCTCCGCCGGACCGCTCCGGCATCTTCTCCACGGCTCCAGCGCCGATGGAAGCTCCCGCCATGGTGAGCATCTCTTTCTTCCCGAGCTCTCTCTCTCTCGTATATCCCATGCATGCAGAAATCAACATGTGGGCCTTAGGCCATTTCCTTTTCTTTCCACCCAAAACAATACCCATTAACCCAATGGCAGCTGGGCCCTGCTCTCAACTGCAAATTGAAATCACCTTAAATAAAGGAAACCGTTTTCCTACAGCAAAGACGTATTCTGGGAATACGCCTTTGACGTGGCCCTTTCCTTTTTAATTTGTTTATTTGTTTCAGGAACTAGGCAGAACTTAAAAAATTCGTAACTACATAAATACAAATTCAAATGACATGAAACCAATGCCAGTAGTTCACCATTTTCAATATCTATCCAATGTAACTGGCCTCATGCCATTTAGATTAACATAGAATATTTGGTGAATTAATTGGTGATCTTCCATGTTAAAAATCAATCATGAATATCTCTAAAAGAATGTTCTCAAATAACCCCAAAACATTTCTGGTTTGGTTCACTAATCCAAATACCTTTCAAAATCCATTTGTCTCATAATTTTATTATTAACCAAAAAGATGAAATGAATTATCATAGAATCAACACTTTAAAAATCATGTCTTTAGTTATAAACCCATATCCTTAGTTCAGGTTACTAGAAAAGTATAAAATTTGTTCCTCCTGCTAGCTTTTGAAATTGTTTATCATAAACTTGGACCATAATTTTTGAGCTTATCAATATTAAACTAGAATTAAAATGCTATAGAAAGTTTTCTGGACTAAATGAATTTTTTATGTTAATCTATCAATCCAAATGAACTAAATCCAATTTTGCTGGACTCATATTAACATTTACTAGCTAAACCTAAAATATGACCTTTTTATGATCAACAGAGAATAAACTATGAATTTATTCATGTCATAGCTATTTCTGTACTAGAAAAAATATATGAAAATAATAATAAATCAAAATGGACCAAATCCAATTATGTTGACTTCTTTAGGTCAGTATATATATGTAGGAATTTGTTTATATTTTGTATGATGATTGGTGAATGATTGTGTGTTTCTCTTTTACGGCGTTTAGAAGTTTTCGACATCGGAAAGGATCTTATGAAGAAAGGAATGGATCGTTATTACTTCTATTATTATTATTATTGAGTGAAGAGAAGAAGACCAGGGACACTTTTCTATGCCAGGCAAGCCATCCATTTGATCATACCTCTTTGTCCTATTATTTTTAATAAGCATGTTTTACTTATGTTAAGATGCATGAAATGTTTTTAAGTGGTGTGTGCCACTAAAACCTTTTTAAATATTATCTAAGATTAGGCCCCGTATATAGAAATGTTTAGTTAGAGTATGGAAAATTCTAGGTTGGGAAAAACCAATGTTTTATTCAAAAACTCTCTTTATGAAAATCCTTTGGTAAAATTGTGTTTTACCCAAGATGTTGCTAAACTATTAGCTATGGAAATGGAGTAGGGATGGAGTATGAAGGTTTTGAGAAAAGTGCACATTGTGTCCTAGTACTTACGTCGACTAGCCGTAACATGTGCGACCACATTACCCCCATATGGGACGGGGCTTAGATGACTAGCTTGCTTGTTTTAGTATGGGATGCCTCAACAGCGGAGATGCTCCGTTTCATGAGGGGCTGGTTTGGTGACCCCCCCTGACCCAGGTCCTTCAACTGATCGAAGGATAGAAGCGTATTTTCATACCGTCGGGCAAAACTGTGAGTCCTCACACGCCGGGGCTCCGACGGGAGACCAATGACCGGGTGTTGATGGAATGTTCATAAGGGTAGGGTCCTATACTAGGATGAGCAAGTGAAAGGCTATGGTCGGTTACTCAACTTTGCATACACCTTGTATGGCGGGACGTGGCTGACACGGTGAGTTTTTCGGATAGTGTGGGTAAAGTGTACAACCTCTGCAGAGTGTAAAACTATTCCAATAGCCGAGTCCTCGGTTGTGGACAGCTGGAAGGCCGTCCTATGACCTATGTGCAAAGTTTTGATTTTGAAATAAAACGGAGAAGTTTTAGTGCAACCATACCAACGGGCCGGTATGCGGTTGTCGGGAAAGGCTGGACCATGATGGGCTATGGTCGACACAAAGAGTTTTTGACGAAAAACCTATTTTGTTTTTAAGAAGAAAATTAAATCTCTTTCTTACCTTTTTCAACAAAGATATAGAGATATCTTGGTTTTTGAAAGAAAAAGTTTTCAAACGAAGCAAACTTGGATCTCTCCACCATATTTAGCTATGTATCTATAGGTCCTCACTTACTTATAGGGGTGGTTTGCGAGTTGATACGTGTCAAGCGTATCTATAATTTTTGATCGTTCCATGCTTGATTCCCATCATTATTAAATGTTTATGCTACATTGTTATATCATTTTGAGGCATTTTATTGGACTAACCTATTGACAAGATGCCCAGTGCCAGTTCCCTGTTTTTGTGCTGTTTTTGTTGCAGAAAGTTACTTCTGGAAATATTCTCAGAATTGGACGAAAATTTAGGACGATTTTTTATTGGACAAATGAAGACCGGAACCAAAAGGGCGACCCAGGGGGCAGCCCACGTGCCAGGGGCGACCTGTGGCCGTGGCCCAGGGTCCACCCACGGGTGGGACCCGCCCCTGCCCTGTGGGGCACCTCTCGGCCGCCTTCGACGCTTATAAAATCATCCTTGAAGAAAAAACCCTAACACCCGAAGGATTTTCCCAAATACAATACAGAGCTCCGCCGCCATCCGCTGGGGGTCAGATTGCCTGTTCCAGCACCCTGCCGGGACGGGGATTGGCCCCCGGAGCCATCTTCGCCGCCACCGCTGCCTCCGGGATGAGTTGTGAGTAGTTCCCCCGTGGACTACGGGTTTGTAGCAGTAGCTAGATGGTACTCTCTCCCCCTTGTTGTTCAATACCATGTTTTCGTGAGCTGCCCTACATGATCGAGATCAATCCGATGTAATATGCGTTGTGTTTGTTGGGATCCGATGGATTGGCACGTTATGATCAGATTATTTATGTTTATGAATTGTTGTTGCTGCAATGTTGTTATGCTTAATGCTTGTCACTAGTGCACGAGTGGCATGATCTTAGATTTGGGTGCGTTATGTTTGCATGAATATAATTGATCCTTAATCATATCTACAAGTTGTATGCACCTGTTATTAGTTCGGAACCGGAGACCTCAAGTGACAGAAATGGGGACATCGATGGGAATGGTTAGTAACTTGTGGATTACATGTGTTCATTGTGTGTTAATGCTTTGCTCCGGTGTTCTATTAAAAGGAACACCTTAATTGCCATTTGTTCCTTAATTGGCCCGGCTGAAACCGGATGGCAGGACAAAAGATGTGCGAATTCTCATTGCGAGTAGTTACAACTATATATGGAATACATGCCTACGTATGATTGATAAACTGAATGCTTTGTCATAATTAATTAATTAGTGCAATTCTGTCAATTGCCCAACTGTAATTTGTTCACCCAATGCATGATTATTTGCTTAGGAGAGCCGCCACTAGTGAAACTATGAACCCCGGTCCATATTTCTCCATCATTGCTTTCGTGTTACGGTTACTATTGTTCTCAAATCACTGTTGCTTTCACCTCTCTCGTGTTACTTGTGCTTCTCCAGGTGTGGCTGAATTGACAACTCAGCTACGAAGACCTCTAAGTATTCTTTGGCTCCCCTTGAGTCGAATCAATAAATTGGGTTATACTACCTGTGAAGACTGTTGCGATCCCCTACACTTGTGGGTTATCAAGATTATTTTCTGGCGCCGTTGCCGGGGAGCCATAGGTCTACTTATTGGTTCACTTGGGAAGTACTCACTTTCTCTCTACTCTCTTTATTGTTTTTGCTATCAATGGTTAACTTCTTTTAAACTAGATCTTATTGGCAAGGCGGGTTCACGGAGGAACAACAAGAATATTATAAGGAATACCGCTTGTCATAAAAAGGGATACACTTATGGAAAATAATTAATACTCTGATCAATTATGCTAGAGACTTGTGCTTATATTATGATATATCTTATTGATGTGATGAGTCTAGTTGTAGCATGAATTTTAAACACCTTCCTTTTCAATGTGCTAGTAATGGTAATTAAACCTTAGCATCTTATGCTAAGGGAAACTATGATTTTTATGATGTAGAACCTATTGAAGAATTTATTGCGTGGAAGGGTGCTTATGAAATTTCTTCTTTGATTGAAAATGATGATGATGCTCCTTATAAATCTATAAGTCTTGCTATACTTAAATATTGCATGGATAATTACAAAGATGAAAATTGTTATATTACTGAATATCTTAAGGGTTTATCTCCCCCAGAAGAAGAGACTAATGCCATGCAGGAGCCTATGGAAGAAGAAATTGTTGAAACTGGAAGCTCATTGGAGGAAAACGAGGAGGAGAATGACGAACAAGAGGAGGAAGAATGGAGTAGCTACCCATCTCTACCTTCTAATGAGAGTAACTCTCTAACTCATACATTATTTGATTGTCCTCCTTGCTCACCAAAGGAGAATGGATGCTATGATCCTATTGATTCGCTTGAAACATCCCTTTTTGATTAAAAAAATGATCTTGTTATATATGATAATCCGTGGTATATTGATAAATCTTATGATAATCCTTTATTTACTCCAACCATTGAGATGCATGATAATGAAGAGTTGTACTTAGAAAGTCTATATGATAAAGCTTTTGATGATGGTCCTATGTTACATGATAATAAAAATTATAATGCTATTGAAAGTGGGTTTGATCCCACTATTTTTGAGATGGACCTAAATTATGTGCTTGTAGATCATGAAAAGCCTGTTTTATGTGACAATTATATTGTTGAGTTTGTTCATGATGCTACTGAAAATTATTATGAGAGAGGAAAATATGGTTGGAGGAGCATTCATTTTACTAAAATACCTCTCTCTATGTTGCTATTGTTTTACCTTCTTATGCTAGAAGCTTTATGCTTCATTGCTTTATTTTCTTACAAGATGCCTATGCATAGGAAGAGGGTTAGACTTAAATGTATTTGATATTTGCTTCATGATGCTCTCTTGTATGTTTCAACTCTTATTTTTATGTGAGCATCATTGAAATTACTGGGCCTAGCTAAAAGGCTTTAAAGAAAAGCGCTATTGGGAGACAACCCATTTTATTTTTCTTTCAGTTTCTTTTTGCTTTTCTTGAGTCATGGATTTGTTGCCTCTGTAGCAACTTCATTGTATCTTTTTGTTTTGGTTTTTTGTGCCAAGTTTAGCCTCTAATGCATTGAAAGTGCGAGGTATTGTTTTGCTGTCCAGAAACAGATTTCTGCCCTTCACTGTTCAAAAATCCAGAAAATCCCTGAATTTTATATTTTTCTGATATTTTTATACAGAAAACCTGATACTTTTATCTATCTTTTATTAGTTTTGATTTTTCTGATTTGAGCTACAGAAGTGCCTCTTTAAATTCGATCTTTATAGACTGTTCTGTTTTGACAGATTTCTGTCTTTATTTGCGTTGCCTCTTATACGAGCTTTCTTTGTGGTTTCTTTTCGTGGAAAGGCATCACAAAGGCTTTGTATACATTAGCTAATGTTAAATTGAGTATTTGAAATTTTTCTTAATGGAGCTCAAGTGATTTTATTTAATGAGTACTAACCCCTCTAATCAGTTTATGAGAAGTTTTGTGTGAAGTGAGTTTTTAAGTTTTGAACGACACGGTGATGTGAGAATGGAGAAAAGCTCAAGCTTGGGGATGCTCCCATGGAATCCCCCTGGAATATTTAAGAATATTCAAGCATCTAAGCTTGGGGATGCCCAAGGCATCTCCACTCTTCACCAACAACCATCAGGTCGTTTCGTTGAAACTACGTTTTTATCACTTTACATATTATGTGCTATTCTTGGAGCATCATTTTATTTTGCTTTTAGTTTAGTTTTGTTTGTTTGCTGGTCATATTCATGTTGGATCCTATCTATCTTGTTTGGGAGAGAGACACGCTCCGCTTTTTCGTGGAATACTCTTGTGCTTCACTTATACTTGGTTGAGTATTCTTAGCTATTGTTTGTTTTGCTAGTAAGCTCTCGTTTTTAGCTTTCATCTTGTTTAGAGCTGCTAGTTTGCTGTAGTTAAACTCTCTTGTGCTTCACTTATATTTGTTAGAGAGTTGAATTGGTTGCTTGGTTAATATGTTAGAATGGTAGAATGCCGAATATGGGTAATGGTATGATGAAAAACCTGCATAGTCTTGTAGATCATTGTGTGGATACTTGATGCTTCTCAATTGTTTTGAGATATTAAGATGAATGCTTAAACTTGATGGTTATTTGAGTGGAAATTGATTAGTAAAGAAATACAGTTAAAAGCTTGAAACTGTGTGGTGTTTCGTAGTTGTTAATTCATAAAGCTAATCTTTTCATCAAAAGAACTGTTTGGTCAACAAGGGAGACGGTATGGAGTGTTTATGGTTAAGATTGACTGATGTCCTATGTTACTCTGTTACCGGTTAATGTTGGATGTTTGCTTCAAATACCATTGTTGCTAAGCCAAAAAAAATCTGTACTGAGAGGGAATACTTCTCGTGCATCCAATCCCAAAGCCAAACTATCTTGCCAGCCGAGTCCACCATATCTACTTATGCATGGTATTTCTTGCCATTCCAAGTAAATTTGTCATGTGCTATCTTTAAAATATTCAAAATACTCCTTTTTGTGACTATGTTTTTAAGCTCATGAGGAAGTAGTAGAGAGCTAGATATAACTTGTGACGAGCAAGGTCATTTCTCCCCTTTCACCCGGTGTCGATAGTTTACGTCTTCACTTGAATCAACCTGAGAGCTGCTTAAGCAAAATATAAATATAACTCACCATTCTCCTCCGCGCAATGAAAATCTGAGAAATCAGCTCAAAACATTGGACAGTGGTGAAACCAAGGAGAAAGAGGAATGTACTCGTTCCTCTAAAACCAGCTTCTCTCACAAGTCTAAAAGCCTTGCTTGTTATGGGGGACTAGATAGCTTCTCTGTTGTGAAATCGTTGACGAAAGCATGCATCTCTCAAAATTGTTTTTATCTCTGTTTTTCAAAATCAAAAAGCTCTAGCACATGACTAATCCCTGCTTCCCTCTGCGAAGGGCCTTTCTTTTACTTTTAAATGTTGAGTCAGTTTTCCTTTTCCTTCTATCTCCACCAAAGCAAACATACATCATTGACCCCGGGTATCATTGATCATATTACATCGTCAGATTAAACATGAATCTTTATATTGACTTTATCTATAAGATAAGCCGTTGGAAGTTGAAGCTTTTTGCTAATACTTATATCTTCCTTTGTGTTGATTCTCAAACACTTTTGTCGTGGAACCATTACCTTTGAGAATTAGTCAATTATGTGGGTCACATTGCTTTCATGTCTTTAACGTACTATTTACGAAAGGTTTTTGCTTGAATGATTCAACTTGGTTATTCATTGTTTTCTTGCTATCAACTATAGACAATTGTTTTGTATCACTTCATTCACATCCTGTGCTTTTACATTACTATCTTGATCAAGATTATGTTGGTGGCACGTCAAGCTCAAAAATTATTTTGATTATCATTTACCTACTCGAGGACGAGCAGGAATTAAGCTTGGGGATGCTGATACGTGTCAAACGTATCTATAATTTTTTATCGTGCCATGCTTGATTCTCATCATTATTACATGTTTATGCTACATTATTATATCATTTTGAGGCATTTTATTGGACTAACCTATTGACAACATGCCCAGTGCCAGTTCCCTGTTTTTGTGTTGTTTTTGTTGCAGAAAGTTACTTTTGGAAATATTCTCGGAATTGGACGAAAATTTAGGACGATTTTTTATTGGACAAATGAAGACCGAAGCCAAAAGGGCGACCCGGGGGGCAGCCCACAGGTCAGGGGCGACCTGTGGCCGTGGCCTAGGGTCCACCCGCGGGTGGGACCCGTCCCTGCCCTGTGGGGCACCTCTCGGCCGCCTCCGATGCTTATAAAATCATCCTTGACGAAAAAACCCGAACACCTGAAGGATTTTCCCAAATACGATACAGAGCTCCGCCGCCATCGCCGACAAGTTGGGGGGGGGGGGTCAGATTGCTTGTTCCGGCACCATGCCGGGACGGGGATTGGCCCTCGGAGCCATCTTCGCCGCCACAGCTGCCTCCGGGATGAGTTGTGAGTAGTTCCCCCGTGGACTACGGGTTTGTAGCAGTAGCTAGATGGTACTCTCCCCCCCCCCCCTTGTTGTTCAATACCATGTTCTCATGAGCTGCCCTACATGATCGAGATCAATCCGATGTAATATGCGTTGTGTTTGTTGGGATCCGATTGATTGGCACGTTATGATCAGATTATTTATGTTTATGAATTGTTGTTGCTGCAATGTTATTATGCTTAATGCTTGTCACTAGTGCACGAGTGGCATGATTTTAGATTTGGGAACGTTATGTTTGCATGAATATAATTGATGCTTAGATCGTATCTACAAGTTGTATGCACCTGTTATTAGTTCGGAACCGGAGACCTCGAGTGACAGAAATGGGGACATCGATGGGAATGATTAGTAACTTGAGGATTACATGTGTTCATTGTGTGTTAATGCTTTGCTCCGGTGTTCTATTAAAAGGAACACCTTAATTGCCATTTGTTCCTTAATTGGCCCGGCTGAAACCGGATGGCGGGTCAAAAGATGTTGTGCGAATTCTCATTGCGAGTAGTTACACCTATATATGGAATACATACCTACATATGATTGATAAACTGAATGCTTTGTCATAATTAATTAATTAGTGCAATTCTGTCAATTGCCCAACTGTAATTTGTTCACCCAATGCATGATTATTTGCTTAGGAGAGCCGCCACTAGTGAAACTATGAACCCCGGTCCATATTTCTCCATCATTGCTTTCGTGTTACGGTTACTATTGTTCTCAAATCACTATTGCTTTCACCTCTCTCGTGTTACTTGTGCTTCTCCAGGTGTGGCTGAATTGACAACTCAGCTGCGAAGACCTCTAAGTATTCTTTGGCTCCCCTTGAGTCGAATCAATAAATTGGGTTATACTACCCGTAAAGACTGTTTCGATCCCCTACACTTGTGGGTTATCACGAGTACATTCAAATATACTCATATTGGTTTCGTCCCTGGCTATTGTCTTGGCCAGACTATGAGAAGCGGTACAAGGAAGAAGACTTTGATGACGGCTATGCGAACTAGGACGTTCTCCCAGTCAGTTGCCTGTAGGGTTATGGCAAGAGACTTGGGCTCCACGCTATTTGATGATTCCGCTGCAAGTACATGCTGAAGTTTATAACTTCACTCAAGTAAGTATATTTATTCGGTATATATGGATGTTCTTTTGATACCAGTTTGATTGTGCTTAGCGACACACTGATCATGGGATCGCTGATGTTGTAGGCACAAGGGTACTTCAGACAGCTAGTCCGGGTCCCGACAAAAAGTTTCAGTTTTATGATGTCACCCTCTACTTCTTTATATTTTTTATATCACATAACTCAACAAAGTTATTTAAATGAGAGGCGGCACCATCACCACTAGCAACAGAAAATTGCTCTTTCCTGACAAGATTTAATAAAGCAGGCTTTATCTCATAAAATTCGGCTGTGGCAGCCGGTGGAGCAATAGGTGTGCATATAAAGTCATCATTATTTGAGCTAGTGAAGTCACACAACTTGGTGTTCTCAGCTGAACCCATTTCCTCAATAAAACAGCAAGAAACTAAGCAAAACAAAAAGAGACTAGTTGCTGGAATTTTTAATTTTTTTTGTATTTTTCAGTTTTAGAGCAAACAAAAGGCAAAACAAGACTAACAAAAAATATACCAAGCAAGACAATAAAAAAGTAAAGTGAAAGGAAGTGTGAAAGTCCCCTAGCTGATGCTTCCAAGTCCCCGGCAACAGCGCCAGAAAAAGAGCTTGATGACGTGGATCACACGTTCGCTGGGAGACCCCAAGAGGAAGGTATGATGCAGCAAAGCAGCAGTTTCCCTTGATTACAAAACCAAGGTTATCGAACCAGTAGGACTTGGAGAAGGCTTAGCAAGGTGTCAACGGTGCCAAAAAAGAGGTGTTGTCGGCGTGCTGACATGGACCTGCACACAATCACAAACAAACTATTTTGCCAAAAGGAAACAGAGAGGTTGTCAATCTCTCCGGCTTACTGAACACAAAGAATTAAATGTGTGGATGTAAAATATGATGAGTGTGAAATATGACCAGCGAGAAAATGATGATGAAAAGCTATTAAAACGGTTGTAAGCAATGTAGGAAAATAGGACCGGGATCCACAATTCACTAGAGGTGTCTCTCCAAAAGATATACATGATGGGCAATTGATAGAACTGTGGGCGCACAACAAGGATATCATAAAACAATATAGTTCATCGTTTTATCTAATAAGGGCATTACATCAACATACATAGACCGTCTTCTGACTGCATCTACCACCTTGGGTCGCTATCCAGCATGTCACCCAAAAGTATTAAGTTGCAAGCAACAGATCATTGCAATAAGCAAAGTGCATAATGTAAGCAATGTAAATAACACAAGGAAATCACACCGATGTTTTCTCCCTAGTGGCAACAGCACATCTCTTGTATTAATCATTTCTGTCAGCCCAAGCTCAAACAAGAGAGGCATGAACCCACTATCTAGCATAAATACTCCCTCATACAACACTAATAATTACTTGGCCAAAGCATCCACTAGCATCGGAGAGCATGCAAGATCATAGATAAAACACAACACATAGATGAACAAAAGCAATGACTTCCACAATTCATCAGATCCATGCAAACACAATCATGTAGCAGTTACACATAATATGATCTTGATCATGATAGGCAGCTCACAAGATCTAAGCAATGAAGTACAAGGAGGAGAGACAACCATCTAGCTACTGCTATGGATCCGTAGTCCCGTGGTGGACTACTCACGCATCACTCCGGAGGCAGGCATGGTGGTGTAGATGCCTCCGGTGTCGATTCCCCTCTCTGGCAGGATGCCGGGAAGAGCTACAGAACCCTCCCGAACTAGGGTTGGAGATGGCGGCGGCCTCGGACGTCTTCTGGAAATATGATCTGGTGTCTTAGGGTTTTTGCATCGAGAGGGAATTTATAGGCGAAGAGGCGACGCGAGGAGGCGAAGGAGGCGCCCAGGTGGGCCCCAGGCATGGTGTAGGGGGGGCCGCGGCCAGGTGGTGTCTGGAGCCCCTGGGGCTCCCCTCCGGGCGTCCTCCAGGTTCCGTCTTTGTTTCATATTGCAAATAATTCCTATAAATTTTCAGCGCTTTCCGAGAAACTTTCCAGAACAACTTTTCTGAAACAAAAAGACAACAGAAAACAGGAACTGGCACTAAGCATCTTGTTAATAGGTTAGTTCCATAAATCATCCCAAAATGATATAAAAAAATTATAAAAACATGTGGCACTGATATAAAATCAAGCATGGAACATCAAAAATTATAGATACGTCGGAGACGTATCACCTGTCACCGTGGTTCCTGCAAGCTAGCTAGGCCTGTCGAGCAGTGACTCGTAGTTGTTCCTTGTTCTTTCCAAGCGCATGTTGGAGCTTGTCCTCACGCGGCGGTTGTCGAAGCCGTTTGTCGGTCTTCCCTCGGTTGTGGCTACAACCTTGGACTCGTTCTGGCCGTCGGCATAGTCCTTATGCTTGCCGCTCGTGTCGTGGTCGCGTTTTGCCGTTCTTCTGCCGTCTTACGGGTCGGTTCGGCTTTTGCGCATAGCCGGCTCGGTGGCGACCCTGCCGTCTGCATCGAGCAGGATCGGCTGCTTCATCGAGGAGTCGGCCGTGGCGTACTTGTCCGCGATGACCATTAGCTCGGCCATGGTTTTGGGGTTGGCACGCATGAGTTTATGCCTGAGCAGCGTTCTGTCCCGACATCCTTGAGCGAAGTACTGGATGGCCTGTGACTCTTGGATTCCTTTACAAGAGTTACGCAGGCTGGTCCAGTGAGTGAGGTTGTCGTGGTCCGACTCGCCCTCATTTTGTGTGCATAAGGCCAGCAACTGCGCATTGCCGGGCCGCAGGTAGGTGCCGGTGAAGTTTCGATTGAAGACCTCCCCGAAGTCCAGCCAACTGTTGACGCTCTCGTCGGGGAGGCTCTTCAGCCAAGTTCTGGCTGAGCCTTGAAGCATGAGCGGTACATAGCGCGCAACGACATGTTTGTTGTCGCCTGCGATTCCGACTGCGGTGACGTAGTCGGCCAGCCAGTCCCTCGGCTTGGCGGAGCCGTTGTATTTGGGAGTTACCCACGGGAGCATGAATCCCTTGTGGAATGGTTCCGTCTTGATGCGGGGACCGAAGCACTTGTGTCCTGCTATGACCTCCTCTTCGATGGTGCGTGACGCCTTTAGCGACTTGATGCGTTGGCGGGCATCGTCGTCGACCGCAGGTCCTAGTGGCCCCAGGCGCTGGTCGATGGTGATCTTGGTGCCGAGGCGGTCCTTGATACTAACGGCTGCTCGCGGGTTGAGCTCGTCGTCTCGGTCGCGTCCTGCAGCCGGCTCTTGGTTGCGGCTACGGAGGTGCGAGTTCACGCTCTTCTCGCGGTGACCCCCCGGGTGCTTGCTCTTCGGCGGGTTGTGGTTCGTGGAGGATGACTCGTGTCCCTGCTTGATCTTGCCGGCTGCGTCATAGCGGGGAGGCAGGTTGTGAAGCGCCAAGGCCTGGCTTCCTGCCGGCTCGGTTTCCCGCAGCTGCCGATTGGCGGTGGCGATGAGCTCCTGAACCCGGCGCACTTGTTGTCGTAGCTCCTCACCTTGCAGGTGAGGGAGTTCGGCAGCTACCACCTCTGCGGCCTTCATGTTTTGGACGGGACAGCTGTACTCGGGCTGGACGAAGGCGGAGCGCTCGGTCAGATGTCTAGCATGATCTATGGCGCCACCTATGTAGCGCCCAGACCCCGGAATTATACAGAGAGGCTATGTAAGCAACACAACCATCAATGTATAAAACAAAGATCGAGACTTGTGGAACAGAACTGGCACAAAGCATGACTCTACGACACAAAACATTTATATAGCAACTCATATAACGAGGAGAATACAAATATTACAAGGCAAAAGGATCACAGATCCTACAATTCAACAAGCGGAAGCAAAGTAGCGTTGTCTAATACAACAAGAAGCAAATTATGGCCTAAGAGGCCTACAGATAAACATCACCCAAGCCAGCTTGTTCCACGGTCCCAAGCTGCCACCTGGGAACCCCAGACTAGTAGTCGACGTCAACGAAGAACCCACCTAGCCGCTCGGTGTCGTCCTCCTCTGAAATACAAAATCATAGAGGGAGCAAAGAGAGACTGAGTACGACGTACTCGCAAGTTTAGTAGGGCGATATAGGCCCAATGACCGACGGAGGCTCTAAAGCTGTATATGTATTTCTTTTGCATAAAGCTAAGTTTCATAAACAGATATATAATTGACACATGGCATTCGTCTACTCAGAATACTTTTCAAAAGGGGTAAGAGAGTAACATTTGTCATCATTGGTTCTCATCGAACCCTTCTGTAACCAACCACTCTCATCTCCACTAAGGCACCCCCTCGAATCACCCTCGAGGAAATGAACCTTTACCACACGTTGATTAATGCAACCTTTAGCTGCCATATCAATTAGGTTAAGATTCTCTATGATCTTATCGTCTATTCCCAAGTTGTCCATAACCGTGGACACGGCTTTTCGAAAAGATTAACCCTGCAGGGGTGTACTAATTTACCCATTGGTACCGTCCGGCTCACCTGAGTGGCCCTCTTCCGGGGAAGACCGGCAAGCGGGCGCGGTTAGACCTTTACAAAGCATGAGGCTTACTCAAGGACCATCAGTGGCGGGAGGACAGGTTCAGCGCTCCCAGCGCCCTGCCCCACCGTCACGTCCTAAACATCACCATCCTCGTTCCTTTTCCACTCACACCACCCACGCGCAAATGGAAATAGCAAACTAGAGGACCCTTGACAAGCCCCTCACAAATTATTCGGTCGGTAAGGCGCCCATACACCCACCAATGGCAGCACGCTAGTCTTGGTTCAAGAGGTAAAGAACTCGCACCTAGGGGCTAGAGTGAGGCAAAACACCATCCCCGATGGCAACTCACCCAAGCCGTCTTAGCATTTTAATTTAGCATCACATTCATCCACCAAGTCCGCATCATTCCATCTTCAACAACAATTATGGAAATAAACAACGGACACAACTAGTATTGCAACTAAGCATGGCTAAGCATAGCTAAGCATATGAATACAAATAATTCTTTCCTTATCTCGGCCAACACTTCAACCCTAGGTTTCATAGGTAGGGATACATGTGATGGGCTTGGGGGAGAACATGCATTCATAGGATATTCTAATGTTTACCAAAAGACATTTGAACCGCATGCAATATTATGGTGGATAAAATAATTTGATAAAGTCATAGGATGCTAGATGCCAAGAAGGTTAGGTTATCTCTTGCCTTGCTGCCCGGTAGTGAAGCACTGATCGTCGGGGTAGTTAGAGAGGCCCTCGACTCCGGAATCTATCGATACCCAAAAGAAATACAAAACACACATAAATCACACGAACTCAAAATGCAATGCTCAATCACATGATGACATGTCCAATTGATGCAACCATATTATTATATAAATTAAAAGCAAATTTAAACGAGGGGCCAAATAATTTGTGAAATTATTTGGAACCAACCCCATATTTATCCTAGTGACCACATTCTTCAAAAATTATCAATTTATTATGGAAGTGCTCAAAATGCATGAACATGGCAATAAAGGGTAGGGTTCGTCATTCCGATCATTTTGTTACTTTATTTGTAATTTTCGGAGCACCGATGCTTAACTAGTAATTTTAAAAGGTTATTTGGATTTATATCTTTTATCCAATTCAAGATTAATATCAGCGTCCAAAGTATTGTCATGAGGCGTTACTAGCATGTTTAGCCAGCATTTGAAACACTGACCCAAATGGTGTACCATTTGTAAGATTTAACAAAAAGGGAAAACAAAAAAAAACAAAGTTCACAAGTTTTCAGCTTGGTTCGGAATTCATCCGGATTGGGCCGGAATATTCCGGATGGTCCGGAATAATCCGGGCTAAATCCGAACCAAATCCGAGGTGACCTCAAAATCTTTCGGTTGGGGTTTCGGATTTCGTCCGGAAAGGTCCGGAAAAATCCGGTCGACCCGGAATCGATCCGGAATAATCCGGGTGATTCCGGACGACTCGATTATGGGCAGAAAACGACGGCAGCGGCGGAACTCGCTCGACGCGAGCAAGAAGGAGAGGGAGAGGAAAAAGGGGAGGAGGCCTAAGAGGCGTGTGTGCTCACCAGGAGCACTCCCGTGTGGTCGGAGAGGACGGGGACGACCGCGGTGGCCGGATTACGCAGGGGACGGGCACGGCGAACGGCGGACCAACTCGGGAAGGCGAGCTCGATTCGCTCTTACTCGGGGCCTCCCAGCAAGCGTCCTTCGGTGGGGAAGGTGGAGGAGGAGCAGGCGGAGCGAGTGGTGGCTTCGGCTTGCCCCAAGGTGGCCGGAGTCGACGGCGATGCACGGAGGACGGCGGCGGTACGACGGCGTGCGGTGAGAGGAACGAGAGCCTCTTCTCGATCCGGAAAGAGAGGAGAGGCGAGGAGGAGAGAGGAGTGCGGGCAGGTGAGCACGGTCACGGGCTCCTTAGCCCTCCCTTTGCCACGGCGGCGTGCGGCATGGGCGCGGAGGAGGTGGCGGCATGGCGCCAGTGCGTCCTGTCGTCACTGTGCTTCGTCCGGAATTTTCCGGATGGG
This sequence comes from Puccinellia tenuiflora, assembly GCA_012064385.1. Classification (NCBI taxonomy): domain Eukaryota; kingdom Viridiplantae; phylum Streptophyta; class Magnoliopsida; order Poales; family Poaceae; genus Puccinellia; species Puccinellia tenuiflora. The sequence goes on from QRDG01000120.1 coordinate 334,779, forward strand.
TCCGGAAAATTCCGACTGGCCCGGAATTTATCCGGAAAATTCCGGGTCATTCCGAATGGACAGAATTGGCAGAAAAAGGCCAGGTTTTGAAAAGCATTTACACAAGTCCAAAAATTACAGAAAAATTTAGGGATGCTCCCAACCAGAATAGGAAGCTCCCCATATTTTCCTTTGGATTTTTAGGGCATCACAACATGATTCACAATTAGGAAGTGCCTGGAACCACAATTGGAGTTTCGACAAAATGCAAACGACATTGGAGACAAAGCCATTTGGTTTCTTGAATAGTGGTTGAACTTAGTTGAACTTGCTATGCCATATGGTCACTTGCCATGACAAGGGTTACACCATAGTTTGCATTTCAAGAAGTAAAGAGTTTTTGGAAGTTTGGCTTCCCTCATTTCATTGTTTTCCATTTGGTTACTTATTAACATTAGCAATTCAAGACATGCCATGATGCAACAAGAATGCAAAAAGTGGAAAAATTATTGGTATTTTTCATAACCAAAAGTAGGGCTGTTACAACCTAGGTTCCCTCCTTTGCGCCTGATCTCGTTCAGTTTGTCCGTGTGGCTCCTGACCGGCTCGAAGCCGTGGACGGTGTTGAACTCGCGCATCGTAGCGTCCAGTCGGCACTGGGTGGAGGTGAGGTTGAACGCCTTGTTGTATATGTGCTTGCACAGTTCTTCCAGCTCGGCGGCCGCGGCAGCTGGATCCGCGCTCGGCTGGATGGGGGTGCAAAGCGTCTGGTACTCTTTATCGATGTCGATGTCGGCCTGCAGCTGGGAAGGGCCTCCTACTTCAAGAGTTTCCCTGGCAGCGCCGCCGCCTGCGGCCGAGTGCTCGACCACGTGGACTTCCACGTAGACGCAGGGCCCGAGGTCGTCGCGGTTAGCGTCGCCGTAGTCGCATCGGCCGAGGGAGTCGTGGCCGGAGCCGCTGCGTCGAAAGCCGAGGGAGCCAAACACGTGTAGACCTTGGCTGGGTACTCATTGGCGGCGACGGTGATGTAGACGGGGAAATCACCGAAGGAGATGACAATACCGCCGTTGGTGAAGCCCATGTCCGCGAAGCACGTAGTGTTGTCGACCACGCAGTCGACGGAGCCGATGGTGAGCACGAGGCCGGAGACGACGCGGCGGTTGTCGATGGAGCGGGATCCCGCGCAGATCATGACTCCGCTCGTCGCGAGCCCCACGGTGGGCACCAAATGTCGTGGTGGGTAGCACGGCATATCCATCAATGATGGAGAAGTTGTGGAGCTCGGTGACGATGGTATTCGCGCGGGATTGGGCACAAGCACGGTAACACAAACGCGATGTACCCAGGTTCGGGACCGTCTTGTGGAGGTAACACCCCTACGTCCTGCCTTGTTTTTCTCTATTGATTGATCACAAGAACTCTGGCTACAAATTGATCCTTGAGCTGTGTTGCAAAGCCGCTGGCTGCTCTGGTCAGCCGGCTGGAGGAGGAAGAAGGTGGAGACTTGCGTGAATGTGAGTCTGTCTCTCGATGCCCCTTTCAAGGGGCTCTAGCTCGCCTTATAAAGGCAGCAAGCTAGGGTTAGGGTTTTACAGCGAAAATACAATTCTAGCCCTATGACATCAGCCATGACATGGGCCCGCTCGAGCTGGATCATCATGACGTGTAGTCGTATGCCCGACAATGAGCACTGTGCACCCACGCCGGCCGCCTGGGGGCGGTGGCCCCGTCATGCAACCTGACGGTGACACTTATGTTCTGCCACACCTGGTACAGGCTACCATGGCAGAAGAAAAGGTTCTTGGCGGAGGCCATGTCGTAGGGCGAGGACAAGACGGCTTTGCCCGGCAAGGATAGGAAGCATTGCGAGGGCTCGATGCCTACGCCCCACTGCTCGGTTCGAACACAAGGCGGCGGGATGCGGAGCACGCGCACGCCCCCGTGCGTGTCCAGGCAGTACGCCTTGCCGGCGTCGAAGACCAGGTCGACGAGGTGCTCGGAGTAGGCAGGTTTTAAGTCGACGGCCGTCCACTTCATGTCGTCGCTGCTGCTGCTGGTGTCGATGTACAATACCCTTTTTTGGTCGTGTATGGCCACGATCGTGCCGTCGTCGGGGCCCGGCGCGAACACGATCTTGTGGAAGGCCGCGTACCACCCCTGCGTGATCGGGGGGAGGATCTTGACCTCCTCGCCGGTGTTAGGTCCGACAAGCAAGATCTTCTCCGTCCGACATCTGTTGTCGATCCATCTCCCTAGCGTGATTGTGAAGCGGCCGTTGCCAGAGCCGACGAGGCGGGCGGTCCTGGAGATGCCCATCCTGCGGCTTTCGTCGTCCTCGTCCGAGTATGCCACCGTCGATGAGAGCCGCATCTGTAGTGAAAAGACAGACACCCGCTGTAGTGACCTTGCCTTTAAAATAGACAAGATACCTGTGTATAGTGCTAGTCCCTGGATCGACTCGCTAGCACACACAGTACAGGATGAAATACCATAATAGTGCATCATTTTATTACACGCATGATCCAGAATTCAAAGTAGTTTCGGTTACAAAGTGCATAGCTCAAAGCTAACTTTATTTATAGTAAACAGCGGAAATAAACATTAAGCATGGAGTCTCCATCATCTTCATGCTGCCACAGGCGAACATGTCAGTTGTAGACTCGAATCCCTATCACGCACCTTACTCATCGTCCGAACAATCTGCAACAGTAACAGCGTTGCAGCCAAAAATTGGTCAGAACCATTGGAATGGATCTGGCAAGTGACACTTGTGGACTCATAATGGCAAACTCTAAGACCTATATGCTTATTTGGCTGGTGGATCTCAAGGCTCTTTGTATAAAGCCAATTTTATCCTAGCTTTCACAATATTTTCTTTTCCATTCTAGTCGAGACAATTCCTGGTATACATTCCAGTACCAAATGAGGCAATTCCTGGAATATATCCAGTGTCCCATTTCTACCCTTGTTCACCCATCAAAATTTTATTTAAGAAATTGGAATGGTGAGATCTTCAGTTGACATCCTTGTTCAGCTGCTCAGAATTGTCCGTAACCGGGGACACGGCTATGATCATAGTTTTGACACTCTCGAGAGGTTGTGCACTTTCACCACAAGACTTCATCAACCCATTCTGTCCTTGACCTTCTTGAAGTGAAAAGGAAAGGTGAAGATGAAGACGAGACCTTTGGGAACCAGTCCCCTGTTCGTCAGGCAGACCCATACAAGACATTCATCCGCTGAGAACTGCCGGAATCAGGTTCCTAGAACTTACTTAGTCAAGGCAGAGCCATAGTACCAAGTGGCTGCACTGGAAGCAATCTAAACTTGGAGCGAATTAAATCTCTTTGTTCCTGGGTGGCCGTTCACAAGTGCACATACTCAGGTATAACCATGGAAATGGCCCTGAGCAGCCACTCAACTTTGTACCACCAATAGAGCAAAATCAATTGCCACCCAGGTAGTTGTTTAACTTAGTAGAAATTAGCTTTTCATAACAAAACACATAGCATAGCATTTCAATACTTCTACTAAGTTATCATATAGGTACTAGACACTTAGGAATATTTGGAGTAATACTAAACAGGTCTAGCATAGCAATACTAATAACACCTATCATGCTTTACCAAAATAAAACACTAAAATGCATATAGGAGAAATAATAGGTAATTTATGCAGGAGCATCACTTGCCTTTGCAAAACTTGTCGTTGCTCACACCCTCTTTTCAACGTATCTTGGAGCACTCCGTTCACTCTAAACAAGGCAAGAGATAGCAATAAACAAACAACAATACAACAATCAATAAAACAAACAAAACATGGACAACAATAAAACAACAAGGTTGATGGTCCAAGTTCATCACATAATTCAATATACAAAAAGAATTATTATGATGAGGTAGGTCAAAGTCCAAGGTTTACAATTTGAATTTTGGGTCAAATTGCAAAACTGGGTCAAAGTTTGCAAAACAAGTCACTAAAAGATTTTAAACCAATTTCCACATTTTCATGATGAAATGGTTCAACTAAAAAGGGTTTTTGGTCTACTAGTCAGAGGACTAAATTTCAAAACATTTTCCCAAAAGAAAACAATTAAAGCAATAACAAAAACATTTTAACACTCCCAAAATAGCATAAACACAATTTTATATAAAACAGTGATTCAAAACATTTTATAAAATTTTGGGAAAGGTCTTACTGGACAGAGGACATCTATACAAAGCTAACCCAATTGGATTTACTCAAAAAGCTATTTTAAAACTAAAGTTATGCCAAAATTACTCAAATTACACATTTGAAATTTGAATAATTTAACTAAGGCAAAACTAAAAACTAACAAAGCTATTAAATTCTACAGATCCAGAGGATTTCAAAAAGGTAAAGTTTGTTAAAATTGGCCAAACCAATAAAAAGATATGAATGTTTCAAGTTGCAGGGACTTTTCTGCAAAACTGCCATTTCTGTTTTTATTCCGAAATAAAATTCAGAAACTGGGATCGGCTCACGGCTCGGCTTGAGCTGCGGCTTGGCTCGGCTGGGCTCGGCTAGATCTGATCTGGGCCGCGAGATCCAGATCTGACGGTTGGAAGTGAACCATACCGGTTCGTCCTAAGTGATCTAATCTCGGCCGCTGGATGAAGATCTAAGGGTTGAAAAGCTAGGGTTCCTCACCGGCGGCGCTGGGTTGCTGGAGACGAAGGGGACGACGGAGCTCCGGCTCGGGCGTGCTGCTCCTCGTCGCTCCGGTGGTCTCTTGGGCTCGAGGAGGCGATGACGGGGCGCGGGACAACGTGCTGAAGGAGGTGGAGAACTCGACGTGCTCGAGCTCGTCCTGGAACTGCGACGGGAGGTGGACGGAGGCGAGCGGAACGCCGGCGAGCTCGGTTCGAGCTCGTGCTCGTCGTTTCCCTGCGGAAAAGGAATAACGGCGATATCAGGCAGTTGCGCACGGACGAGGGGAAAACATTGGCGCAGAAAAGGAGGCTCGAGGTGGCCTCCACTCTCCGGAAAAGAGCGACGAACGGCGGCAGCAGTGCGTACTCCGGCGAGCAATTTTAGCAGCCTGGGGGCACCATTCGAGAGGGGAGGAGGGGGCAAAGAGGGAGGGCGACGGTGGCTTTTATAGGAGGGGCTCGGGGAGGCCAGGGGTGCCTTCAATCGGCCGCAATCAAGAGGGGAGAGGATCGGGCAGAAACGGCCGTGGTGGAGATTGAAGACGATGACGTCATGGTGGGTCCCACCTGTCAGGTATTTCCTTTTTTTTCTTTTTCCTTTTCTGTTTTCTTTTATAACTTTTGCTTTAGGCCTCCAAATCAAGTCAAATAAATTTCTAAAATCTGTAAAATTCCAAATAGTCAAAATAAACATTTAGGAACTATTTTTGATCAAAACAAAATTACCAAAATACCCTTTTGGTCAAATTTGCCTTATATGGCTATTTGGGAAATTTCCAAATTAAGGTTTATAAATATCCCAAAATATTTAATTAAAAACCAGAGGATAATATGAGTAATATCATTCAAAATGATAACTCATTTTCATATTAAAATAATTTAAGATAAAACATTTTATAAAACAAAGCTTGGAAAAGTATTTAAATTATTTCCACAAATGAAATAGGGTTTATAATATCCCCATATTATTTATTTTAAAACAATAAACCAAAGGGGGAAATACTATTTGAAAACCCCATTTAAATATTTTATTTCCAAGACTTTAAAATTGAGATTTGAAGATAAAGGAATATTTAATTTAAAATATAACTTTGAAGATGTCAAAACAATCTTCTATAAAAGCTTTTCTTGATTTTTGGAGACTTTATTTAATTAGTAACAAAAGTTTTAAATTTTTGTGATTTTTAAAACATTCCAAAATTTGGGATGTTACACCCGCTCATCGGCGAGGGAGAGGAGACAAGGGTTCGGCGACGCGAGAGCGGAGCGCCACGCCGTGCAGACCCCACGGAGGCACATGTAGTATTTTAGGGACAAGTCCTTGTCGGCGGCGGTGGCGATGGACACGAGTAGGTCGTTGTGGAGGTCGGCCCAGCACCCGGTCGCCATGGCGTCCCGGCTCGTTTGCGTGCAGTTGGGCTGGCCCACGCGTACGATCTTGTCGGTTGGTGAACGCAGCCTCGTCCGGCTGCTTCGCGGTCGGCCTTGTCCGGGTGCCTTCAACCAGCCAGCTAGGGTTAGGGTTTCTTCCTCTGCAGGCGGCTGCTTCTGTTCAGCCGGCCAGGGTCTTTATGGTTCTTGGGCTTCATTCATTGGGCTTGGCCTTGACTCTTGGTACCTTAAGGGTATCTGGGGGTGATCCCCCGAACAATAGTCGTTGTAAGCTGAAGCAGCGTTGGCGTGCAATCCAATCCATTTCGATGATGTGCAGTTCAAGTGTCAATTCTTGCTCTGCTCGTCTCCAGTTGATTTGTTCCACAGTCTGAACAAGGTTTGCTGGCTGTTGTTCGGCACAATGTGGAAGAGTATTTTTCATGGCAAAGCCAAAGATGGCCACTGAGCTGAAACTGCGGAATTATCTTCTAAGACAAGGATGGACATCCAATTTTTGCAGCCACGGCGACGGTTAAACGTGCCAGCTAGGCACTCCACTCTGCTACTGAAGTGTTGGCTCAGGCTGTTCTGAGCATGGGCATTGGCCGAGCGATGGACATTTTAACACACCAAACTATATAATATCTGAGAGGGCAGGGGCGATATGAACAAATTTAAACATGAACAAGAACAATTAAGGCTCAAATCAATATTTTGCTTCAAACTGGAGCAGATTCCATTCGATTAAAAAGCTAATGCTCAACACTGACGAACTGAACCAAGCATTTCAGAGTTTAGTACATATTATAGCTGTCAATAACACCAGAGTGGGCACATTAGATGATTTTCTACAAGTCATGTCTTCAGTTCACGACTGCAATAGATGGTCATGTGTCATACTCCAAGGGCTAGCTTCTCAGCTTGAAACACACCAGCAAAGCTACTTCTGCTTCAGACTACTCTACGAGTCTACGATACCTGTCCACAAACCAATCTCATTAGTCAAATCAGACAATCAGAGCTGTATTAGCTTCACGCCAACAAACTTTAGAATATTTTAAGCCAGATTATTACAACAATACTATACAAAAAAAATACAAAAAATAAGAAAGTGACCGACAAGAGTCGCATTCCAGGTTGCACATCATCAAGTGATAAGCTGTTTCCATTTCAAACTCTTAAAGACACCTGTGCACAAATCAATCTTAAATTAGTTCATTCAGCGGTATTAACTTCACACTAAGGAACTTGGGCTGGATATTTGTAGCCAGATCATTTCAGCACTACTAGGTAAAATAGAATTAGAAAGTGATAAAAGAGCGTGAAGAGGAACATCAATATGAACACACTAACTACCTGAAATACAAAAGAATACAGGAATAACATCAGATTGAAAGATAGTAAATCAGTTATATAATTAAAATTCCACCATAATAAAGTTTCGCTAAAACTTACAATTGGGCAATCCCAAACCATATTCGCACCACCTAATACAGGGTCATAAACTTGATATGACATTTTTTAGATGAAAACATGTAACTAGTTATAGGCTTCAATGTGCCAATCAAGTTGCCAATTTGACACACCAGATGCTTCAACATAAGCATTTAGAGTGTATGTTGTCTACTTAAAGCTTTAAGGCATCTTATGCTATACGAAGAAGACAGCGACAAACTTTTCTTGTATCTATAGGCATTATGATTTTTATATCTGTAGACTGCAGGCATCAGCAACCACAAAATTAATGTTCGTATGAAAAATAATATTGCTGGTTTGTATTGATATGTAAATCATAGTTCTGCGATGTTACATCAGCTAGTACATAAATGAATAATCTCATATTATATTACTATTTCATCTCATACATAGTCCGATATAACCCTACAGTATTGGACACAGGTTGGACACCAAATCAGAACACCGGAGAGAATCATAGGAGTAAAACTGTGGTACCCAGCTAACAACAGAAAGATCATAAAAATGGCTAACAGCAGAAATGTTATTCCATCTCCTATAAGGTGCAGTTTTCTAATGCCTACTAATGGTCCTTTAAGCAACCGATGAACACGCGGGCCACCTTCTAAGACCACAACAATCATAACATGTGGAAAATTAACAGTAACCACATTGAAGTATTGAACTGAACAACTGAAAATGAGAAAAAAAAATGCCTACTATACATTCGAAGGTATGCAATCGGCTATCTACTTTCAATCACATACTGCTATTTCAAAGCTCTCCCCATTCAAAGTTTCAAACACCTGGAGAACAACTCCTCAACAAAAAGTAGAAATAGAATAGTAGTACTTATTTATAACATACATAAATATTACAGATTTACGGTTAATAGCAAGATCAACAGTGATAAAAAATTCTAATAGACAATTACCGACTGAATGTATAAACTTTATTGACTCCCCAAAATCAGAATTTCTTTTTTTGAGTCAGTCACCGAGGAGGCTCCCCACCTGAATTTTGCATTGCCAGAAAAGAGTTTTACAGATCACGCAAGGCGTGAGAACTGACATTTTGATTGCCTCCAATTCAAGTCTACTTTGTATTTGGTTAGTTGTCGATTTCTACCTTGTATGTGACTCGTGCTGAAAAGATGTTTAGTTAACTATATCCAGATAAACAGTAGTACACTACCATGGTAATTCCTTAGACATTTATAGTTCAAGGATAGCATAAAAGAACAAAAAAAACCTAAATTCATCAGGAAATTAAGTTGATAGTGAACACTTCAGAAGTCCAGGAATGCTATTCCAGCAACCAAGTAAGAAAACATAATTGGATTTAGGATTGCTGCAACGTTAAGATGAGCAAGCAGTTACCTTCAGTCCAGAAACTTGTGAAAGGACGATAGATGCAATTGTGGATGCTTTTTTGAAAAGTTCCTTGGACTGCATTGATTCAAGCTCAACCATGTAGACAGATGGCTGCACCCGCAAAAAGATTGCGTGAACATCCTCCAAATAGTGCAGTATAGATGATTTGTCCTTCTCAATCCTAGACTCCGATCCAAGAATCTTCTGCAGTTCAACAGTCTTCCGCAACACCCATGTGGCAACTCCATAAGAATCGACCTTCTTGTCCCACATCTGCAAGCAGGGGTGGTAGCGGGGCCCCGACAAAGTAGCGAAGCCAACACCGCCATCCTCTGCCTGGATGATCACAGCATTGTGACCGTGAGGAGCACCAGGAGGGCCTCTCGGTCACAACCAGCCTCTGTGCGTCCCAATCAAACTCAAGTATGCCAGTGCTAGTCATCAGGCAGTGAAGGGTGTTACCGACAGGTGTGGTGAGACCCTTCACTGCCTGATGACTAGCCTCTGCACCATCCCAGAGTCGACGAACTGCGGCGGATATGCCACGACGCAGCGATCTTCAGAGATGGGATCCCACACAATGATCTGACCCCGCATCCAGTCGTCGAAGAGCACGCGTCCGTGGCGGACGTCGAGGCACGTCCATCCCTCGCTGCCGGTGGGTCGCAGGGAGAAGCGCTGGGGAGGGATGCGGTAGGGCGGGTCGAGGGTGGATCTGAAGGAGAATTCTCCTACTTGATATGAGAAATCGCCGAGGAGTGAAGGCTTCCGGTGGTGGATGCGGAAGCGTCGGAGGAACTTGGGGTCGGTGGCGAGCTGTCGCCAGCGCTTGGAGACGATGGAGGCGCGCAGGAGGTAGGGCGGCTGCGGCAGGAGGCGGAGCAGGATCTCGTGGAGGAGGTCGTCGTCTTCCAGCGGATGCGCCGGTAACAGCGGCGGCGAGGTCATGTCGGATTAGGGTCTGGGGAGTGGAGAGTGGGGAGAGGATTTGGGGTTTCTCTCTTTCCGCGAGAGCCAAAGGTGTGGTTTTTCCCCTTTTTTCGGATGTGAAATTCTTACTACTGTAGATGTTAATTTTCCTCTCTGTGTTTGTTGCATATGTAGCGGAAGCATTTTCGATCACTGCTGGACAAGCATCAAACTGTCGGTCTGAATAATGTAGCAGATGCACTTGCAGAATTGAGATTTTGCAGTGATGCTGTGGTTTAGTGTTTCAGGCTGTCATACGGGCAGTTTGCAGTTCCGTTCCTACAGTGGATTGGTTCAGTTAATCTGATGACATTCCTACAGTGGATTGATAACGACTGCATTTGTTGCCGCAGCATTACAGTTAGGGGTTCAGATGACTGTTGATGGCACATTGTGTTCTCTCCGTGAAGCCTACAAAATGTTTCAGGTTGCCGTTACATCTACTAACTATATAAAAGACGAACCTTTTCTCGCCTCCTCCGCGCTCGGCAACTGTTGCGAGCAACAGTACGCACTGTAGCGCTACAGTACTACAGTACCCGGGCGATCCCGGCCGTCCGCCGACGATCCGACGGCCCGCGCGAGGCGTCGACGACGCTTTTGCAAAAAAGCCCCTCCAGAAGCCGTAAATAGAACCCGCAGTCCACGAATTAACACAGCGAAGGAACTCATTGCATTTCCGCAAAAATACGGGGACTTTTCTGCAAAACGTCCGCACAATCCCCCCTCTCCCTCTTCCTCTCTCCCGCGACACGGATGTCGCCGTCGGCGCCGACGCGCGCCCCCGCCGATTCGCCGCTCCCCGCTCGGATCGACACTCACGGCGGGGTGCGCCGTCGTCGCCTCTCTCCCCTCGCCGAATTTGGCGTGCCGAAACGGCCGAGACACGCCGGAATCGCCGCCGCCGTGGTCCGCGTGCGCCGAGACCGATTCGGTCGCTGCCGGCGAATCCGGCGACCAAACGGCCCAGAGCGCCGCCCCTCCGTCTTCTCGCGTCGAGGCGCGCCGAGAGAGCCCAGCCGCGCGTCCTGGGTCGCCGTGCTTCGCCGCCGGCGTCCGCGTAAGCTCGAGCCGCGCCGGAATCTTTGCCGGCATGAACCGGCGCATCGTCGACTAACCCTACCGCCGCTCTTCCTTATCGGCTGCCTGGGCGCGTCTCTTCTCCATTGCCCATGCCGTCGCCAGCTTCAATATTCGATCTCGAATCGATCTAAAAGAGGTACGATTGATCTTGCTCTTCCCTATATCGCGCTTTCAAAGTTCGACCTGGGTTTCCCTGAATTAATGATTCAAAGCCCGCACGCGCAGTCTGGCATTCGCTGTTCTTGCTATGGATTTAGCGTCTGGCCGGCTACCAGCTTGAGTACGCCAAGTCCTAATGTACCTAGATGTAGTAGTAGCAGCATATATCTAATCCCCTTCATCTCCAAGCACTGAAGCTCATCAGCTTCCAAGATGTGCCGCCCTGCAGTCCAGCTGCTGAATCGATACCATGATGGTTATTACAGCTATGAGGAGGTTACTGATTACTGACGGCAGATTCTAATGAGTTTGTCTACAATTTAGTATCATGGGAGGAGTGCTGATCTTGCAATTGTTCTGAATATGTGCATGGTATTTTACAATGTTTTGGAGAATAATAGACAGGAGAGATGCAATTGGTGCCGGTTAAAAATTTGATTCCACAGCTGCAAATGGAAGCCTGAGGTACATTTTTTGCTTGCTAGATAAATGTTTGCCTCTTCATTTTAATAGGAGAGTGATAGGTAAAGATGTTGCCTCAAATTAAAAAGAAGATGGGATGGAGATTCAGTTTAACACCGTTCATAGTATTTTGCATAGATCTTATCTCGGTTCATGTGCATTGCTGGAATTTAACGAGTGGAATTTCAGCTAACTTTGAATCTTCTAGCATTCAGCAAACTTTTCTTTCATATCCTTGCATAATGATTTGGACAAACATGTCACTGGGACATGTGCTGGCTTTTCATTCTACTCCAGAAGATGGTATATAAAAGTGACAGTGTTCACATATTAATGATGTACAGTGTGCAATGAATATAACCACGTTTACCTCGATGTTGTGGTCTTATGTTTTCTATTAGTTCTTTTTACCTTGAAGAACACTTGCGATGTTTTACGAGTTGTAACAATTAGCGTATCGTATACTGAAAGGGACACGTTCAGGTGTTGTGAATGTCTGCTAAAGTAATTTGATGTCAAGTAGGTACAGCATGAGTATTTTCATTAACTAAATAGGATTTAAGCCACATTTTATCATTTACTTGGTGTTTCATTAACTGAATCTTGATCTTCCCTTAAGTTCAAGCATGGTTTTAAAGTCTTACTGATAGATCATAAAGGCTTGGCAATTTTGATGTTATGTTGTATCCTGTTGTAATATCAAGTCTTGTGCTCTGCTTTTTATATGATAGATTTTTTATCAGAAAAAATCAGCTAATCATCCCACTCCCTATGATTTGCATGAGATAAAGAAATTGTTTAAATAGCTCTTCTGACAAACATTGTTGTCTGCTATATGTTGGTCAGATGGAAGAACCAACAAAGCCTATTTCTTTAGGGTTTGGCATACTAGATAATCATGTGCTTTGTACGAAATTTTCTATTTACTTCTATTGTCATAAATTCATTGAAATTTGAATTATTTACTGAATTCTCTGTCTGGAAATATATTTAACTGTTTTTGCACCTTAGAATGGTTTTTTTTTTGCTAATCTAGCTGTAGTAAAATATTAATGTGATCTGTCTCCCCGAAAAGAAACTTAGTAATCAGACACATAATATAGATAGACATACATCTGAATCGTCGGGATTGTGCACCTTCAGAAGTTGGATTTTTCTTTTCCAGAGGAAACTTCATGTTTGGGCTACATGACATGATTAGTAAGTTTTATCCACAACAGGACATAATTAGTAAGTTTTATCCACCCTTTATATAGGGAAGACCATGGCGTGAGGCCTAATTGAGCACCTCTGATCTCTCTCTCTCTACAGGCCAAAAATGGCATGGGCGAGGAGGAGCTTCAAGTGCAGCCTCAGGACGTCGGACTGCACCGATCTGGGTGCTCCCGTCAGACTTTTAGAGAAGACGTTCCTGGCGAGAAACACCGCTCAGGTATGCTACTTAATTTATGCCTCTCTTAGATTTTTGTGGGTTGCTACTTAATTTATGCGTCTCTTAGATTTTTGTGGTCTGTTTTTTCGCTTTTCACGGTGGTGCTCCTCGATCTACATGTACTGCAGTCCGCTGGCGCCTGAGTGGATTCGATGATGTGGTGGCGTGGCATCTCTGAAGAAACAGGAGATGGGTCCCTTAACTCGCTTTGTGCTTCGCAGGTGTGTGATGTGTTCCTTAACAAAAAAAGGAAGAGGCCATGGATTTATTCACTGCTACCGAGGGTAACCATTTAGCACATGATCTTGCTGATCCTCTTATATCCATGAGGGACAATTACTCCTATTTCTTCCATCAGTTGCTCTTATATCTGTCCTTGCACATATCAAACCAGTAAGAAGTGCCATTCATCATACTTCCACTACATCTACATGCCTCTGCAGGTACATTTGTCATCTTAAATGTTAGCTCAATCCTTCATGGCCATATTTTGAACTTCGTAATACATGGGGCTATGGATTTTTTTCTCCACATATTTTCCTATGTCTACGGGTTTGATGCTCTATAAGTTTATATTTAACTACCATACCAACAGAGGAAATTTTCGCCCATTTTCTCTCAATTGCTCACATCTTCAAACCAGTTATTGATTAGGGGGATAGGAGTGACCATAAACGCGAAGATACGTCCTGGCATTTATCATGTAATGATCTATGAATTGACAGTCATAATTCTATGCTCTCAAGCAACACAAGAAACCACAGGTGTGCATGTGTTTGCCCTATCAATCAAATAAATGAGGACCTAATGTGTGTTTGTTAGACATAGCATGTTTTAGTTCATAGGAAAACTGATACTGACATATAATCTATACAGATTTCAAGGCTTCACTTCTTATTGAAGACATCAGGTGTCCTTTCCCTTTTGCATTGGGATTTTTGGTGCCTAAGTAATTTAGATGGCTGACCTTGAAGTGCATGTATTGCAAGTACTCTTTTGCTGAAACGGTGAGTTGGTTCATACATAATTTATCCTCCCATGCTCTTGCAGTTTTTAATACCTATATAGAAAGACAGCGTTTGCACCCTCCCTGATACGATGAAAAGCAAATTCCCACTACTTGATGTAGCTATAAATCTTGATGCAATCCTATATGCTGTGAGTTCTGTAAATTACCAATCACCATATTTTTATTCATATATGTGCAAAATATGAGCTGATTATTTGAGTTCCATTGCAGGAACAAGAGTGTAATCAGGGAATTAACTTCAAATTACTGTAAATGCCAGATGCAAATATTCAGTGCACCTTTGGAAGTTGGTGCAATTGTGAATATCGCTTATTTATTATAAATTATGCTATTGCTACCTTATGTATGCTTCCTATTACTGGCTGGTACTATGTTTTGGCACAACCGGTAGTTTCTTTTCTGTACTCTGTATTTCTGTAGACGTAAGAAGCATACTGAAGGCTATCTATCCCTTATTTCAGCTGGCTTTGTGTCACTTCCAATCGCTGTAACCAGTTCTCTTAGTGAGAAGCCATGGTTTCTGTATATGCAATTTTTTCCTTTGCTTTTTCGATTGTTCCTTATTCATATAAGTACAAACAACAAAACTCAGCATATTAAGTAAGTGGAATAGAAAATCATAGACATCGCAGTTATTTTCTCTGCTTCGACAAAGAGACTTGAGAGCTGGCCGATGCAATCAGTATGTAAATGAAATTCGACTGGCTGTACACCGTTTTGCCGTGAACATAGCTTATTTAGTTCCTTGAAACTTTGACAACATACTAATTCAAGCTTAATAACATTTTATAGATAAAAGGCCACGGCGCAAGCACGGCGGAATCGCCCGCGGCGCGCTCGGCGTCCGCCACCACGACCACTCCGGCGACCTAAAAGCGGCGGCGCCGCCACCTACGGTCACCTCGCGTCCGCGCGCGTCGGACGCGCCCACTCCCGCGTCCTGCCTCGCCGTCAATCGACACCGGCGAGGTCGTCGCCGCCGCGGCAGCTCAGCCCGTTGCTGACGTCACGCCAGCGTCATGGTGGGCCGGGCTGGCCAGGCCGGCCTGCTAGCTGGGCCGGGCTGCTGTGCAGCTCGGCCGGCCCTTTTTTTTCCCCTCTGTTTTTTATTTTCCTATTTTTTAAAAACTTTTATAACTTTCAAAATACAACTCCAAATAAAAAATTTCTAAAAATCAAAATGGTCATTTCAAATACTTCGGGACCTTTTCCAATCTATTTGAAATCCACTGCATAAAATAAAAAAAATATTACGTGCATTTCCAAATCAAACGAGACCAAATTCCACATAATTTACAAAAAAAAAAAAGAAAAATGAAAAAAAACAATGCATACAAAAAAAATCGATTAGATGAATATTTCCACAAAAATGCAAATTGATCTACAAATACCAAATTCCACAAAATTGTAAAAAAAATGGCAAAAAAATTTTTCCAAATTAAATACAACCAAATTACACAAGAATGTAACCACAAAGAAGAAAAAAAACTACAAAACAAAAAGAATTGCCAAAATTAGCGTGGAAAAAAAACGAACGAATGAATATTTCAAAAAAAATGCAAATTCAACTGCTCTAACTGTACCTTGCTTACAAATTGAATTTAATGTGAAATATTAAAACAAAAAATTGATAATATTTGATTAAATCAGTTGAATGTCCAAAAAATGCATATTTTCATACTCTCCACACAAAATATGCATTTACAAAAACACAATAATTTCCAGACGATAATATTTGACTACATCGGACGAATTAACGTGAAAGGTAAATTTTTCCACAAATGCTTGACTACATGAATAATTGCATATAATACAAATTCATATCTCCTAATTATGGATTGAATTTCAATTGCATCTAATAAATTAAAAAAAATATTTCCTCCAACTATTGATCTAAACTGAAAATCTAATACAATTCAAATAGTTCAAATAATTTCCAGACGATGAAATCTACATCAGATGAATCTCCAAAAAAATGCAAACAATATATCAAAAAAAAATTAACATATTTCCAGACTCTCCACACAAAATATACATTTTAAAAAAACACAAAAAATCTCTAGCTATTGAATCCAAATGAACAAATGTGCATTTCCACCCATTATAAACTTCAATTTAAGATTAATAATCTTTGAACATTTAAAATTGCTTTAAAAAAAATGGAAGTACTCTAGAAATATATCAACATGCTCACTTGGTACAAAAAAAAATGCCAACTATTTACATAAAAAAAATGTAGGAACATCTTGAATTTGTGAATATTTGAAAAGAAACAAAATGCACTTCCCCATAATTATGTATAGTTGTATTTAACAGATGCTCACACTACATATGCCCTTTGATTATGGACTCTAATTGAACATTTCAGTCACAAAAAATAAATGCTAATTAATTTATAAATTTTAATATCAAAAAAATCTCTAGCTATGGAATCCAAATGAATAAATGTGCATTTCCACCCATTATAGACTTCAATTTAAGATTAATAATCTTTGAACATTTCAAATTGCTTTAAAAAAAATAGAGGAACTCTAAAATATATCAACATGCTCACAAAAACAAAATGCCAACTATTTACAGAAAAAAGTGTTGGAACATTTTGAATTTGTGAATATTTGAAAAGAAACAATATGCACTCTCCATAATTATGTAGAGTTGTATTTAACAGATGCTCACACTATGTATTCCCTTTACTTATGGACTCTAATTGAACATCTCAATTAAGCAAAATATTGACAACAAAAACTAAATTAACTTCCTCTAAATATGAAATTCAAATGCAATTCCTCAAATTATTTATGCCAACATACAAACATAATCAAACATTCAAATTTGCTAAGTATTTGAAATTACCCTACGATTAAAAAAATAAAATTGGCCAACATTTATATATAATTCTAACACATTTGCTCTCATTACATTACAGATTTCATGGCAACATACAAACATATTTAAATACATCAATTTGGTAATTGTTCGGATATTCTCTAAACTATATAAAAAATGCTCAGAAAAAACCAACACTAACTATGTATGGCAAAACAAAAAACATATTTCAACAATTCAAAATGGTCAATATTAAGATGCAATATAAATGAACTTTCCTGAATTGTGGACTCGAATCCAAAAAAAAAAATGCAATCAAATTTGAATATTTCAAAATTCTAATTACCTTTGACGAACCATTTCGCGGCCTGAGAGCGATCGGGCACTTATGCGACATGATCAAATTTCAAATGTGAAAAATTTCAGAACCTTCAACGTCATCCAAATCTGAGCATTTGAAAAACGAAAAAAAAGAAAAACATACTAAAAGCTTCCCACTTTCACCAATTTTTGAAATTCAAACAGATTATAAATAAATATCTCTGAATATATCCAGGGGAAAACACAAGTAATGTATCAAAACAATCAGGAAATTACATACAAACAGGTTATACTGAAGGACAAAAAAAATACTCAAATTTTGTCACCATTTAGAGGTAATTCAAACGCATTTCTGCTGCTCACAAAAAAAAATGATACCTACTCACAACAAAATAAAAACATGTCTGAACATTTCAATTTGACCGACATTTTTGTGAACAAATATATATATATATATAGGGTGGGACTATTCTGCACAACCCCTTAAGTGTTTGCTGAATAGCTATTCAATACAACTTTCCCAAACTACGGACCTTCTAAACCCGAACCAGCCCCACCTGCCCGGAACCAAAAAAAAAAAAAGTCAACGACCCACCCCGTCGCCACTCCCGTACCCAACCCCTTCCTCCGCTCTACCTCCTCTACCTCCCACCGGCGAGCCGTCCCGCCTCCCATCGCGCGCCGCCGCGCCTCCCCACCAGGCCCGGCACCGCGCGCCGCCTTCGCTCCGCTCCCCTGACTGGTGGCGATGGCCTGTCTCCACCCCCGTCGCTGGATCTGGTGGAGGACGCGGCTCCACCCGCACCGTCACGATCTGGTGGCGACCCGTACGCCGTACTCACGCCTTGTCATCGCCGGCCTCGCCTCCGCTCCGGCGGCTTAGAGCCAGATCCGCCGTGCACCTCCCGTGACGAGGAGAGGGCACCGACCGGATCGTCGGCGAGGGGTGAAGAGGCCGCGCGTCAGAAATCAAAATGGAGGCGGCTTCGGCACGGGGTCGTGGGGGAGCAAGGCCAGGGCGGCGCCGGGTTTCCGTGCTTCTTGTCCTGGGAGTCCATTGGCGGGGGCGACGGGAGCAGTGAGTGGGGCGTTGTCGGGGCAGCGCTCTGCACCCGCCCGCGCCCGGCCTCAGACCACCGCCTCCTTCTCCAGCTTCATCGCGGCGGCGCGTTCGATCCCGACAGCTTGGTCACCACGTGCAGATCGACTAGTTCGATCTCGTCAACTGGGTTGGGTGGCCGCGCTGAGTTGTGGCCGGCCGGCGGGAGCATTATGTTGTCGGCGCGCTAGTTCTAGCAAGTGTCAGTCCATGCGGGAGGTCGCTGATTGGCTTGCCTCTCTCTTTTCCGGTAAGATTCGCACGCTTGGCTGGTTTCTGTGGATATTTGGGTGGTGGATTTTGGGCACTTTCCGGAGCCGCAGCAATCTTCTGCTATTTCGGTTTTCTTGTAGCGATTTGGATGGGGAGAACTGTATGTATTGTTGAGGTTTCTGTACGTGTGCTGATTTGATTAGATTTTTGGGAAGAAAATGGCGCTTTTACATGTTCTGCTTCGCCTCGCTACCTGCTCTGATGCATTTTAGGCATTTCCCGTGTTTTTGGGTTATCATTTGGTCATTTCGTCTGAAACTCGGAATGCTCTGCTTATGCGTCGTCATGGAGCAGATCCCTTGCTCTTTAGATTGATTTTGTGTGTGGATTTGATGTGCTTGGTGCTACACGGGTAAAAACTGAAGATGACACCAAGCTTGTTATCTCGTAGGTGCTGGTGGGCGAGCTGCCAATGGGCCTCCTCTGCATCTCGTAGATCCTGGCAACCACCTCCTTGCCGTGCTGGCGAGCGCCGCCCCCTGCAGCCCTGCTCCACTAGGCCTCCGTTCAGGCCTCCAGTGCGGTGCCAGGTCGCCAACGCCTCCCTCCAGCGCGGTGCTCAGTTTCTACGCATGTCGCGATGTGCGCGCGTCATTCTGTCTGTGCATCCGTGACTGAATTTTATGTGGTTGTGAAGTTCAGGTCTTTGTGAATGTTCACAGCTTCAGGTGAAAAATGTTTAGTAGTATGAAATAATTTTGTTCACCGAGTGGACCACATCATTTGTTGTTGATCTACTCGTGTATCAGGAAGGTTATCTAGTTGTTCGATCTACCGTGATTTATCTATTATAGCAAAAACTGATCGAACATGTAGCAGATTGGAAGTTCACACTTTTTGTCATAGAAGTTCAATTAGATTGTGCTCGAAGTTTATAGTTTTAGATATGTAAATCATCACCGTAAAAAAAAGGAAGTTCACTTATGCATCGTAAGAAGTTTAAAAAAATAGTTCGTCAGATAAAGTTCACTTCCGAAAATATAGGAAGTTCAGTTATGTATCGCGAGAGGTTCAGAAAAAAATATGGTAGGTCGAGAAATTCTGTAAAAAAGGAAGTTCAGTTATGTATTCGGAAAAAGTTCATCAATTCTCTGACGTCAGAAGTGGTTTGCGAAAAGGAAGTTCACCGGTGTTTATAAGAAAGTTCAGAAAAAATTATGGTATGCCGAGAAATTCAGTTACGAAAAAAAAGGAAGTTCAGTTATGCGTTCGGAAAAAGTTCATCCACACCGTACGTAACTTCAGAAGTGATTCGCGAATAGGAAGTTCACCAGTGGTTAATGAGAAGTTCATAAAAAGATGCTCCAGCAAAGAGATTCATTTAAAAAAAAATAGAAAGTTCATTTAAGTATCGGGGGAGTTCACCAACTTTGTGAGAAAAAGATCAGAATTAGTTTAAAGAAGGGAAGTTCACATATATATCGTGAGAAGTTCAGAATAAGATGTACCACCGATATTATCTTTCTTCTCTGTTTTCCGTATTTTTAAAATTAATCAAAAACTGTATTGAATTTCGAAAATATTTCTTCACGAAAAAGTTGCGCCTAGTCAATATCTTTCCAATGGAATATTATTTGTTAACTTTGGATTAGCAGTTTAAAAGTAATTGCAAAAAAACAGTCCGCTAGATCTAGAAATTGAAAAAACCGAATTAGTATTTTCAAAACTGCTTTTAAACCGTAACGAATTTCGAAAATTAGCTAATGATAGAGAAGTTGCGCATTTTCCATAGCTTTCCAACGGTGTATCACTTACATCAATCCGACATACGGTTTGAAAATGGCGTACAAAATACAATACGGAAACGGACAAATCCGCGAAAAGATTGTATAGTATATTTGAAATTGTTTTAAAACCGTGCGTAATTTCGAAACCTGACAGAAGAGTAAAAGTTGCGCAATTTCCATTCCTATCCAACGGCATATTTTTTGCATCAATCCGATGAGCGGTTTGAAAATGGCGCCCCAAATACTGTACGGAAACGGACAAAATCGTGAAATCCGTGTTTAGTATATTCGAAATTGTTCTAAAACCGTACAGAATTTGAAAACCATCCAGAAGAATAAAAGTTGCGCATTTACAATACGAATCCAACGGCATATCGCATGCGTCATTCCGATAAACGGTTTGAAAATGACGGTCGAAATACTGTCCGCAAAAACATAGATCTAGGTGTTCCGCCGAGAGGTTCACGGTTAACTGTTTAGGAAGTTCAGAAAGTTGTTCAGAATAGTTATTCTGTACGGGAGTGCAGAATAGCTGGAATATATATATATATATATATATATATATATATATATATATATATATATATATATATATTGTACAACAAAAAAAAAATCTCATCAAGGGCGTGGCGTGACGCCACGCCAAATTCAACTAGTGGCTGTTATCTTCAAATGTTTCCAAGGCATCTGGAGCCGAACTATTCTCCTTCAGCCATTGGACTTGGAATAGCATGCTTTGCCTGTAAATTGTAATGCTGATATATCTGCATCATAATTCCTATAACGTACAATTTCTCTGATTCTACTGGCTCAAATGGATAGGAGTTTCTTGCCAGAGTAAATGCAGGATGTAGCCAATGTATTTCTTGCCCGCGTAAACATGAGCATTTTCATATTGTTCTACTCTAACCCAGGGCTTGTTCATGAGCATTTTCATATTGTTCTACTCTAACCCAGGGCTTGTTCAGATAACTCGGCGTGACGCTCATCATGAATTAATTAAATCCTTACCTTCCAGGAATTAAGTATCATGGCCAAGGTGAGAACTCTGCATTCGTCCATGATGGAAGAGCCAAGGATCACAGCTGCCACGGTACACCGCTGCACAGGGCATGGCTAGATCAACCGAGCCGGCTGATGTTCGCCAAAGGGCATTACCGCCACTGATACAATAAAACAATATATATGCAGAAAATGCACTCGCGGTACATAACAGAAAAATGAACGTGTTCTAATATTAACAAACTTAAACTATAACTTGGTGTCAAACTGGGGCAGATTCTAATCGACTGGAAAAAAAAAACTCAACACTGCCGAATGGATCGAAGCAACTATTTCAGACTTCAGTTGATGATTACATATAGGATAGCTGAATAACACCAGAACATTACTCCAGTAAGTTGACGAGTAAATTGTTTCTACAAGTCCAGTAAGTTGACAACTACAGTACATGGTCATAGTCACTCCACAAGAATTGGCATTTCATATTGCAGTACACCATACACCTGTGCACAAAGGACAAAAACATCTCATGACTTAAATCAACAGTATTAACTTTAGACTAATGAAACTTATGAATATTTTAAGCCATATCATTTCAGCATTACTAGCTAAAATATAACTACAAAATGATAACGGAGCACCGAAGAGGAATGTCAATATTAACACACAATCTATCTGAAATACAAACAGCATGTTCAAACAATCTCAGATTGTTTAGGTCCAAACATGTAACTAGTTTTAAGCTTCAATGTGCTAGTCAAGTTACAGATTCAACATATCAGGACATCCACCGTGTATGTGATGCCAAATTTACCATGTCATCACAATTTTTCACTGGTGTCAAATTTGATCTCTCTATCTCAATGTGGTGAATGCCAAATACTTCTAGAGCAGGGCCAAGATTGTAATAAACAAAATATAGAATATATCATCCCTGCATGCAGCGGCAGACAACTAAGGTTCATTCTTTGCACTGGAAGAAAGAAAGAGATGTGGAAGACAGTTTACTTTTAGGCATTCATAACTTCATCAAGTAGTTTACTAAATCTGATAGCAACCACAAAATTCACGGCCATATGAAAAATAACATTGCTAGTGTCAAAGTGTGTACTGATCAGTAAAAGAAGGTAATTAAACGGTTTAAATGTAAACGCTAGTTAACAGGTAAGAAATGCATCAATCCGGTGCAGAAATCAAGTGGTCTTATATTATCTTACTAGTTTCTCATGTGTACAGTCCGATATGACCTGACTGTATTGTACACAGGTACATGAAAATAGAATCAAAACATCAAAGAAAATCAAACATATACAATTAAAAATTGTGGCGCCCAGCTAACAACAAAAATGTTGTAAAAATCTAACAACAGAAATATTATTCCATCTACTGTTTCCTGACTCGGAAAATCACATATATGCGGACCTTTCTAAGACCAAAACATAACTTGTGGCAATCTTAGCAACCACATTGGACTGAAGAACGAAAATGCGAAAAAAGTGGTGGCTAACTCCTTCCTGCCACAAAAAATATTACAAAGCTCCTCATTCCATTTTTACAAATAAAATAGTTGAGTTCAAGTACTTTCTAATGTGTTTGTTGTCGATTTCCTCCTATCATGTGG
Source organism: Puccinellia tenuiflora (assembly GCA_012064385.1). NCBI lineage: Eukaryota > Viridiplantae > Streptophyta > Magnoliopsida > Poales > Poaceae > Puccinellia > Puccinellia tenuiflora. The sequence continues at coordinate 357,640 of QRDG01000120.1, forward strand.
CTCAGGTATGTGCTGTAGCAGTATAAAAAGGAACATAGTACACTACCATGGTAGTTCTGTAGGGAGCTAATGCTCAAAGTCGCTAACACTGAAAATAACAGGGATATAATTTCATAGGGAAAATTAAGTTGGTAGAGAACTCTTCAGAAGTTTAGTAATGGCATTCCAGCAACCATGCATGAAGAATAAATTGGATTCAGAAGTTACCTTCAGCATACAAACTTGTGAAAGGATGATAGGATGACACGTGATCGCTTCTGAAAAGTTCCTTGCACTGCATTGTCTTAAGTTGAATCATGAAGACAGATGAGTCCACGCATACAAATATTGCATGAAGATCCTCAGCATAATGTACTATACGTGACCTCCCCATGTCAATTTTAGACCCCAACCCAAGCATCTTCGGTGATTCACCGGACTTCGACAACACCCATGCGGCAGCACCATTGCAGTTGGCATTCCTCTCCCAAATTTGGAAGAGGGGTTGGTGGAAGAAGAATGTCGACGAAAAAGCAGCCAAGCCATACTGCCATCCTCTGTCTGGATGATCTGACTACTGATATTGCTATAACCGTCAGGAGGCCTCTTGGTCACAGCTAGACTATGTCTATCCAAATCGAACTCAAGTATGCCGGAGGCAGGAAAATTGTTTGAGGGGGGCCGATCAAAGAAGAAAACTCACAAATGCCAAAAACAGTCACAAAAGTGGAAAAAGGCGAAGCAAAATATATATTTTCATTGATTATATCACCAGGGCCTGTATACCACCATTCATAGAATAATTTTCAAGGACAAAAGGATGCATATTACTCAAAAACAAAAATATAGACAACATGAGATAGAGCAACCAACACTTATCAGTTAAAGTCCACTCGACGTGGTGCTGCATCAAACTCATCTATAATTGCATCCGTCGATATTCCAACAGCAATCTCCTTTTCAATGTATGTTACTAAGCAATCTCTTAGGAATCCATCTTCCATTTTATTGCGAAGCCTCGTTTTCACAAGTTTCGTTGCCGAAAATGCACGCTCCGTTGTTGCCGTTGAGACCGGTAAAGTAAGAACAAGGCGAACCAACCTATTCATTTAAAAAAAAGTTAGTACTTGTAGCAATAATTAAAACAACTAGTATAGCAGCAAAGAACATTATATACCTATCAATCAAGTGATAATCATCATTTTTTCCGGTGTTTGCAAGTTGTTGACAAAGTTCTGAGATAGTTGTCAAATTCTGAAACTTCGGGTGTGTAGGTATATCATGCTCATAATGCCGTAACTGACATCTCAAATTCTCCCTTTCTTGTTCTTCAAAATCAGCAGGATAAAATTTTGAAGCTAGAGAACACACAATATCAATGTCAAATGAACTGAATGAGTTTTTGGGGTCCAAGGAAGTGCACATAATGAGAAGCTCTGTTACTTGTTTGTTGAATCTGCAATTCAACTCTTGTGCTTGTTGATCCACAACAACCATGAAAATATTACACCGATAATGGTGCTCAACTGTACTCTCATCATCTGCACGAGAATTAATGAAATCCACATATAACTCACCAAAGTTTGGTGTTTTAACTCCCTGTTTCACACAAAATGAAAGCACATCAGCTTTTAGCTTGCTCCAACCATTATCTCTTAGCTGCTGAATTAATAGTTTTGTTGTCTTCACATCATCCATGGCATTCACAATATCTTGAGACTTTTGTTGCAACTTTTTGCATAACATATCTGTGATTCCCATAAGTTCTTTCATGACATGCAGAATAAATATGGACCAATGGTACTGAAACTTGCGTGGATGGTTTGCTGAATCATCAAGAGGGCACTCATCTTTATGAAATTGATATGGACCATGCTTCATATATGCCAAACGAGCCTTTTCTTGATCATTGGGAGGATAATCCCAAATTTGGGACCGCAAACCTGGATCCCTTTGTACAATCAAAACAGCAGAATCAACATCGCTGCTTCGCTGTACCGGAGGTGGTGGTGCTGCTGGTGTTGGAGGTGGTGCTCTCGGCATTTCTTCTTCTAATCCTTCTCCTTGTGGTTCTTGTTCCAAATCAGGACCATCAACCAAATTAACTTGCTCTGAACCACCATCAACTCTTCCTTTCTTACCAAAGTAAGAATGCATATCAACAAGCTTTCTTTTATTTTTAGCCATGATTATCCTGGAAAGATTAAACAATGAACAATTGAAGTATTGAACACCATCAGCTAAGAGATTGACTATGAAAATTTATCCTATTTGAAGAATATTATGCCAAAATAAATGACAGATGTGAAAGACTTGAAGAAATATATTTATACACATCAAATAGGGAATCAAAAAATCATACCTCTCCATTATTAAAAAGCCAAGATCGGAGGGGAGTGAGGGCACATGGGGCAGCTTGGTCGCTTGGGGCCAAGCCTGCTTGGGGCGTGATCCTTGGCTCCCTGCCGGCCAGCGCTGCAGCCTTCCCTGCCGCTTACAACTTGCTGGCCACCGATTCAGAGAGGCAGGGGCTTGTGGGGAGGGCTTGTGGCGACCAACGCCCATCCACGGCCGCCGACTCGCAGGGAGAAGTGGATGGGAGGGATGCGGTAGGGCGGGTCCAGGGTGGATCTGAACGAGATTCGCCCATCTTCATACAAGAAGTCGCCGAGGAGGGGAGGTCTCCGGTGGTGGAGGCGTAAGCGGCGGAGGAACTTGGGGTCGGTGGCGAGGCGTCGCCAGCGCTTGGAGACGAGGGAGGCGCGCTGGAGGTAGGGCGGCTGCGGGGGGAGGCGGAGGAAGACCTCGTGGAGTAGGTCGTCGTCTTCCAGCGGAGGCGCCAGCGACGGCGAGGAGGGTCTGCGGCGGCGGCGGCTGCAGCCGGCCATTGGGGCCTCGGTCGGGGGTCCTCTACTAGGTTGGGGAATGGGGGGACCGGGGGAGTGAGGAGCGGGGACTGGAGAGAGTGAGGGCGTGTATGTTTCTCTTCGTCCACACCGCGAGTTGATAGCGGAAAACTACCAGTTTCCCAGCTCAATTGTATTTTGGTACCAGTTTTGCTTTGAATCGCATGGAACTACCACATTTTGTCCGAGTTTTCGCAGAAAACTCAAATCTGGTTCTAACCACAAATTGACACCGTTTCTGACTAGGGTGACCCACCGGTCAGGCTGACGTGACAAGCTCAGTGAAATTAACACCGAAACTGACAGTGGCCCCCACTTGTCAGTCCAATAAAACAATAAAAAAACTGAACAAATAAAAAAACTGAAAAAATATCAAAAAAGAAAAGAAAAAAGAAAAATTCCCCCAACAGGTTCGAAGGACCTCCGATCCCCTCGTCATCCCGCTGGAGCTCCTCCGGCAGCTCACGCTCCGGCACCGCCGCCTTCGGAAGACGGAAGACGACGGTGCCGGCGACGCTGCCCGTTTCGCCTCGCGCGCGCAGTCTGTGAACGGGAGCAGATCGGAGGAGCTGTCAGTGTGTCAGGCTATGCTCTTCGCCGGCGGGTCAGGGAGGTCGATCTTCGCCCACTCCTCTCCGGACGACCGGCCGGCGTCTGCATCAGGGCAGTCAACGGCGACCCCGAGCACGAGTCGTGCATGAGGGGCCCAGCGGCGGCCTTGCCCTTCTTCCCGGAGGAGGACGCCGCCGTGTCAGCGACGGCCGCCATGACCCCCCGCCGCGCGCCGCCGATCCGCCGATCCGGAAGGGCAGGAGCAGGGCCAGGGGCTGGAGCACGGCGAGGATCCGGCACAGCGCGATCAGCGACTGGCGGCCGCCGCCCAGCGCCCAGCAACTGGCCGACGCCGGCCCTGGGGAAGAAGACCCCGTTGGGGATTTTTTTTACTGTTTTTTTCAGATTTTTTTCAGACTTTTTTATTTTTTAGTGGACTGACAAATGGGCCCCACTGTCAGTCTGGGTGTCAATTCTCCGTTAGCTAGCCAAGTCATCTGACAGGTGGGTCCAGGCTGTCAGAACCGGTGTCAATTCGTGGTTAGAGCCAGATTTGGGTTTTCTGCGAAAACTCGAACAAAATGTGGTAGTTCCATGCGATTCAAAGCAAAACTGGTACCAAAATACAATTGAGTTGCGAAAACAGGTAGTTTTACGCTATCAACTCTCCGCACCGCAGGAATCAAAGGGGAGATGCCGAAATGCTGAGTTTTGTTTTTTATAATGCGAAAATTCGTAAAACTGTACACGTTAATTTTCTCCTTTGTGTTAAGCGTTAAATAGCATCTCCACTCGCCGCCCCATATGTCGTTTGGATTGGTGTCAGAACTAGCACTATGTGGGGCGTCCGGACGAGATGACGCATATGGAGGACGTCTCTCCCCACTCGCCGCCCCCAAACAAGTTTTAAACAATAAAAAATATAGCTCGATAGAGTTCAACAACAACTAAAGTCTAGTTTCATATGTAGAAATAAAACTTCTTCTTGCATGATTGTCATGCTCTCGTCTTCCTCCGCGTCGATGTCCTCTTCTTCTTACATGATCAAGTGCATCGCCAACTCATCGTCGATGTCCATGTATCGGAATGAAATCATGTCAATCAACGAACCGTCGATGGCTGGCGCCGGGGAAAATTCAGAAAAACGGCGCCTAACACTCAATGCGTGAACACCCTCGGTGCAAATGGGCGCGTGAGGTCGCCGAAGGCCTTTCCGGGCGCGGCGACGAGCTCCGGCATGGCTGGGGACCCGGAGCCGGACGAAGGAGGGTCGGCGTGTCGCGGTTTTCTGAGTCCGGTGAGATTCGCCGTCGGGGGGGGGGGGGGGGGGGGAGCGGAGGTGGGAGCGACGACCCAGATGGCGGCGGTGGGAGGCTGGCGAATGAACTACGTGGACAACGGGGAAAAGATATGTTGAATTTGCCTCTCCCACTGGGACTGGCCCGTCTGTCTGTATCCAACGTGGCGGCGCGCGTCGTTTCATCCGGCGCTACCGCAACACTCTCCTGCGTGCGGCGTTGGGCTGGTAGCGCCGGACGAAATAACGGGCCGCTCCAGACGAAATCGGCTATGGGACGTGTGAGAGGGCTCAGTTTTTCGTCCGGCACGTCCATAGGGTTATGGGGGACTTTGGGGGCGATGAGTGGAGATGCCCTAACCGTGTCTGTGTGGTTTGAGTAAGACAATTTTCATCCGATAACAATGAGATTGTCAGCACTGCCACTCACAATTTTCTGCATGTTAGTGTCCCAAGTTTCAGACTGACATGCAAGGTTGTTAACGTTTATCTTGCAGCGCTGAACTTTTCTTCTCAAAACGACCAAATAGATAAATACTACGGAATAGTACTACATGCTAATTCACACTAACATGCAGGGACCTGTAAATACATTTTGCAGAGCTAGCGGTAGAGTCCTCTTGACCGTTCCCTTAACCACTTGTTCTTGTTTATGAGGATGCCCCGGAGATCTGTTCACTGTCACGTTAATTTTGCAAAGCGAAAGGAGTCAGGAGGTCCAGATGGAATTTTCACAAGGATCACGAGCATGATATATCAATATTACGGCCAAGTATGAGGGGTCTCACTTCAAAAAGGCTTTTTGGCACTCGTGCTACATAGTGCCCTTTACTTTAAAAAATTAAAACAGTATTTAAAATTTTAATTCAAAGAATAAATCTGAAAGTAGTCAACATTGTATCATATAATTGTTCAAAATTCCAATAGGAAATTCTATATATTTGGGGCTACGCAAAAAAGTAAAAATCTGATAAGCTTTTGAAGTGCACTATTCACACACTCTGATCTACAATTTTATATTTTTTCGTAGCATATAATACCACGTATTTCGGTTTAGATTTTTGCACACTTGTATAATACATCATTGGCTATATATATATAATTATTTGGAAAATTTTGAAAATTTAAATTTGTTTTTTAATGTTTAAAATTTGGTTTGTAAATGTTTAAAGTTTGTTTTTAAATTATCAAAATGGAGTGAAGACAACATGGATGCAACATAAGACTCTGGAGTAAAGCACAGGAGTCAGGAGTAAAACTGAGGACTCAAGACTATAAATGTTGGTTTGAACCGGGAGTCAAGATCTAGGTAAAATGCATGAATCTTTGATGGATCTTGATATTGTGAAACTGAATCTAATTGTTCATGAATCTTGATACTATGTTGTGCATCTATGATAGAAAAAAATGGTCTTGGTACTGTAAACGTTCTTGATGAATCATTGATACTATGTTTATTCTCTGATGAAACTTATATTGTTTTAATCTATTCGAGAGGAGGGTGAAACTGGGATAAGAGAAGAAGGAAACATAAACTTGTAAAAAGCTGAAAATATAAGGGGTGTTGTGCAAAACTGAAATGGACCTGAGAATAATTGTGTAGCACATTCCAATAAATGGATATCGTAGATAGTGACGTCAGTTACATTTTGAAATATTAAAGTTCTTATTGACAATCAAGACATATACATACCCCTATTTAGACAATCCATTTGTATGTGAAGATCCGTGCGCAAATTTTCTCCTTTACGTTTCCCCCAAAAAAACAATAAAAACTTGAAAAAAATAGGTCAACAATGTATTGGAACCACGTGTATGAAAAGTAAAAATTTTGTACTTTTGCAGGCCATAAAATGTAGAATAATCAAATTTATCGTAAATTACCATTTTAGATATTTACGAGATGCACCAAAACAGCTGAAGTTATTTTTTCATAAAATGTAGTACCAATTTAATGTTGACCTACATAATTTATGTTTTTTTATTTAGCAGAAATAAAAAGATAAAGATGGCGCATCAAGCTCAAACACAAATGAGTGGTGTACATAGGACCAGTAACTTCTCGGAAACCACCAACGGAGTCTAAAGCTCCATGGTGGCACTTTTTGAAAATTACGAAATTGATATTAAAAATAAATAAAAATTAAATGCAGAGAATGATACATTGTACTAACATGCAAAATCTTAATTCAAAATTATTCATATTATGGACTGCACAAAAGTGACAAAATCTATTTGAGAGAAGGGTGAAACTCGGAAGAGAGAAGAAGGAAACATAAACATGTAAAAAGCTGAAAATATAAGGGGTGTTGTGCAAAACAAAAATAGACCTGAGAATAATTGTGTAACAGATAGTGACGTTAATTTACATTTTCAAATATTAAAGTTCTTATTGAGAACCAAGACATATACAGGCCCCTATTTAGACCATCCATTTGTGTGCGAAGATCCGTGCACAAATTTCCTCCTTTGCGTTTCCCCCAAAAAAAAATATATAAACTTGAAAATTTGTAGGTCAACAGTGTATTGGAACCACGTATATGAAAAGTAACTTTTTTTTTGCAGGCCATAAAAATGTAGAATAATAAAATCTAACCGTAAAATTATCATTTTGGATACATACGATGCACCAAAACATCCGAAGTTATTTTTTCAATATATTGTAGTACCAATATAATGCTGACCTACAAATTTTAATTTTCTTTATTTAGGAGAAATAAAAAGATAAATACCGGCCATAAAGCTCAAACACAAATGAGTCTTCTAGATAGGACCAATAACTTCTCAGAAACCACAAAGGAGTCCAAAAAGCTCCATGGTGGCCCTTTTTGAAAATTAAGAAATTGACAAAAAGTAAAAAAAAGAAAAAATCTAGATGCAGAGAATGATACATTCTACTATCATGCAAAATCTCAATTAAAAATAATTCATATTATGGACTACACAAAACTGACAAAATCTATTTGAGAGAAGGGTCAAACTCGGACAAGAGAAGAAGGAAACATGAACTTGTAAAAAGCTGAAAATACAAGGGGTGTGTGCAAAACTGATATGGACCTGAGAATAATTGTGTAGCACATTCCAATAACTGGATATCATACATAGTGAGGTCAATTTACATTTTCAAATATTAAAGTTCTTATTGAGAAACAAGACATATACACACCCCTATTTAGACCATCCATTTGTGTGCGAAGATCCGTGCGCAAATTTTCTCCTTCTAGTTTCCCCCAAAAAAACAATGTAAATTTGAAAATTTGTAGGTCAACAATGTATTGGAACCACGTGTATGAAAAGTAATATTTTTTTGCAGGCCATAAAAATGTAGAATAATAAATTTTAACCGTAAAATTATCATTTAATATGTTTACGATGCATCAAAACATCGGAAGTTATTTTTTCATACATTGTAATACCAATATAATGTTGACCTTCAAAATTGAATTTTTTTTATTTGGGAAAAATAAAAAGATAATATCGTGCATGAACCTCAAATACAGATGAGTGATCTAGATAGGAGCAGTAGCTTCTCTGAAACCACAAACGGAGTCCAAAGCTCCATGATGGCCCTTTTTGAAAATTACGAAATTGAATTTAAAAAAATAAAGAAATTAGAAAAAATCTAGATACAGAGAATTATACACTCTACTAACATGGAAAATCTCAATTGAAAGTAGTCCATATTATGGACATACACAAAACTGACAAAATCTAACAGGTTTCGGAGGTTTAAAATTTTACATTGTTCACTACTTCAAATGTGAGATTTTATCATTTTTGCGTAGCTAAAATACATTATGTTTCGAGTTGAGTTTTTACACGTTGGTAGATACAACATGTCTACATCCAGAATATTTCACAGATTTTTTGAAATTTTGTTAATACATGTTTCAGGAAAAGGGATCAGGATATCGGGGCCATTTGTCCATCCTTCGAAGTTCTCAGATACAAGGGCCGTGAATCAATTAAAGAAAAATCATATGTTAGCTTTAAAATCTGACCCAGTGGTCCTGCTCCCACGTGTGTATTTAAGAGTGGCAAGATGTAGCATCAACATGAGTGTGATCATTGAGGACGTGCCTGCGGCACGATGGTTGGAGTGGAAGTGACCACACACCCCTCCCAGGTTTGACTCCCGCAGGGAGTGAATATCCTGGAGGCGGTGACTTCTTTTGTGGTTTCTACCCTGCTTCTAGGTCCCAGGAGCAGAAACTGAAAAGAAGGGTACAGATTGTGCCGAGCTTCCACCACCGCATGTTTGGTATTGTGCCTTCTGCGAGAAACTGCTCGGAGTCAGTTTCCCGAGTTTCTCAGCTTGCTTCCGAAGGGTTTTCTGTAAAAAGACATGTCGTTGCACATATTTACGGACATATTGACACTCCACCTCTCCATCCTTTTCTCTCTCCTCCCAGCCAAGTCAAACCACTCGCTTCCTGGCAAACGAAAAGAAAAATACCGCATCGTCCCGCTCGGCCGACCTCCATCCGCATGCCAGCGCCGCCGCCGCCGCTCGCCCCTCGCCGCCTCCGCCAGATCCGGCCCCGCCCATCCCCGCCCCGCCCTGCCCATCCCCGCCCCGGCCAGCACCGCCACGCCCCGTCGCCGGTCGAGCTCGTCCTCAGCAGCAGCCGCCTACGCCCTCGAGCTCGTCCCAGGCACTGGTAAGAACTCGAATTTCCCCAAAATATATGTATAAACTTGATATGTCGATGATGCTAGTAGACAATGCTTTTTGTTGAAGATGATGCTAGCCATGTTGTGGTGGTTCGCTTGTTGAATGTTGTGTGATGCTAGTCAAAAATCATGTACTGTTAAACAGATGTATAGAAATTGATACTCCTTTTTTCATGTACTGTTAATACACATATAAAATTGGTGGATAATTGTGTTGTTGTGCATCTAGATTGTCAAGCCGAAGTGGCGCATTCTGCTTGCAATACCACATTTTCACGATACTCTCACGCAAACGAAGATCATCACTACGTGCATGTGTTTGCACAACTTCATCCGTGACAGTAAGCTATATGATCAGTATTTCCACACCTTTGAGCGAGGCCCATATGTTCACGAGGATAGCGCAACTTTTACTGGTGGAACCGCTCCCTCATCATCTGATAGCGTCATGGGTGCACTACGACAAAGCATTGTTGAAGGAGTAGTAGCTTGAGAAATTATTTTTATTATTTATGCATGTACTAAACTAAACGATACTATTTCTATTGTAATTTTGAAATCACTATGACCTTTTCATATTATTTTTATTTCATATCTACTAAAACCTAGCATATGTTGCTATATATTGCTTTATTAAGTGCAAAAACCAAATCCAGGGGCATAACAGACATCTCACAACTCATCATACCAAATAAGTAAAACAGTAAAAGCTAAAAAGAAGTCTCCCCTAAGTTTCTGGTAGTTTCAACCCACCGTAGTTTTTTTCCACCGGAATCTATAAGCAAGCTTTTGCATAAGCAGAAACTTAAAAAGTCACCCATATCGTGGTCCCTCTCAGCATGTGTTCATGCCACAATATTAGTTATCTCAAAACGCATGGGTGTGGTCTGTAGTAGCTTGGGCACTTGTGGTGTGTGTGGTGGTGTGAGTGTGAGTGTGAGAGTGTGAGTAGATACTACAAACTGTACCAACATAAGAGGCCTCAAAAAAAAAAACTTGAGTGTGATCATTTAAGCAGCAGCTCTGTTCATGCTACAACTTGCAAGAAAGCAGATCGGTCGGGATGAGCAGCAACGAGCAGATGGGAGCAGGCCTTGTCCGGATCGTGTCTCGGCGCATGATCCAGCCGCCGTCGGAGTCGGAGGAGCCTGTGCTGGACATCCACCTCACGCCCTGGGACCTCCGCCTCATCAGCATAGACTACATCCAGAAGGGCATCCTCCTGCCCAAGCCACCCGTGGGCGGAGAGCGCCTCGTCGACGCCCTCGCGTCCTCCTTCGCGCGCGCCCTCGCCAGGTTCTACCCCTTCGCTGGCCGCCTCGCCGTGGAGCATCACGACGGCGGGAAGTCCATCGCCGTCCTGTTGCGCTGCACGGGCGAAGGCGCTGAGTTCATCCACGCGGCGGCGCCCGGCGTCGCCGTCGCCGATATCGCCGGCTCGATACGCGTCCCTCCGGTGGTCTGCGCCTTCTTCCCGCTCAACCACGTGCTCGACGCCGACGCCGCCGCGGACGCGCACGCGGACGCCGAGTCAACGCCGCTGCCCGTGCTGTCGGCGCAGGTCACAGAGCTCGCCGACGGCCTCTTCATCGGCATGTCGCTGAACCACACCGTCGGCGACGGCACCGCCTTCTGGGAGTTCTTCAACACCTGGTCGGAGATCAACCGAGGCGGCGAGATTATATCGATGACGCGGCCGGCACCGGTGCCCCAGAGATTCTTCCTCGACGCCTACCCCGTGCCGGTCCGCATGCCGTTCGGCGAGCTGCGGCACATCGTCCGGCGGTTCGAGCGCCCGACGGTGGGGGAATGCTTCTTCACCTTCTCAGCCGCGAGCATCCGGAAGCTCAAGGATAGAGCGAGCGACGAGATAATGGCGGCCGCCACCGTGTCCTCGCTCCAGGCCCTGCTCGCGCACCTCTGGCGGGCGGTGTCCCGCGCCCGGCGCCTCCCGTCGGGGCAGGAGACGTCTTATGCTCTGGTCATCGGGTGCCGGGGACGCGTGGGCGGCATACCGGCGGAAGGTTACATGGGCAACGCCGTGGCGTTCGGCAAGGCGATCTGCACCGCCGGCGAGATCCAGGACAAGGGGCTAGGCTGGACGGCGCGGCAGCTGAACCGCGTGGTGGCGTCGTTCGACGAGGCCGCCATGGAGGAGTGGCTGGATCGCTGGACACGGGAGCCGGATTTCTTCTACCCGGGGAACATATCGTCCGGAGGCAATGCGCTCGCGACCGGGAGCTCGCCGCGGTTCGACGTGTTTGGGAACGACTTCGGGTGGGGGAAGCCGGTGGCCGTGAGGAGCGGCGCCGGGAACAAGATAGACGGGAAGGCGACGGTGTTTGAGGGTCCCGAGCGGGGAGGCAGCATGTCGCTGGAGGTGTGCATCGCCCCGGACGCGCTGGAGAGGCTTCTGGCCGACGAGGAGTTCATGGACTCCGTGAGCATGCCCATGTGATCAGCTCAGAAACTAGTGTTGTGCTGCATTTTTCTACCGATTTATCATCATCGGTTACAGTTCCACCATGTGAGTGACGAACAATTTCATTTTCACCAGACGACATTTTGTCCTATGAATCTATGATGCTGCTGCTTTACAATTGACAATGTTTATGGGCGTACGTGATGATGCGGAGATCTGTGTGCGCGTAATTCAATCTGCAGAGCTTGCGACAGTAGGCTTCTTGATCTGGATGGACATATGGTGGTTGCCTTTGCAGAACTTGGCGTTCACGGTGATTGAAACTGGTGATCTCGGCTGGGTGAGGCCCTGTCGGCCGAGCTGACTGGTGTTCGCCCAATGGCGTATCGTCAGCCAGCCATGGCGATGGCAGCAGCCTGATGCAATGATACAAAATTGAGGGCAGCAGGCAGGGCGAGCATGGCATAAACTCGCTAAAACATTTACCAAAAATGTTCTCGCCACAATATATAATATCTCAGAGGATAAAGCGAACATGATTATTGACATGCATCCAGTGTAAACAAATGATTAAGGCTCAAACCAAAATTTAAGAAAGGTTGAAACGAAATGCTCCTATCTCTCTTGTTTCTTTTAATGTGAATTTCGTAGTACTACTACATGATTATTGACATGCGTCTTTCAGTGCTGAAATGGTTGACAATGTTTATTGACATGGTGCGGTGTAGGGTTCGGTGTATGTGCAATACATTCTGCAGAGCTTGTGGCACTAGTCGCCTTCAACTGAATGTGTTTACATATGGATGTATATTACGTATCATCAGTGTTGCAAGAAGCAGAAGCCTTAGCTGCTCCTGAATGAAACTGTGCAAGGCCTCCACACTGTATTACACTGAATATCACAGGGTAATGAAGACCAAGAAAAGAAATGCCTGATATAAGAACCACATCAGAGTAAGGCCGGCCGGGGGAGTCGTCGATGCTTTTCACGCCTTGCGTCCGACGATCGTCGATCACGCCGATCCTGCCTTGGCTTCTTCCGCGTACAGCGCCTTGATCTCCTCCACGTCGTCGTAGCTGCCGAGGAATATCGGGGATCTCTCGTGGATATTGGTGGGGATCAGATCAAGAGACTGCATATATTGTCAATGCAGCAGCAACAAATGTGAAGATAATTTCTGACCAACAGAAAAAAAAAATGGATATGTTAATGCACTAGGATGCATACCCGTCCTTTGCCTGTGAAAGACTGGCCTCCAGCTTGCTCCATCAGGAATGACATGGGGAAGACTTCATACATCACACTGCAAACATGGCAAATTCAGTCAACTTCACAAGTGGTGTATGCAACTGAAGGTGTTATTTGAGTTGTGAATCTAGGCACTGGCATACCGGAGCTTGCCACTTGGGCTCTTCTTGTCTGCAGGGTACAGAAATATACCTCCGTATAGTAAGGTACGGTGCACATCGGCAACCATGCTGTGCAAACCATCAGAAATGGAGCGTTATAGTAGGTTATAACAACAAATTCTACAAGTGGTGGTAACATTCGTAGTAGTATTAAATTGACACTGCTAGGTAAGCAAAATTGCATTGCTAGATAGAAGGTTAAGTACGAGATATAAATTATTTTGTCAGGTAAGCAAATTGAAGAATCCACTCGCCTGCCAATGTATCTCAAGGATTTAGGTGATGAACCATCCGTGGGGTACTTGCACTTCTCAACGTACCTGTTATATATTTTCAAACATTTTAACTGAAGCTCTCAATTAAGGAAGTAACAGTACTCTTGAAGCGTAATCGTCACATACTTTGCAGTAGGCGTGTCCCAGTTCTTGGCGTTCCCTTCATTCACCGAGTAGATCTTTCCTTTGGGAGGAATCTGCAAAAGATGAAGTAGGAAACAAAAAATATGATTGTTATACTTCTTGGTGATTTTTCAGAAATATAATCAAATTGCATTAGCTGTGGGTGTGGCACACAATACCTTGATTTCTGGATGCGTCATGATGAACTCTCCAAGAGAAGGGTCAAGCGTGAATCCATTAACACCACTCCCGGTGCTCAGAACAAGCTGCAGCAAATTACTTATTCAGATAGTGCGCTTTACAGTCAGTCTCACGGCCGTGTGCATGAGTTGAAGAGACTTGATTCATTACCGTGCATGAACTTCCATACATGCAGTATCCAGCAGCGATCATGTCCTTCCCAGGCAGCAGCACTTCCTCCAGGGTCACGGTTTCATGGTTCTTGATCATGTAGATCCCAAAGATCTGCAGAGCAAGAGAAAACCATGTACAAAAAAGGAATAAACCACGCAGCATGTCTCTACTTGTTATGATGAGCATATTTCCTGAGACTTTTGAAAAATATGCTCTGATGAAAATATGCCGTGCACGGTGCACGTACCGTTCCGATGGAGACGCCGCAGTCGATGTTGGAGGAGCCGTCCAGTGGATCAAAGCATACGCAGTACCTGAACAAAATAAATCATTCATCAGGAACAAAATAAACCGATCAACAAATTTGAAAGCTGTGCGCGTGTGTGTGTGTTTGTGTGAGCAGGGAATGCAGAGGAGGAGTCGAGGTTACATACTTCCCACGGAGCTTAGGGTCCACGAAGGTGGCCAGCTCGTCCTCCTCGGAGACAAGAACACACTGCACACGTCCGTTGGCAGAGCAGAGCAGAGTGTGAGGAACGAAATGAAACGATCTTGTATATATACCTTAAAGCGAAGGAACGGGACGAGGGGAGAAGAAGATTTTCATACGGTTCGGCCGCTGCTGACGAGGGCGTTGACGAACACCTCGTTGGACAGTATGTCCAGCTTCTTCTGCTCCTCTCCCTGGACGTTGGTCTCTCCGGCGAGTCCCGTGAGCTTTGCGAGCCCTGCCTTGTTGACGGCGGAGGCGACGAACTTGCATCCGAGGACGATGTGGGAGAGGAGGATGGTGAGGTCGCCGCGCGACTCCGGGAACCTGCTCTGCTCGTTCAGCACGTACCGCGTGATCGTCATCAGGTCCGTCCGGTACGTGTCCGCCGCGTGATCCATCTTCCTTCCCCGGTCGTCGCCGGCGGCGATGATCCTCTCTCTCGATCTCGCTCTCGCTTAGCTCGGACGCGGCTGGTGTTTTGCTTGGAGTGCAGACCGTGGGAGTGAACGATCTATCTATGCAGAGCTTGGGCGCGGGAAGTGTGAAGGTACGGTGATCTCTTGGTTTTGGTAGGTAGCGCGAGGAGGAGGTGAGGCTGGGAGGAGAGGGGCGTGGGGCTCCAATGGAATCGGCGCCCAGGCCTATCTCCTCTATCCGCGATGGCTGGCCGTGTGCGTCTGTCGTCTGTGGCCGTCGCCTACTCACTAGTTGAGAGGAGAGCAGGGCTTTGTCCCTGCGCTCGCACGTAACCGTCCAGGCGGAGGAAGACGCCAACTTAGCTATAATCTGAGACCTGACGTGACGGCGAGACGGTTTTGCATTGATCGCACGAAGCAAAGTTTGGGGGACGCGCGCGCCGTTGGAAGCTGTTATTGCATTCAAGCGACAAGAGCTTTCGCTTGATGGCCTGACCTTCACGCGTACGTGGAATATACCGCTTTTTTCAGCGATATACGATGGACCATACCTGGCTCAACTTCAAGCGTCCGCTTGGCCTCAACGCTTGGCTGGTAATGTAGCTGCTTTTGCAATTTGCCTTCCCGTGCCGTGCTGGATTCGCATGCATTTCAGCTCATGTACAGTCAAGACTTGTACGAGACACTAACGCAAACTCGAGATCGTCAAATGTTGATGACTTTACTACTAGCTCAAAGGGAAACCGTTTGCTCATCCGTACCGCTATACTACTTGACAAAATAAAAGATACATGTATACGAAATCAGCTTGCTGCAATTCACATGTAGATAGTACTAAAAACATGTTGTGCACCGGAGACAGAATGCATATTACCAGCAGAGTACCGCCAACACAGATAGACTTTATGAAATCATGGAAGGCATACGATGATGTCAATCTTAATCATATTTGATGCTGGCAGTTGCTAGGAGTTTTTTTGCAAGGCCGAGCCATGGAGATGATATAGGGAGATTCTGCCCTTCACCAAAGAATAACAGATTTACAGATTCACGGTTAAAACTTCAAACATGTTGGACATCTCGACACAGTATGCATAATACCAGAAGAGTACTGCCAACATAAAAAAGACTTTACGAAATCATGGAAGGCATATAGTACTGTCAAACTTAATCATATAAAGGTACATACATAAATTACCGATAGCAACCGGTGTTCCAACATACTTGAGAAGTGAGTTAACAACGATTTTATGCATTGGAAACAATGATGTTGGCAGTTGCTGCGAGTTTTTCGCAAGGCCAAGCCATGGAGTCCGATGAGTGAGTGAGTTGATACTGGAAGACTCCGCCGTCACCAAAGAATAACAGATTTACAGTATCGGGCCCATGCCTTGTGAACACTCATAGGCAATCAGACTTACAGTACAACACAACGATATTGATTGATTTTCTTCTGAAAAAGAAAGTGAAAGGTGCCTAAGAATTAAACAGATACAACAAAAGGTAAAAGAGCAAGTGTGACAGTATCAGGATCTTTGTCGAAGCATTAACCTGGAGCCTTCCAAGCATGATTGAAGGATCACAGTTAAGACTTCAAAGTATAGTACAACAGCTGTTTGTTTTCTTTGCCTGCTTGTAGAACATCTGAAAAGGACAGCACAACGTCTCTCAGGAAAATACCGGAACAATATTTTCAGTAAGTTATAAAGGCAACAGCAGTTTTATGACTGAAAAAAAGGTAAATCCTAGAAGACCAGGACCTATGTTATCTAAATAGAGGGAGAAAAGGGCCTTAAGAGCCCTTTCGTGCATATGTTGCACCAGTCACAGTATCCAGTGCATCTAACGATGCTGGAAACTCGATGGTGTTCAGGACATTATACAATATTTCAAGCCAGATGTTGCAAGTGCAGCATTAGAGTAGCTTTGGCCAATGTT
Source organism: Puccinellia tenuiflora (assembly GCA_012064385.1). NCBI lineage: Eukaryota > Viridiplantae > Streptophyta > Magnoliopsida > Poales > Poaceae > Puccinellia > Puccinellia tenuiflora. Next base: position 374,479 of record QRDG01000120.1, read on the forward strand.
GTAAAGATGAATGTGACTGAAACATGTAAAAACTAGATTTCTATTATTATTAAAAACCACAAAAATATATTAGCATCACATATAATAGATCAATATAAACAAATATCTTTTATAGTATACCTACTGTCAGTGATCACTTCATACTAGACAATAGAACTTGACAAATTAATATAGTATATGCACAAGTACGCCTGTAGTAAAACAATGTACAGGCCGAAAGATGTAAAAATACTCAGTGCAGCTTGGAGTAACTAGCAATTGTTCACCATGTTTTTAACTAGAAAAGCACTCGTCAGGTAAATAGCAAATAGCTACATATATTATTACCTGTGAAGCAGCACTCAGGTCTGAACTTTTCTCAACCAAGCTATCCAATCTCTCTCCTCTTTGGAGGACATTCTCTATAGTTTTATGCTGTTAAATTATTCAAACATAAAAAATGCACATCAGCGATAAGTTGCCCCCATACTGAAAAATACAGTGTAACATCTCCAGTACAAGATGGGGCGTGTCTAGGAAAAAATCAGATCAGAAACACTTACTAGGATAATTTTTGTTTCATCTAAGTCCCTCTGGATTTTTGTTAACTTGTCAGCCTCTGCAGGATCCTACAAAATGGCAGATGCTTCATCATGAATGAGAATAAGGTTACGCATGAGTTCCGGCAATTAGGACAAAACAATGAAAATGACGAGGAGAGTAAAAGCACACTGCAAAAATATGCTCATATGTCCAAAACATAAAACCCATTCTTAAATATATCCACAACATAGAACCCATCCCTGAGAATCCACCACAGAACACACCACACGACTTCAATACATAGCAATTTCTTCTCAGGCATACAACCCATTTCTTTTAAATTAGAACCGTCTCAGCACACCAAACAACTTGTATATGGCAATATTATTCATCATAAAACAAGAACGAAGCATACAAGATGCAATGTTAATAGCAGATTTGTGAAATAAAAAACTTGTTACATTGGTAGTTGCTCCCTTCCTCCCGTCTCTCTTTCTATTTCCGTAGGGGATGGGATAAATAGACCAGTCTACAAGTTATTAAGTATTAACACCCAAAAATAAACATGGAGCATTATGTTACCTCGTAGCAATGGACACACAAACATAAAGTACCTGCCATAGATGGTTATACCTGGAATCTTGTCAAAGCGTCTGCCAGGAAAGGCCACTCTTGAGTAGAATCTGCTGTAGCAGTTTTCCAAGAGTCCCCAAAAGCCTTTTGGTATTCGTCCAGCACCTTCATAAAACAAGTGCATTGAAAACTAAGTATCACCCGAAAACACCAATACGGAAGAACTTCTCTATGAAACTTATTCGGTTATGACAAAACATCAAAGAATTTCATGCCACAATAAAATAGTGATTCAACTATTGAATCACTGTACAAATACATGTTAGGAGATGAATAATTTTGTTTAGTAAAGGTAGTTACATGGTTTGTCAGTCTCTTCTGTCTAGCTATTGCTCACAACAAGGTCCTAAGCTAACATCGTAACTCCATTGCTTTAACACACAACAGGGTGCAGGTTTTACTGAACACCGAAGCAAGACTCTGAACATTGGTTATAAGTTGTAGTTACTGGTTTTCGGGCAACTAGTGAGGAATCATGTTCAATAATGAACACAGCACTTCTTTAATGTTGAGGAATTACGAGTAAAATGCACCACAAGTCCTAAAACAATTTGAGGAGTGCCAAGTTAGTCCTAATTATATGAAAATGCACATCCGAGTCCTATAAGATTTTTAAGTGTGTCGCCCAAGGTCTTATCCACGCCGCATCAGCTTTGACATGCAAGTGTGGCATGTTGACCACCTTCACGCCGCATCAGCCCTTTCCCCGTTTTCATTCTATCTAGAGGACTTTGTAGCCATCCGCAAGCAGTATCCACCGCCGCGGGAGGTGAGTTGCTGCAGCGCGAGCTTCTGGAGCAGGCCTAGGCAAGGACCGTGACTCGGCATGCAAGGTGAAGGAGGGACCTGGGCAGGGGCAACCAGCTTGGCTACGACATGTTGCGGCGTTCGTACTGTGGGGTGTCATACTACAACTGAAACCTCCTAGCTTCGCCCTGACCTAATAACCTCGGCACCCAAAGAAATCGAGCCGGGAGGCTTTAAATCAACGCTACGGTCATCGCATACTCATGTCTAGTATCACACTGGTCGATTATGTCCTGAACAATTTGGTCCTGCTACTGCTACGTATGTTCTACGCACAAAGCTGGGTATATGGGTTGATTGTGCGCTGACACCAAAACAGTTGACCGCATAGATTAATCGTCTAGTCTAGCTAGCTTTAGCAAGTTGTGCTAGCACCCGAATCAATCGATTCCTTCCATCCATCTAGCCGGCTCCGTGCAGTACCTACCAACCTAATTGGTCAACAAGAGTCGATCATATCCTAGATACCGCTGGCATGTAAGCAAGAGTGCTTGCGTTTGGCTCGGCGAGTATGAGCGCGTGCTCGTGTTCAGCTGTCCCTACTTGCTAGTGAGCTTCCGTGTCTATCCCGTGCCTATGATTGCTCTGGTGCCTCCTACCTGACGCTTTCTCGATTAGTTCTGACACCCCCCGTGCTAATCCTCGTTGCTAGTAGGGGCTTCAGCGTTGCTGTCTCGGTTCTCTTCTACTATAAACGCTTGGTGACCATCTATAGATGATGCAAGCAAAAGGGCAGGACCACAGAATTTGAAGACAAGACTTTCTAAGGGGTTTTATGTAAAATAATTCCACGTGGCAGTGGTCAACCTGTCAAGCGTGCAAGTCAAAGCTGATTTGCGGTGCATATGACCCATGGGTGGCACACTTAACAAACTTGTAGGACTCGGATGTGCATTTTCATAAAATTATGACTAACTTGGCACCCCTCAAATAGTTATAGGACCTGTGGTGAATTTTACTCATTGCATATACCAGCCTCTAGGGATAGGTTACACGTGCCACTGATGCATTACATGGACAGTTCTACATTTTCTGTTAATAATTTGGAGAACGTCTGTATGTAGAAGCAAAAAAACTTTAGGTTCTTGAGCCTATTAGAAATATTAACAGGAAGATTGATCTCTTACAGTGGAAGTGATCCTAGGCCAAACACCAAGTACGCAATATAGGATTTCAAGGACAATGATTTATACCTTATTCAGAAGAGAAAATGCACTTCGTACAGGATAGTGGTCGTCCATAAATGCCACGACACAGAGGCCATTCCTGTTGTGTGAGTGAACTTTGTATTCTGCAAAAAATAGGACAAAGTGTTTGAATAACCTTACATATTCACAACAGCACACAGATGGTTCAACATGAATTTGCCCACAACCTGAACATGTTGCGGATAACAGTAAGTGACATGCAAACTACAATTAAAAGTTGGTATTAGTTCAAATCAGCGTCAACATCCCATTACAACTGTGAATCCTACAGCGCATCGGATGAAGTACTTATTTCTGCACCGATCATCCAAATCAGCCATGACGCCATGTTCTACAAATCAAACTACCACAGGACCCGTACGTCCTAAAGATCGCCCCCCGGCAAAAATCAGTCAAACCCTGGATCTGACCATCGGATCACAGAGTAAAGTAGACCTAGACGGAGGCAGATCTGAGGGGAGGCGGTTACCTTCGTGCTGGACGGACTGGCGCTGGCCGGGCTGGGTGCGCTGGGCGACGGTGCGGGCGACGAAGACGATGAACTCGCGGGCGGCGCCGCGCTGGAAGAAGCCGAAGTGGCTGACGTCCGTGGCGTTGGCCAGCACCAAGGCCTCGGAGCCCGGCCCGCCGCTCGAGGAGGAGGCCCCGGCGCCGGCGGCCGGCCTGAGCACGACGATCGCCGTGATCTTCATCTTATCTCTCCTCCGCCAAGGCAAGATCTACGACGGGGAGAAGGGTGGAATTGGACGAGGAGATCGCAGCCGAGAGGGGGTGAAAAGAAGCTTCTCCCTCTTCTCCCCCTTTCCCTTCCTCCTATGCTGGATTCGGTCAGACCCCACGACGTCCACCAGTCAATGACAGTGGGCCAGGCTTGTTAGGCGCACATCGTGCAGCGGCAGTATTTCCACTCCTGGAGTTCGTCCAACCCGAAAAGATGCGCCAGAGAGGCAAACGCGCAGCGCAGAATAGCTGATAATTCCAAAGCAAAATCATCAGAAAACAAATTTCTCTGAAACAAACCAATCAACGCCTAAAAGCTGGATGAAAAACATTTGATGCGACAAACGTGTTCTTCATACAACTAAACTGAACAACAGGCAAAGCACCAGGCACCGCAGAGAGCAGACAAAGAAACGAGATTCAGATGATGATAACTGCACTCTCCATTGCCATTGCATCACAACACCGGGCTACATATGACCAGACGACGACGGAGAGCAGATCGGACTAGGTAAATTACAGAGAAGTGAACAACCAGCTACGACAGACTACCACAGATCAACACCACCAACCAACAAGAACACCACGGTACGACGACTCCTGCTAACACACACGGCTACAGAAGTAACCTAGGCCCTCTCCCCACGGATGCGGCGGGCGAGCTGGATGTCCTTGGGCATGATGGTGACGCGCTTGGCGTGGATGGCGCAGAGGTTGGTGTCCTCGAAGAGCCCGACGAGGTAGGCCTCGGCGGCCTCCTGGAGGGCCGACACGGCGGAGCTCTGGAAGCGGAGGTCGGTCTTGAAGTCCTGCGCGATCTCACGCACCAGGCGCTGGAAGGGGAGCTTGCGGATCAGCAGCTCCGTGCTCTTCTGGTACTTGCGGATCTCACGGAGCGCGACGGTGCCGGGGCGGAAGCGGTGGGGCTTCTTCACGCCGCCGGTGGCCGGGGCGGACTTGCGCGCCGCCTTGGTCGCCAGCTGCTTCCTCGGCGCCTTGCCGCCGGTCGACTTCCTCGCGGTCTGCTTGGTGCGGGCCATTGGGGAATGAAGGAGTGGGGATTCTTGGAACTGCGGGTGCTTGGTTTGCTTGGGAGATTGGGGAATTGGATGAGATGGAATGGGAGGGATGGGGCGGTTTATGTAGGGGATGAGCGGGCGGGAGACTGGGAAATTTTCGGGGCAGCGGCGGGATCTCGTGGAGAAGATGGGTGTGGAGCGTTGGATTTGTGGGAGATGGACGCTCGAGATTGGGTTTCGGGTGGAGCACGCGGATCGTGGGGAGCGATCCGTGGGGAGGGGATTCCTGGCTTCTCATTGGTTGGGGCTGGGAGAGTGTGGTGTCACGCGGATCGTTTTTTTTTTTTTGAGACTTACGAACTTCCATTAAATATCAACCAGGATTACAGTCCTTCTTGATACAAGCATCAAGGAAGGTAGGTATATAATTTACCCAAAAACATCTCCTTCTAACTGAACTACATTGTTTGGCACACAAATGAGCTACCTCATTGGCCACTCTAGGTACAAAATTCAGAGAGAAAGATTCAAAATTTCTGGTTAACTCACGTAAATCAAGCAAGACCGTCGCAACTTCGGATCGTTCATATGTAGAGGACTTCCACAGGTTCACAAGTTGTTGCGCATCAGTCTCCACCACCACATCTCGAAGACCTCTGTCCAAAGCCAACTGCACACCATCCCTGATCGCGTATGCTTCCATCACAAGCGCACTAGCAGCAGAATCGTACCATATTGCTTGTGCTCGCATAAGCTTTCCTTCATGGTCACGCAGCCCGACACCCGTCCCTCCCTGACGTAGTTCATCAGAATACGCTGCGTCGACATTGATCTTAAGTCTGCCAATCGGAGGAGGGCACCACTTACCCTTTGGCTTCACCTGGGCTTTTACCTTCTCCTTACCCATCGCCAGTAGATCGTTGGAAGGGAATTGCTGCGTTCGGTTCGGATTGGTTTGGCTGGAGCACTCCGTGTCCGTGGTGGCCTGCAGATTGAGGAGAACGATTCCCGTGTTACTTGCACTGTAGTTGCACCTTCTTCTTTTTTTTGCGATTCAAGAGGTTAGAGCATCTCCACCTGGTGTCTAATCTCCACCTGGTGTCTAAATTGTGTCCGGCACGCCCAATTGCGGGGTGCCGAACACATGTCCGGCGTTTTTTTTTTCACTCCCCCACCGGCACCCCTAAATGGCCGGACACCAAACACAATTCGAAAAATCAAATATTGATTCAAACGTATGGAAATTAACTGCATAATTGGTACGGGTTAAAATCTAATTATTATTACAACAAAACAGTTTTGTAATCCTATAATATGAAATATGCTTCAAAAAAGGCCACCGTCCTCTGCGCCATGGCGCTCCCCCACTAAATCATCTTGCAGTTGTTGGTGCGCAACTCCATCATAAATACGCTGATGCACCGCGAGAATTTCAGAAAAGTTTTGCGCCGCGTTTGGCGGCGGGCCTGGCATTATGGGTCCAAGGTTCCCCTGTCCATCAAACGGGTTCCGAACATAATGGTCAAGAGGAAGCCGGGGCGGCAAAAGCACGGCAGGGTCGCGTTCACTCTCGATGATCATATTATGCATAATAATGCAAGCATTCATGATCTCCCACATTTGTTCTACTGTCCAAGCTAGAGAAGGATACCTGACAACCGCAAACTGGGCTTGAAGCACACCGAATGCTCACTCAACATCTTTCCGAGCACTTTCCTGTTTCTTTGCAAAATATTTCTTTGTCGGAGGAACAGGATTGCGAATGGTCTTGATAAATGTGGAATATGATGGATAGATGCCATCCGCTAGGTAGTAGCCCATGTTATACTGATGACCATTGATCTCATAGTTACACTCGGGAGCTTGACCATTCGCAATCCTGGAAAAGACCGGAGATCGTTGCAACACGTTGATATCGTTATGAGCACCGGCCATACCAAAGAAAGCATGCCAAATCCACGTATCATAGTCGGCCACCGCTTCAAGTACAACGCTGCATGCTCCAAGATGTCCTCCTTTATACATCCCCTGCCAAGCGTATGGACAATTCTTCCACTTCCAATGCATGCAGTCAATGCTTCCGAGCATCCCTGGAAAACCTCTTGCTTCAGCTACTGCCAAGAGCCGAGCATTGTCTTGAGCATTTGGTTCCCTCAGATACGTGGGTCCAAACACCGCATTCACCGCCTTGCAAAACCTGTAAGTGGCTTCACTGACTGTCGACTCAGCCATACGGAAGTAGTCGACCATAGAATCTGCGGGAGCCCCATATGCAAGACACCGTAAAGCAACCGAGCACTTCTGAATAGATGAGAAACCAAGAAGTCCGGTGCAGTCACTCTTAAGCTCAAAGTACTCATCATACTCTCGCACACCATGCACAATGCTCTGGAACAAACCTTTATTCATCCTGAAGCGCCGGCGAAAAGCAACCTCATCGTTTACCGGCTGGTGCGCAAAATAATGGTTGAACAAAAGCATATGTCCCGTCGCCCGGTCCCGGTTCATGTTAGCCTTTTTCCCAGGCATAGATCCACCGCGTTTGGGTTCGGCTTCCTCCGCCTGCACCATCGCCACAAGAATGCGGATGACCTCTTCATTCTCTTGATCATCCATTTCAAGTGTGGTCTGCTCTTCCATCATTTGGTGAAACATTATTTCGTCGTCCGAGTCCATAGCCTAATCAAGGATCAAAACGTCGGAAATCATAAAAGAAAGGATTGTCGGCAAAAAGCCGAACACCTTGCGGGCGGTAGGGAGGGACTTACTCGTCGCGCCGGTAGGGAAGAGTTTCCGTCGGAGAAGAAAGAAGGCAGGCCTTGCCAGGGAGCGGCAGCGTCGAGTGTTGCGGTTGGGGGGCGACAATCAGCGGTGGAGATGGGGACGGTGGAGATAGCTATGTCGAGGGTGGTGGCGGTAGCGCGAGTCGCCGGGCAGGGAATAGAGGATGGAGGGGTGGAAGCAGGAATGACTGCCGACTCGTTTTCGTGTGGCTGACGAGTGGGCCATATCTGTTGGACGCTCGGGCCGGACAGTGTCCGGCACCGCGAAGGCAGCCCCCAATTTTGGAGGCCCTGTTGGTGGTGCCGGACAGGTTTCGGGCTGGACAAGGCCTTTGCGACCCCACAGTGTGGCCTGTTTTTCTATTTGGGGCCGTAATGGAGCTTTAGGGGCCCTATTGCGACCCCCGGTGGAGATGATCTTACAATCCTTCAAAAGGATTATAAGAATCGGAAAGTACTAGTGGCTCCCGAGCACCAGTGCTCCTGCCAGTTAAAAAAATTCAAAATTTGTATTTCCGAGTTTCAAAAAAATGTGGAAAAAAATCCAGATGTGTCCAATAGTATATCCTATAAACGTGTAAAATATCAAGTTCAAATACTTAATATTGCGAGCTACAGAAAAATGACAAATCTGATAAAATTTGGTGATTTAAAAATGTACATACTTAGATCTAAAAAATTATCATTTTTATGTAGAACAGTACACAAATTATTTTAAGTTGATTTTTTTTAGGTTTGTGGAATACACCATTAACTACATCTGTGATTATTTTCACATTTTTTTAACTCGTAAATAGTATTTTCGAATTTTTTTAAACACCAGAATCACTGGTGTCCGGGAGCATAAAATCTCCATTCTTATAAGAATGGGCTGCCATATTAGCTAGCCTATATACATGAATAATTTCAAAGCTAGAATATGCCACACGTGCACACATGCAGCGGCTGCCAAAGGCGATATACGCCCAAAAATTGCCAAGAAATATTTTGAGTGTGGATTGAAAAACAAAATATGTATTTCAATGTGAGCAGGTGGCCCCGCGCAGAAGACAAGTGAGCACGTTTGAACCAATCTTCCTATCATCCTATGTAAGCTCGGATTAATTGCGTGTTTGTTTGCCCGCAACACCTCCAAACAAGCCGAGTGATGCAAAAATAATCTATTTGGTTGATCACACGAGGGGTCGACTCGTGCTCACACAAAACTTAAAGCATCAAAAAAGTTAGCCTCAAGGAACGCTCGATTCGACTGTTTCCCTCCATAACAACACCGATTGTGGTGTACTTGGTGTGTGTGTGGGGGGGGGGGAGGGGGGGGGTATTCCTCCTGCACGGCCTGAACATTGAATCGTTCATGGGCCTCAGGTGTGGCGTGCAGTCCTCCGAGATGTGACACGAGGTGGGTCATGCTTACCGTAGCGAACGAAGTCGGCGTTACCCGACTCCTTGCATAAAACGTGACAGTTGTCGTGCACTTGGACTTTTTTTTAGTGAAATAACAAGGCTATCTACAAAGAGTGTACTTTTCTTTGCCGTAACTTTGCTCGTGTTAGAGTTGGTCATTGTCCTAGGGAGGCCAATATAGTAACTCACGATCTTGCTAAGTTATATGAGGTTGATCAGGCTGTTTGGCATGATGAACCTCCTCTTTGTATTCGAGCTGCTATAGCCAATGATGTAACTATTGTGGATGCTTAAAGTGGCAAGTTTTTACGCACTCTTTTCCTTACCAGGGTACCTGATACGTGTCAAACGTATCTATAATTTTTTATTGATCCATGCTAGTTTTATGATATGATCACATGTTTCTATTATCATATTACATCAATTTTTTGCATTTTGTCGGACTAACCTATTGACGAGATGCCTAGTGCCAGTTTCCTGTTTTTGCTGTTTTTGTATTTCAGAAAATTTACTTCTGGAAATATTCTTGGAATTGGACGAAAATTTAATGGGAATTTTTACTCGACGGAAGGCACCTGGACACCAAAGGGGAGCCTGGGGGGCCACCCATAGGCCAGGGGCGGCCCCTGCCGCGGCCCTAGGGCCACCCGTGGGTGGGACCCGCCCCTGCCCTATGGGCACCCCCTCGGCCCCCTCCGACGCCTATAAAATCCCATTAAACCTAAAAACGTCGAGGCAGCTATTATTTTTCAGAGAAGTCACCCCGACGCGCCGTCACCGTAAACCCTAGTTCGAGGGTGATTCTGAAGCTGATCCCGGCACCCTGTCGGAGGGGAGATCGATCCCGGAGGGCTCTTCATCGCCATGCCTTCCTCCGGGATGATTTGTGAGTAGTCCCACCTTGGACCACGGGTCCATGGCAGTAGCTAGATGGTAGTCTCTCTCTCTTGTGCTTCATATCTTATGATCTTGTGAACTGCCTAACATGATCAAGATCGACTATTGTAATGTTATGTGATGTGTTTGCTGGGATCCGATGGATTATGAAGTTATGATCAGATTGTGGCCCCCCTCCGGCTCCCCTTCGGCGTATTACTTCCCTTTGACCTAAAAACGTCGGGGGGATCGACCAATAATTTTTCCGCCGCCTCCACGAGGCGGAAACCAGACAGAGAGAAGAAGAGCTCCGGCAGGGAGAAAACTGTCGGGGAATCTCCCTCCCGGAGGGGGGGAATCGCCGCCATCGTCATCGCCATCACGCCGGGCATCATCGGGATCATCATCAACATCATCTCCACCATCAGCACCATCATCACCGTCGCCATCCCATCTCATCTCGCTGTAACAATTATCATTGTGTTGCTATTAGTTCATCGGAATCGTATCCCGGGCGTTGATTACCACTTGTAGTTGATGTTTGAGAGTTTTATCGGTGAATTATCATTACAATCAGATTGTTGCCCATGTTCATATCACCTCTGATCATGATCCATATGATGTCTTGTGAGTAGTTCGTTTGGTTCTTGAGGACATGGGAAAGTCTAGTTGCTAGTAATTGCATAATGTTGAGTAATATTTAATGGTTTGATTATATGTTGTGGTGTAATTCCTCTAGTGGTATCATGTGAACATCGACTACATGATACTTCACCTCTAAAAGGGCCTAGGGGAATGCATGGTGTATTTAGTTTGCCTATGGTAGGGTTGCAGGAGTGACAGAAACCTAAACCCCAATTCGCGAACTAGTGCACTAGGGAGTGTAGGGTCTAGGAGTTTAAGGATGTGGTTACGTTTTTATCTTAATTACTTTCTTGTAGTTGCGGATGTTTGCAAGGTGTTTAATCACAAGTATGTATTTGTCCAAGTAAGGGCGGTGCATTAGCATAGGTCCACCCACACAGCATTTTATCAAAACGTTGAAGATTAATCACCGGCGTGCAATGAAAACGACTAGGCAGAAGTTCCCATGTGTACTCGAGAATGTTTTAATCATCATAAGTAACACAACCGGCGTGTCCTTTGAGCTTAAAAGGATTGGGCTATTTGCTACAACTATCGTAGCACCCTTTTATTTACTTGTTCTTTATTTATTCTTTATATCAAACCTCCAAAAATAGTTCTCTTTTAGTGCTTGCAGTAAAACCTTGCTGAAATCTACTTGTCAACACCTTCTGCTCCTTGTTGGGTTCGACACTCTTACTTATCGAAAGGACTACGATAGACCCCATATACTTGTGGGTCATCAGGCACCACCCAACGCATCATTCAACACGCTAGCAAGCTCTTTTCTGGCGCCGTTGCCGGGGACTTTGGAGCTACAGCAAGGGGAGTCCCATACTCTCAATCACTTTACTTTGTTTTTGCCTTGCTTGCTTTATTTCTCGTTTAGCTTATTTTTCTTGTTGCAACATTTTAAAACCCAAAAAAATTAGTTTAGTCTTTATTCCTGTTTTGTTACTTTATCTTATCATTATGTCTTCCACTGAAAACACCAAGTTGTGTGACTTTACTAGCACTAATAACAAAGATTTCATATGCTCTCCAATTGCTCCACCCGCTACTAAAGCGGAATCTTATGAAATTAAGCCTGCCTTGCTAAATCTTGTTATGAAAGAGCAATTTTCTGGTGCTAGTACTGATGATGCCGCCTCTCATTTAAATAACTTTGTTGAGTTATGTGATATGCAAAAGTATAAAGATGTGGAAAGTGACATCATAATCTCTTTAAGAGGGAGAGCAAAAGAATGGTTATTGTCTTTGCCTAGAAATAGCATTGATTCTTGGACTAAATGCAAAGATGCTTTTATTGGAAAATATTATCCACCTGCTAAAATCATACAATTGAGGAGTAACATTATGAACTTTAGACAATTTGATAATGAACATGTTGCTCAAGCTTGGGAGAGAATGAAATTTATGGTTAAAAATTGTCCCATGCATGGATTAACCATGTGGATGGTTATCCAAACTTTTTATGCAGGTTTGAATTTTTCTTCAAGAAACCTCTTGGACTCGGCCGCGGGAGGCACCTTCATGTCCACCACATTAGGTGCAGCAACTAAACTCTTGGATGAGATGATGACAAATTATTCACAATGGCATATCGAAAGAGCTCCAAGTGATAAGAAGGTAACATTCTGTTGAGGAAATTTCCTCTTTGAGTGATAAGGTTGATATGATTATGTCTATGCTTGTTACCAATCAGTCCCCTATTGATCCTAATAATGTACCACTTGATTCATTAATTGCCCAAGAAAAGGATCAAGTTGATGTTAATTTTCTTAATAGAAATAACTTCAACAATAATGCTTATCGAAATAATTTTGGTAGTAACAACTATAAGCCTTATCCTCCCAATAATGGCAACTCATATGGTAATTCCTATGGTAATTCTTATAATCCTAATAAGTTATAATCCTAATAAGAATGTGTCCTCTTTTTTTAAATGTTTTAAAGGAATTTATCACTTCGCAAAAAGCTTTCAACAAAACTGTTGAAGAGAAACTTGAAAAACTTGATAGACTTGTCTCTAAAGTAGAAGATCTTGCTCATGATGTTGAAATTTTAAAAATTAGAACCACTACTCTTCAAGACAAGCCTACTGAATCTTTAAATGCTATTTCTATTCAAATTAATGAGAATGAAAGGATGATGGCTAGCTTGAAAGCTAGGTGGGCTAGAGAGAAAGAAGAAGCTAGAATTGCTGAAATGAATAGGAAAACTGTTAAAGTTTATACTATCCAAACTACTAATGAGGAACCTCCTAGCATATTTAAAGATGATGAAATTGATTTTGATAATTGCAATCTTACTGAAGTCATAAAGTTCCTACAAAAACTTGCTAAGTCACCGGATGCTAGTAAATTAAATATTGCCTTCACCAAACATATTACGGATGCTCTTCTCAAGGCTAGTGAAGAAAAGCTTAAGCTAGAAACTTCTATTCCTAGAAAATTAGAAGATGAATGGGAACCCACTATCAAGATGAAAATAAATGACTTTGATTGCAGTGCTTTGTGTGATCTTGGTGCTAGTATCTCTTTTATGCCTAAAAGTTTCTATGAAATGCTTAATTTAAATTCTTTGGAAGAATGCTATTTAAATGTTCATCTTGCTGATTCTTCTAGAAAGAAACCTTTAGGTAGAGTTGATGATGTCCTTATTGTTGTTAATGTTAATTATGTTCATGTTGATTTTATTGTTATGGACATTGAGTGTAATGCTTCTTGTCCTATTACTTTGGGGAGACTGTTTTTGAGAACCGTTGGTGCTATTATTGATATGAAAGAGGGAAATATAAGATTTCAGTTCCCCCTTAAAAGAGGGATGGAACACTTCCCTAGAAAAGAAAGAAGCTTCCTTTTGAATCAATCATAAGGTCAAGTTATGCTCCTGATGTTGCAAAGGCCTCCGAAAAAACTTGATATTTGGCATCGTGCTTAGCTAAAAGGCGTTAAAGAAAAGCGCTTGTTGGGAGGCAAACCATCTTTTACTTTCAGTTTGATTTTTGTTTTTCTTGAGTCATGGGGTTGTTGCCTCTGTAGCAATTTCATTGTATCTTTTTATTTTGATTTTTTGTGCCAAGTTTAGCCTCTAATGGATTGAAAGTGCGAGGTATTGTTTTGCCGTCCAGAAACAGATTTATGTCCTTCACTGTTCGAAATTTCAGAAAATTTCTGAATTGTCTCATTTTCTGATATTTTTAGACAGCAAGCCTGATGCTTTTATCTATCTTTAGTTAGTTTTGAGTTTTCTGATTTGAGCTACAGAAGTGTCTCGAAAAATTCAATCTTTACAGACTGTTCAGTTTTTGATAGATTCTGCTTTTATTTTGTATTTGTCTCTTTAGTATCGTCAAATGTGATACTCTTGGGGAGGAGTGCCACATTGAGGCTTAGTGAACAGTAGCTAATGCCCAATAAAGTTGTTTGCAATTTATCTTGAGTTGAACACATGTGCATTTTAATTTATGAGCACTAACCCTCTAATCAGTTTATAAGAAGTTTTGTTTGAAGGGAGTTTTTAAGTTCCAAAGGAGAGGATAATGAAGAAATTGAAGATGGATCAGAGCTCAAGCTTGGTGATGCCCCCATGGCACCCCCTTTGAATATCAAGAACCATCAAGCGTCAAAGCTTGGAGATGCCCAAGGCATCCCCTCTTCTTTGTCGACTATCATGAGGTCGTCTTCTTTGAAATAAGTTTTAATCACTTTACATATTATGTTCTATGCTTGGAGTGTCTTTTTACTTTCAGCTTTATTTGTTTGTTTGCTGGTCATATCCTTGTTGGATCCTAGCTTTATTTGTGTGGGAGAGAGACACGCTCCGCTTTTTCATTTGAATACTCCTTTGCTTCGCTTATAACTTGTTGAGTATTCTTAGCTACTGTTTGTTTGCTAGTAAGCTCTTGCTTTTAGCTTTTATCTTGTTTAGGGCTGCTAGTAGTTGATGTTAAACTCTCTTGTTCTTCAGTTATATTTGTTTGAGAGTTGTTATTGATAAATTGCTTGAATTGTCGAAGTGACAAAATGCTATTCATGTGATATTTGAATGAAATGAAAGCCTACATAGTCTTGTAGATCATTGTGTGGATACTTGATACTTCTCATTTGTTTTGAGATATTAAGATGAATTCTTAAACTTGCTGGTTATTTGAGTGGAATTGATTAGTAAAAAAATATGGTTAAAAGCTTGAAACTGTGTGGTGTTTCGTAGTTGTTAATTCGTAAAGCTAATCTTTCCATGAAAAGAATTGTTTGGTCAACAAGGGAGACGGTGTGGAACTTTTATGGTTATGATTGACTAATGTCATATGTTACTCTGTTACCGGTTAATGTTAGATGTTTGCTTCAAATACCCCTTTTGCTAAGCCCAAATATTCGTACTGAGTGTAGAGTTCACTCGTGCATCCAAATTCAAAAGCCAAACTATCTTGCCAGCTGAGTCCACCATATCTACCTACGCATGGTATTTCTTGCCATTCCAAGTAAATTTATCATGTGCTATCTTTTAAATATTCAAAATACTCCTTTTTGTGCCTCTGTTTTTAAGCTCATGAGGAAGCAGTAGAGAGCTAGATATAACTTGTCACAAGCAAGGTCATCTCCTTGCTTTCACCCGGTGTCGATGGTTTACGTCTTCACTTCAATCAACCCGAGAGCAGCTTAACCAAAATATAAATATAACTCACCATTCTCCTCCGCGCAATGAAAATCTGAGAAATCAGCTCAAAACATTGTACAGTGGTGAAACCAAGGAGAAAGAGGAATGTACTCGTTCCTCTAAAAACCAGCTGCTCTCACAAGTCTAAAAGCCTTGCTTGTTATGGGGGACTAGATAGCTTCTCTGTTGTGAAATCGTTGACGAAAGAATGCATCTCTTAAAATTGTTTTATTTCTGTTTTCTAAAAATAAAAAGCTCTAGCACATGACTAATCCCTGCTTCCCTCTGCGAAGGACCTTTCTTTTACTTTTAATGTTGATTCAGTTTTCCTTTTTCTTCTATCTCCACCAAAGCAAACATCTAGCATTGACCCTGGGTATCATTGATCATATTGCATCGTCAGATTAAACATGAATCTTTATATTGACTTTACCGTTGGAAGTTGAAGCTTTTTGCTAAAACTTACATCTTCTTTGTTTTGATTCTCAAACACTTTTGTCATGGAACTATTATCTTTGAGAATTAATCAAATATGTGGATCACATTGCTTTCATGTCTTTAACGTACTATTTATGAAAAGTTTTGCTTGAATGATTCAACTTGGTTATTCATTGCTTTCTTGCTATCAATTATAGACAATTGTTTTGGATCATTTCATTCACAACTTATGATTTACATTACTATCTTGATCAAGATTGTGTTGGTTGCATGTCTCA
Organism: Puccinellia tenuiflora; assembly: GCA_012064385.1. Lineage (NCBI taxonomy): Eukaryota > Viridiplantae > Streptophyta > Magnoliopsida > Poales > Poaceae > Puccinellia > Puccinellia tenuiflora. The sequence continues at coordinate 390,453 of QRDG01000120.1, forward strand.
CCAAAAATTATTTCGTTATCACTTACCTACTCGAGGATGAGTAGGAGTTAAGCTTGGGGATGCTGATACATGTCAAACGTATCTATAATAATTTATTGATCCATGCTAGTTTTGTGATATTGTCACATGTTTATATTATCATATTACATCATTTTTTATGCATTTTGTCGGACTAACCTATTAACAAGATGCCTAGTGTCAGTTTCCTGTTTTTGCTGTTTTTGTATTTCAGAAAATTTACTTCTCGAAATATTCTCGGAATTGGACGAAAATTTACAGGGAATTTTTACACGACGGAAGGCACCTGGACACCAAAGGGGAGCCTGGGGGGCCACTCACAGGCCAAGGGCGGCCCCCTGCCGCGGCCCCAGGGCCACCCGCAGGTGGGACCCGCCCCTGCCCTGTGGGCACCCCCTCGGCCCCCTCCGACGCCTATAAAATCCCATTAAACCTAAAAACGTCGAGGCGGCCATTATTTTCCAGAGAAGTCACCCCGACGCTCCGTCACCGTAAACCGTAGTTCGGGGGTGATTCTGAAGCTGATCCCGGCACCCTGCCGGAGGGGAGATCGAAACCGGAGGGCTCTTCATCGCCATGCCTTCCTCCAGGATGATTTGTGAGTAGTCCCACCTTGGACCACGGGTCCATGGCAGTAGCTAGTTGGTAGTCTCTCTCTCTTGTGCTTCATGTCTTACGATCTTGTGAGCTGCCTAACATGATCAAGATTGATTATTGTAATGCTATGTGATGTGTTTGCTGGGATCCGATGGATTATGAAGTTATGATCAGATTATGCATGATTCTTATATGTTGATTTATGTTCTTGCATGCTCTCCGATGTGCGTAGTTACTTTGGCCAAGTGATTGTGTGTATCTCCAAGAGGGAGTATTTATGCTAGATAGTGGGTTCATGCCCCCTTTTGTTCCTGGGCACGAGTGACAGAAATGTCTAAGGGCGAGGGTGTGCTGTTGCTACTAAGGGTAAAACAGCGGTGTTAATATCTTTTTTGATATTAGTATTGCTTACTTCATATGCTTTACTTAATACAATTGTCTGTTGCTTGCAACTTAATACCGTTGGGTGACAGGCTGGATAGCGATCCCACGGTGGACTTTTTAGACAAAGATGCAGTTGGACTCAATGGTCTTTGTTCATTGTCGTGATGCCTACATAAATATTATCATGTTCTCTTTGTCATAGCTAGATTAAGTTTGTATTATAATCTTGTCAATTATCCAGCTGTAATTTGTTTACCCTATTATATGGGTGTTTTATTTACTTGAGAGACTCCACTAGTGAACCCATGGCCCCTGGTCCATCTTTTTACATCAATTGCAACATTTATTCATCACTTTTCATCATCATTACTCCACTGTTCCATTTTCATATTTTAATCTATTTCACTATACAATTAACCACTTTGTTTTCTGCGAGACCGGAAAGATTGACAACCTTTCCGTCGTTGGGGGCAAAGTATTTTGGTTGAGTGTGTGCAGGTCCACGTCTGTTGAAGATTAAGCGGCAGATATCTTCAACATTCACTTTGTTGTTGATTTCAAAGTCCTACTGGTTCGATAAACCTCGGTTCATTAACGAGGGAAAACTGCTACTTGCTACATCCACGCTTTCGCTTGGGGCACCACCCAACGCATCATTCAACACGCTAGCAGTACCTAAGGGGACTGGAAGGTTTTTAACTAGACGGCTTGCTTGCTTATTTTTATATATTGATTTCATACTAAAAAAAAAACAAGACTCCTCGGTTGTAAGCTTTATTAATTCCCAATGTAAATTAAGTTTGCTTACAAGAAAACTAGGGGCCTCAGACGACCAATTATGATTTTTATTAACGAAACAATCTCTATCCAGATCGTGAGCGACTTGGTTTGATTCCCTCGTGCACTATCCATATGTTACAGTACCAATAACTGAAGTCAAATCCACACAATTAACCAAAACTGCCGCCGATTCACAACACCAAGATTGATCACCCGTACATGCTTGAATTACCTCCAAAGAATCTGATTCAGTAGCCACGTTGTTATAGCCCAATATGCTTGCCAAAGCCAAACCATCCCGTATTGCATACACTTCTGCCATCACTATCGATGCTACATGTGAGATGTAGGAAGTTGTTGCAGCCATGAAATTTCCCTAGTCTCGGATAACCGCACTAGTTGATCCTCTATGCATCAGCATTAAGTTTTACCTATCAAGATTTGGTTTGCATCACTTGGCTTCTCTAGTATTGTTTCGATAACTTGAAAGATTCGCATTAGCAGCAATAGTCAGAATTGACATTATACACCGGTATATTAATTGGAGGTACCAACTCATCCCTGGTACGTCATCTACGAATCCACCAAAGGTACCAGCAGGCCCCGAAAGAACTTTTTTGAGCCCCAAGGTATCAAAGCCTTAGATACAATTATCTTGTAGTCGTAATATATGCTCCAGAATGGCTGAGCCCGCACGGTGAACATGAATAGAATCTTGAATAATGTGTTTTAGACACAAAGCTCTCCAAATTTCTTGTGTTGTTGGGCATTGAAATAAAAGTTGGCGAACATCTTCAGGCCCCTGACAACAATTGAACATTATCCAGTTGTGCCAATGTGTCGGTTAGCTATAATACATTTTATTGGTATAATTTCATGTAGTGCCCGTGATATATATTTTTTTACCTCTCCCAGAATCTTTAATTGCCAAAGAATTTTCCAAATTGGATTTAAAGCTGAACCTCCGGGAATAGCAAGTTGACCGGTTGTAGCTCCGAACTGATGACACCATTGATGGTGGTATCCTTACCTCACATGTAATGTCCCGGGGTTTTTCCGAAATTAAATTTTGTTTGTTTTTCTTTTTGCATCATCTTGACATCAGCATCATGCGCATCGCATTTTTTTGGCAACAAAAATTATTTTGATTAAATCCTATTTTATTTTTGCTAAAATTGACGGAAAAGTTTTACCGAGACGTTCATCTCCGTTTTCTAAAATTAATTGCCAAAATATTTTGCAAAAGAAAATAAAAGTTTGAGACGGCAGAGAGTAGCCCAAACTGGCCCAAGCCCACCTAATCTCCAAAACCCTAATCCTGCCCTGATCTTTTTCTGTTCCTACCCCTGCCTCTTGCAGCCACCCTCCCCCTCTTTTTCCTTTTTGCATCTAGGTCCTCCCATCTCGCAAAAGGGTCCTTTTTATTTCTTTTCGGGTCCCTGGATATTTCCCTTTTTTCCTCTCTCATCTCCTTTTTCTTTTCTTCCTTTCGTGGCCAAGCTCCTCTTCCTCCTCCGAGCCCGGCTCGATCCCCTGCTCCACCCGCTCCTGGCCACGCTGCCCCGCTCCTCCCGAGCTCCTCTCCCCGATGGCCGCCTCCCTGTGCCCGCGCTGCCCCGTCGCTGGTCGTCCTCCCTTCTCCAGCCCGTCCCACGCGCCTCCTATCCGGCCTGCGGCCCGCGCCGCGCCTGGACCGCGCCGCCCCCAAGCTCCCCGTCGGCCCCTCCGCCTCTGCTCTCCTCGACCCCGCCTCTGCTCCGCCAGCTCCGGCCCATGCCGACCGTCCTCCATCGCGCCGCCGCGCCCTTCACCATGGGCCGCACCCCCAAGTCGCCTCGCCCCGCGCCTGTCGCCTCCGACCTCGCCCCTCCGCCATCTCCTCTGCGGGCGTGGTGTCGTGCTCGTCCCTGAGCCGCCGTCCTCGCCACGCTCCGGCCCTTCTCTCTTCTCCCCTCGCGCATCCTCGACCCTGAGCCCCTCCGCCGCCCTCCTGCTCATCCCTGACATCATTATCGAGCTCGTTCGTGATCCCTGCGTGCCATGTTGTCTCATGCCCGAGCTGTCGTGTTCCGTTCCCGACGGACATGTCCGTCTCCGTGTGGATGTTTCCCGGTGTTTTTCCCGTCCCGATGAGTTCCCCGTTTCCTTTTCCACGACGTGGTCCCCGATGTTTCCCGATGCCATTTCCCATCGTGAAGCAGTTTCCTGTTTCCGTTCCCTAATGTTCTCGTCATGAAGCCCGAACCCCGACGCCTCCATGCCATGTTTCCCGTTCCCGTCATGTGACACCATTCCCCATCGTGAAGCACCGTGAAAGCAGACCCGATGACGCCGCCAAGGACTACCCCGACACTGGAAATGAGACAAGTTCTCCATGACGAAGATCCGACGCCAAGATCTCCGCTTCGACGTCCATTTTTGCTGGCCGCCTCCGTGCGTGTCCGTGAAGATCGGTGCCCGATCCCCGACCACCGTGAACCCCGTCGAACCCGGAAGCCGGAACTGCCCAAGGTCCGCTACGACGCGACCTGAGTACGACTACTCCACGACGTCGACTACTGTAATGGATAGGGGAACACGGGGTACCCGCAGAAGGATTAGCGTGGCCCATCAGGGGTGGCCCAACAGGCCGACTCCACAGTCAGATTAGGACAAGGACTCACCTTGACAATTGTAATAGAAGAATAGTTTGTATCCCACCTAGGACTCGACATGTAAGTCGGCTTCTTCCACCTTCTAGGAGGGTCAAGGCGCCCCAAGAAGGCACGCTCAAGACAGACTCGACAGATCCAGACGTCAACATAGAGGGAACAGGGACTCAGAGCCTCAACTCCCGACCTATACAATAGAGGAGCCAGCCTCATCGGCGACTTTCCCATGAGAGGAAAAGATCTAGCCACAAACAGCACGTAGGATATTACCGCATGATGTTTCCCGGGTCCCGAAGCTGTTATAATCCTGTCTCCGTGTCGTTCATCTACTAACCCACATCGACGATGCCCGCACGTAAATAGTCCCGTATCTTCACCGTTGATCTAAACCATCGACATTGGCACCCACCGTGGGCTAAGTGCGCGTGGATTCACAACTCGATGGGTTCAATCTTCGTCAACGACGACGACGAGTTCATCACCGCATCGGTCAAGTGACTCGGATGCATCAAGATCTTCATCCACACGGCGGGCGCGGGCCTTCACATCAGCATTGCCATCACGCGCGTTGTGGCGACTTGCGACCAGCAGCGCTACTTGGAAATTCTGCTGTGCCAGTCTAGTTTTGCCTCGGTTCTGCTGTTACGAGCAATTCGATCAATAGTCCGAGTCCTAAGCTAGCAGTCCGGGACCAGTTCGAGTCGATAAAGGAGTTTGTAGCAGCTGATGCGACTCGCGCAAGGATCGAAGGAAAAGAATAAAAAAAAGGAAAGAAGAGCAAGCATCGATCAGGGAGCTGGACCACTTGATTGCATCTACGGAGTACCAACAAGGAAAGAAACAAGCATCTAGTTGGACCAAAGGAAACAAATACAAACCGGATCCACCTAGTACTACAACACGTACAAGGCAATCAAAGAAAAAAAAAGAGAAGAAAAGTGCGATCACGTACGGAAGAAAAAAGAAATCGAGTGCAAGTAGTACTCGGAGTATCACTAGCAACGTCGGCCGACTTCCTGTGATCGTCGACTCGTTATTCGCCGACTCGTCGTCAACAACTACAGCGGAAAATAAACAAGCTAAGTCATATTTTTATTCCGTTTTTTTTATTTTTTTAGTCAATTAAATAAATCTGCCATCTTTGAGTTAATCTCGGGGGCTATTAATTCTTTTGAGTCGTAAGGTTGCCAAAGAGGATGAGTCAATGCACAGTCCAAACATAGGTATCCTGGCTCAGGAGATGGACGTTCGTTTCTTTACTAAGTCAGATGCGAAATGCAATAGACCAAGTAGTGCGTATGAACAAAGCCAGATCGACTCTGAAGCACAGAGGCCTTTGTCGACAGAGCAAATCATATTTGCATGAAAAAAGTCGCCGTGAAAGCCTACTTAGTCGAGTCGGACGATTAATCACTTGAACACAAATAAAGCAAATCATTGTGATATCTATTTAATTCTTTTCATACATCGTGAATAGTGTGATGCATACACAATTTTATTTCAGGTACTCAAAAGGAGTCCCGAGTTGCTGCAGGCAAAACCCGGCACTCGGGGGCTAGACCGTTCAAAAGCTCAAGCAAAGGAGTTATACATCAAGGAGTCCCGAGTCGTCGCAGGCAAACGACCCGGCACTCGGGGGCTACATCATCTGAAAGTTATGAATTATCAATACAAGCTCCAAGCTGTTACAAGTTAACAACTCGGCGCTTGGGGGCTATACATATACCGGTGTAAACAAGCTCGAGCAAAGTCATACAACTCGTCAAAAGGACTCGGAGAAAAATTCCGACTCACTTCAAAACAAGTCGGCAGGAGAAGCCGGCATTAACAAGTCGGCAGGAGAAGCCGACATAAACGAGTCGGCAGGCGAAGCCGGCATCGACGACTCGTCAACGTTTACATCAACAATTTGGCAACTTCTACGCCAACAACTCGGCAACATCTATGCCAACAACTTGGCAAAATCTACGTCAAACAACCCGGCAATACGCCAAGGACTCGGGAAAGTCTACATCGACAACCCGGCAATTTCTACATCAACAACCCGGCAAAGTCTACATCAACAACCCGGCAAAGTCTACATCGACAACCCGGCAAATGCAACGCTGGGTGCTGCGACATCATCGACGTCTACGACTCGGCAAGTTCTACATCTACAAGCCGGAAAACAACTCGGCATGGACTCCGTGTCCCAAGAAGACAACATCTACAACAAATCAAGACCTTCCGCATGACTCTACGAGTCACCCGAAAGCTCGGGGGCTACTGTCGTGGATATGGGACACGGGTACCCGCAAGGAGGATTAGCGTGGCCCATCAGGGGTGGCCCAGCAGGCCGACTCCACAGTCAGATTAGGACAAGGACTCACCTTGCCAACTTGTAATAGAAGAATAGTTTGTATCCAACTAGGACTCGGCATGTAAGCCGGCCTCTTCCACCTTTATAAGGAGTGCAAGGCGCCGCAAGAAGGCGCGCTCAAGACAGACTAGACAGATCCAGACGTCCAACATAGAGGGAACAGAGGACTCAGAGCCTCAACTCCCGACCTATACAATAGAGGAGCCACCTCATCGGACTTTCACCATGAGAGAAATAAGATCTAGCCACAAACAGCACGTAGGGATATTACCGGATGATATTTCCCGGGTCCCGAAGCTGTATAAATCCTGTCTCCCGTGTCGTTCATCTACTAACCCATATCGACGATGCTCGCGCGTACATAGTCCCGTATCTTCACCGTTGATCTAAACCATCGACATTGGCGCCCACCGTGGGGCTAAGTGCGCGTGGATTCACAACTCGATGGGTCCAATCTTCATCAACGACGACGGCGAGTTCATCACCGCATCGGTCAAGCGACTCGGATGCATCAAGATCTTCATCCACACGGCGGGCGCGGGGCTCCACATCAGCATTGCCATCACGCGCGTCGTGGCGACTTGCGACCAGCAGCGCTACTTGGAAATTCTGCTGTGCTAGTCTAGCTTTGCCTCGGTTCTGCTGTTACGAGCAATTCGATCAGCAGTCCGAGTCCTAAGCTAGCAGTCCGGGACCAGTTCGAGTCGATAAAGGAGTTTTGTAGCAGCTGATACGACTCGCGCAAGGATCGAAGGAAAAGAATAAAAAAAGGGAAGAAGAGCAAGCATCGATCAGGGAGCTGGTCCACTTGATTGCATCTACGGAGTACCAACAAGGAAAGAAACAAGCATCTAGTTGGACCAAAGGAAACAAATACAAGCCGGATCCACCTAGTACTACAACACGTACAAGGCAATCAAAGAAAAAAAAGAAGAAAAGTGCGATCACGTACGGAAGAAAAGTGTGACCCCAACCCTACACCCTTATACCCTATATGCGTATCTTATAAAATCATGCATCATTAATTAACATCGAACCTTTATTCATTTAATCGAACTAAATACACCTACTTTAATTATGGGGTTTGTCCAGTGCATTTATATTGCGCATGATACGTCCGAAACGTATCTATAAATTTTTATTATTTCATGCTACTTTTATGCCTTTGACATTTGTTTTGATATTAAGTTTATAATTTATTTGGACTAACCTATTAATAGTTGTAATAGTGCACAACGTTCTTGTTTTACACTTTGATGTGTAGGAATCACTTGGAAATTGGCAAAAACGCAAAAGGACACTTGTTGGAGGTGGACTCTGACTTTCCTGAAATATGTCCCTTACAACAGATTTCAGAGATCGTCAGTTTGAGACCTGAAGACGATGTCAACTCAACATATCACAACGGACAGAGTTGTGGTAAATTTTCATAGCTTTCATTTAAGCTCAAGAATAGCCCAATCGGAGGTACTTAGCTCCGGGAATCCCCGTTTTACTGAAGGCCAAATATCTGATTACGGGATTCCGAAAGTTGCTGACGTGATTGACTCCAACTCTTACCAAACTTGGAGGATTTGACTAAGCCACGACTTTGGGAGCTTATTAAGGATGTGAGGGTCCCTAGGAAGGTTCTAAAGGTGCCCAAGAGCCCTTGGATCAAGTGGCCATCAATCGGAAGGCCGGGAAGCATTGTCTCCACCTATATACAGAGAGGAAACCCTAATTTTGGGAGCAGCCACCAAAAGCCACGAATTTTCCTCCCCCTTGGCTCTCATCTACAAGGGGGAGGGATCCTCTACAGCACCAATAAGCCATGGAGGAAGGGGGTTAGGGGGCGGCGCTCCCCCTAGCCGGCCGGCCGCCGCCATGCGCCGCCGCCGTCGGCGCCACCCGTGCCACCTCCGCCTTGCCCTTTCCTTCATGGCCGCCGCCTTCACCGCCATCTCTATCGCCAATTCCCCCCATGTATACAGTGGTCCACTCTCCCACAAACCTCTGTACCCCCCTATGTAAACATGGTGTTTGATGCTATAAAGTATTATCTAATAATCTATGTCATGTTTGTGTAGTTCTTTTTGTCATATGGTTGAATTATTGAATATGTTTGGTTGATTCGAGTTGTATGTCAATATGGTACAGTCCTATGGTGCCCATTATATATTTATGCGCGCATGGATGACATCATAGGGTTTGTAGTAAATGAAGGAGGCCGGAGGGTAGGGCTGTCGGAGTGACAGAAACCTAAGCCCCGTCCCGGTTTTTGACATTGTATGGGATAAAGAGGACCGTATGATCTTAATGCTATGGTTGGGTTTTACCTTAATAAATGTTAGTAGTTGCGGATGCTTGCTAATGTTCCAATCATATAGTATATGTAATCGCAAGTAGTTGAGAACGTGTATGCTTTGCTTCTCCCACATAGAAAACTGCATCGAAGACAATGAATCGAGTATCGTCACTAATTAATTATGGACAATTCCGCCATGCCTTCCACCACTTTTCCACACTCATGGTTCTGTTACGTTATGTCACTTTATGTTACCTTATTGCTGCAGAAACTAACATTTATTTTCTTGTTCTTTATTATCTTGCAAAGCTATCCTTTCATACCCATTTTATTCCTATAGTTTTATTTCCTAGATAGAGCAAACGTTCGGTGTGCGTAGAGTTGTGTCAATGGTTGATAGAACTTGAGAAGATATTAATCCTACCTTTAGCTACTCGTTGGGTTCGACACTCTTACTTATCAAAAATGCTACAAACGATCCCCTACACCTGTGGGTTATCAAGACCTTTTCTGGCGCCGTTGCCGGTGAGCAATAGCGCGGGGTAGATATTTTTGTGTGCACTTGTTTGCTTTATCTGTAAGTAATGTTTACTTTCAGTTGTAAGTTGTTTTCTATCTTAGTATGGATAGGGAATGTGAATTGTAAAAAAATCTAGTTGTACTTGCTAACTAAAACTTTTTTAAAAAGAGAAGTGATTGGAAAAAGGTGCAATGGTTAAGTGGGGGTCGACCTTGCCAAAGCAAATTTGTCCATGGAAGCTCTCAGCTAGAAACATATATATATTGTGTATATACCACAGTAATATAAAAATAAAATGTATATATGCCCTTTAGTTTATTTATGATGCAAGTTTGTTGTTTTACTGTCCAGAAACAGATTCTCTGTGCCTCACTGTAGAAAATCTTTAAAATCGACAGAGCGTGATATTCTTCTGGACATTTTTGACAGAAAAGCTTATACTTTTTATCTAACTTTTATTAGTTTTGACTTTTCTGATTTGAGCTACGTAGGTGCCTCTTAAAAATCGATCTTTCCTGACTGTTCAGTTTTGGCAGATTTCTATCTTTATTTAATATTGTACTTAAGTGTTCTTAGCTTCTTGAGTTATCGACGGACAAAGGAATATTTGAACAATTTCGTATATATAGTGGCTAATGTTGAATAAAGATTATGAAACTTTTGCCAATGTTTGAACATGAGTGGATTTTATTTAACAAGTACTAACCCTACTAATGAGTTTTGTGAAGTTTTATGTGGATATAGTCTATAAGATCCAATCAATATGGTGATATGAGACGAACGATAAGACACAAGAGCTCAAGCTTGGGGATGCCCAGGGGCACCCCAAGAACATATTCAAGAAGATACAACCATTTAAGCTTGGGGATGCCCGAGGCATCCCTCCTTATTCATCAACGTATATCAGGTTGTCTCGTTCATGATCTATATTACTCATATTGTCCTTATATAATAATTGTATGCATGTGGACTTTTGCAAGAATTTTTATTGTGACAGCTATATTATTAAAATTTTCTTATGATGCTACAGAAAGTTATTTTAAGAGAGGAAAACATGGTTCTAAATATCTCAATAGTGTTTAGTCTCCTCTCTTTATGTTAAAAGTTTTGAAGTTGCATTTGTTTTGCCTTCCTATGCTAGTCACATTATGTTTCAATGATTTATTTTCTTACAAGATTCCTATGCATATGAAGAGGGTTAGATTTAAATGTGTTTGATATTTACTCCTTGATGCCCTCCTTATTGTTTCAACTCTTAATCTTATGAGAGCATCATTAAAATAAGCCTGGCTAAAAGGCATTAAATAAAAGCGCTCATGGGAGGCAACCCATTTTATTCTTACCTTCTGTTTCTTTTTATTTTTTTTGTGTTTGAGTGTTGTTACCTCTGTATCAACTCCCTTGTATCCTTTTTGTTTTGGTTTTTGTGCCAAGAATAGCCTCTAATGAGAGAAAAGTTAAATTTTTGAGTTGCTGTCCAGAAACAGATTTCTGTCTGTCACCGTATGAAATTCTAAAAAATCACAGAACGTGATCTGGGTCTGCAAATTTTTGACAGTAAGCATCAGGTTTTTTTCTAACTTTCATTAGTTTTAAGTTTTCTGATTCGAGGTGTCTTATTATCCCGAAAAAAATCATCTTCTGTTCTGTTTTTGACAGATTCTGTCTTTGATTCTTGCATTACTTCTTTTATGGGCAAAGTGGAGTTCTTTTGACCCTGGAGCATCACTTAGATCTTTGTGGAAGTAGCTAATATTTAGGAATAAGTGCATTTAATTTGTTAAGTGAGAACTGAAGGTGGATTATTTTGTTTGGGAACTAACCCTCTAATGAAGTTTATTAGAAGTTTTATGTGAAGTAAGTTTTCAAGTATTCAAGAGCGAAGTGATGAAGGAAGATCAAGAAGGGATAAAAGCTCAATCTTGGAGAGGTTCCCATGGACCTCCTCTGAAATATATAAGAAGTCACAAGCGTCTAAGCTTGGGGATGCCCAAGGCATCCCCTTCTTCATCGACAATCATCAGTTTTCACCCGTGGTACTATATTTTTATTGCTTCACATATTATGTGCTATTCTTGGAGCGTCGGTTTGTTTTTACTTTCAGTTTGTTTTTGTTTTTCCCTCTGGTCTTTTAGCTTTTCAAAAATAAAGTACCAAGTTTTACCCATTTAGTTTTAGTTGATGCATATTTAATTTTTTTCGGTTTTCAACATCTGCTGCTCACTGCGTGATTTTTCATATTTTACTGGGAATTCTAAAAATCACGAAATTTTAACAAATTAAGTATCATCTAATCCTATGCACGCAAAAAAATTGGAAAAAAAATCCTGACATGATTAAGTGTACTTAAAAATTGCGTTTTCCAGCTGCTGTTTTTCTGTACAGATTTTGACTTTTGTTGTAAGAGTGGCCTCTTTGCATTTTCATTTGATTCTTTTTGGATCTTACCTTTCATTTAGTAGTGGCCACTTCAGCAACCTCTCTGTAACATGAAAACAAAATTTTATTAGGTTTAATGGAAGCACATTGGAAATATTATCTATTGCACTAATGTCTAACCGCAGAAAAGAATGGGAGAGTTTTTGTGTTGAAGTTTTGTCACAGGAAATGAAGGAACACCGAACTGAGAAATATCAAAGGATGGTCAACGCAATAAGCTTGGGGATGTCTCCGCATCTCTCTACATCAACAATCACTCAGTTTGCAAACAATCAAACTTTGTTTTTGAGCAACATAGAAACTTGCATAAACTTGGAGCGTGTGTATCTTATTACTTATTTGTCTTAGTATCAAAACACCGTTTACATAAATGAGCTGATTGTCATATATTTTATTTATCCCCTATTTGGATAGTTGATTGGGAGTTTATTTGGTTGTTGGATTACTTGTTGAAACTTAAAAATGATGTGTGAATAATATTGTTTAGAAATTTGTGTTTTTCTTATGATTAGTATCAATTTGTTAATTAGGAGTGCATAATATGTTATTTTTGATGTTAACATGCATTGTTTTACTCATAAGATGGTATGGTAGTGTGGTATCCTCCTCCGAATAATTCATGTTGGATTGACTTGGCACATGTTTACACATGATTGACCAAAAGAAAGTCCCACGCCTCGTTGAACTTTTTTCCTCAAAGTATTGATGTCACTTTTATGCCTTGTTTAATATTGATTTGTCGCAAAGCATGATTATGACAAGTATTGCTCTCCTAGTTGTCGCTTCCCAGTCTTTTGCTAGCCTTCACCTGTACTGAGCGGGAATGTTGCTCGTGCATCCAAAATCCTTAAAACCAGTCTTTCCAAAGCGTCCACCATAAATTCCTATATGTGGTATTTCCTTGCCACTCCAAGTAAATTTGTCATGTGCTACCTTTAAAATATTCAAAATGCTCCTTTTTGTGCCTCTGTTTTTAGCTCATGAGGAAGCAGTAGCGAAGCTAGATATAACATGTGACAAGCAAGGTCATTTCCCCCCTTTCACCCGGTGTTGATGGTTCATGTCCTCACTTGAATTTACCCGAGAGCGGCTTAAGCAAAATATAAATATAACTCACCATTCTCCTCTGCGCAATGAAAATCTGACAAATCAACTGAAACATTGGTTAGTGGTGAAACAAAGGAGAAAGAGGAATGTACTCGTTCCTCTAAAACCAGCCGCTCTCACAAGTCTAAAAGCCTTGCTTGAAATGGGGGACTAGCTAGTTTATTTACTGTGAAGTCGTTGACGAAAGCATGCATATCTCAAAACTATTTTACTTCTGTTAAAAAATAAAAATAAAAATAAACATATAAAAAGCTCTAGCACATGACTAATCACTGCTTCCCTCTACGAAGGACCTGTCTTTTATTTTTATGTTGAGTCACCATATCTTTCTTTGTGCACTTCTTCGAGAGCATAGTTGTCATTCTTAGTGTAATGTGCTTTGTTGCAAAATACTATTAACTAAGTTATAGCTGTGATGTTTCTATCTTTGATATCTTTGTTCTAGTCTCCACTTGAACTTCGGAGGTGCTCTGCATTTATGTTTTGCGGTACCAGAAAGGGCAAGCGAGATACCACTCTATCATGTTTTATTATGATCATACAATCTTGCTTGATGTTTATAAATTTCATATTATGAACTCTTAGTTCGTTGATATCTTTTCATTAGATAACATGGTTGCTAAAGTTTTATTATCTATACATCATTTATCATGCAATTGTTAAAAACCTGATAAAGCATTCAACAACAAAAATTATTTTGTTATCATTTACCTACTCGAGGACGAGCAGGAATTAAGCTTGGGGATGTTGATACGTCCGAAACGTATCTATAATTTTTGATTGTTTCATACTACTTTTATGCCTTTGACACTTGTTTTTATATTAAGTTTATGATTTATTTGGACTAACCTATTAATAGTTGCAAAAGTGCACAATGTTCTTGTTTTACACTTTGATGTGTAGGAATCACTTGAAATTGACAAAAACGCAAAAGGAAACTTGTTGGAGGTGGACTCTGACTTTTCTAAAATCTTTCCCTTCCAACAGATTTCAGACATCGTCAGTTTGAGATCTGAATACGACGTCAACTGAAGATATCAGAACGGACAAAGTTGTGGGAAATTTCCATAGCTTTCATTTAAGCCAAAGAATAGCCCAATCGGAGGTACGTAGCTCCGGGAATCCTTGTTTTACTGAAGGCCAAATATCTGATTACGGGATTCCGAAAGTTGGTGACGTGATTGACTTCAACTCTTACCAAACTTGGAGGTTTCGACCAAGCCACGACTTTGAGACCTCATTAAGGACATGAGGGGTCCCTAAGAAGGTTCTAGAGGTGCCCAAGAGCCCTTGGATCAAGAGGTCATCAATCGGAAGGCTGGGAAGCATTGTCTCCACCTATATAAAGAGAGGAAACCCTAATTTTGGGAGCAGCCACCAAAAACCACGAATTTGCCTCCCCTTTGCTCTCATCTACAAGGGGGAGGGCTCCTCTACAGCACCAAGAAGCCATGGAGGAAGGGGGTTAAGGGGCGGCGCTCCCCCTAGCCGGCCGGCCGCCGCCATGCGCCGGTGCGGCCGGCGCCACCCGTGTTGCCTCCGCCTTGCCCTTTCCTCCATGGCCGCCGCCTTCACCGCCATCTCCATCGCCAATTCCTCCTTTTATAAAGTGGTCCGCTCTCCCACAAACCTCTGTACCCCTCTATGTAAACATGGTGTTTGATGCTATAAAGTATTATCCAAGGATCTATGTCATGTTTGTGTAGTTCTTTTTGTCATATGGTTGAATTATTGAATATGTTTGGTTGATTCGAGTTGTATGTCGATATGGTACAGTCCTATGGTGCCCATTATATATTTATGCACGCATGATGACATCATATGGTTTGCAGTACGTGAAGGAGGCCGGGGGGTAGGGCTGTCGGAGTGACAGAAACCTAAGCCCCATCCCGGTTTTTGACATTGTATGGGATAAAGAGGACCGTATGATTTTAATGCTATGGTTGGGTTTTACCTTAATGAATGTTAGTAGTTGCGGATGCTTGATAATGTTCCAATCATATATTACATGTAATCGCAAGTAGTTGAGAACGTGTATGCTTTGCATCTCCCACATGGAAAACTGCATCGAAGACAATGAATCGAGTAGCGTCACTAATTAATTATGGACAATTCCACCATGACTTCCACCACTTTTCCACACTCATGGTTTTGTTACATTATGTCACTTTATGTTACCTTATTGCTGCAGCAACTAACATTTATTTTCTTGTTCTTTATTATCTTGCAAAGCTATCCTTTCATACCCGTTTTATTCCTATAGTTTTATTTCCTAGATAGAGCAAACGTTCGGTGTGCGTAGAGTTGTGTCAATGGTTGATAGAACTTGAGAAGATATTAATCCTACCTTTAGCTCCTCGTTGGGTTCGACACTCTTACTTATCGAAAAGGCTACAAACGATCTCCTACACTTGTGGGTTATCAGTGCACCGATCCCATTTAAAATGATTTGCCATGTGTTAGGAAATAAAAATTGGATCATATTTAATTTGTCATGCATACATGTCATCCACATGCCGCTTCTTTTGTCGTAGTAGTAAAATGCACCTTTTGCGCTTCCAGCGTTCGTTGATTTTTCGGGAATAGGACGATGAGTTGATGTGAGTAACGACAGGTTCTGCTACCTCTACCGGATTGCAGGCAAGTCATACTCACTTTCTATCTTTGCTTATTTTCTGTCTCTTATTCCTCCTATCTTTTGTTCCTTGCTAGCCTTATATTACGATGCTTGTGTCTCGATCCTATATGCATGTTTACCTTGCAGCCAAGATAAGCCACCCCCCACATCCTAATACCCTGTTGCTTGTTTACCTTGTTAGCCTTGCGAGTCCTAGTGCATGCTTAGGTGCTTTGCTTGAGTCCTGTCATCTCTTTATCTAGTCTTGTTTTAACATGATAGCTAGGCTCAACTAAAATGTTAATCTTTATTTTTTGTTGCGATGGGAATAATATAATAAAGATAAGGCACCGGCGGAAGGCCAATCGTGGTGTTTTGATCTGCTAGAGTCGCCTAGGACCCGAGTTCTTTTCCGCTGATCCAAGACTGAGCGCACTAACCACATGTGGGAGTTCTATGGGCCTCCCCGCAATCTATTACCGGATCCTCAAACCTGTCCAGGTGCCACAAGTAGTTCGGGTGTTTCCATTTGCGCGCGTACGACGATGTTGATGAGCAGGTATGATGATGATGGTTATGTGGTTACTTTACGGTAGGGCTTGCGGTATGATGCGAAGTGACCATTCTCATGGTAGTCCGTGTCACCTAGCACGTTGACGCAAACGGCTAGGTCCGTCTCGGAGTTTCGGCCGGACTTTCAAGGCGGATCCAACCTAGCTAGGTGGCTCCCTGGACTTGTTTGTAGAGAAGGGAAGTATTACGTCGAACGCTCCACCGGTACACCTCTAAGCGAGTGTTTCGATGCGTGTGGGTTCATTGGTGCATCCTTGCAGGGTGAAATCTTTTCGAAAAGCCGTGTCCGCGGTTATGGACGACTTGGTGAAATGCGATGGCTAAAAGATTATAAACAACTTGCACCTAATGATTATAACTTGACTAGTAAGATAGATTACATGAATAAATCTAAAGAGTACTTTCTTGAGGGAAACCTGAGGATCCTCAGAGCTCAGAAAGATCCGTCCGTCCTATAGAACCCAGAATCGATCGTGGCCGTCTATTTTTTCACCCTGTGGCAGGGGTCGTAATTCCGTCGAACTTCAGGGGCAAAATCGTCATTTCGCGTCTGTGCTATATAACCTCCATCCCACGCGGTAGAAAACCCTAGACGCGTCTCTGCTCGTCCCGCACTCGCGCCCCCTCGCGATGTCGCCTTCCTCTTCACCGTCTCCGCCGCCACCACCCACTCCCCCCGGAGACCCAGAGCGCCTCCGCCGCGCCCCGCAGCCGCCGCCACCACCACAGCACCGCCACCGCCCACTTCCACCCCGTCCTCCTCCCACGCTCAACGACGCGCCGCAGCAGCAGCCGGATCTGGTCCAGAGGCACGACGGCAGCACGCTCATGGGGAGCCCGCAGGCGAGAGGCACGACGGCAGCACGCTCACTGCCGGTGCCGACCCCATCGCCGCCCTCCTCTTCGCGTGCGACTGAGGGATCTCTCCAAGACGGCCTACTCCACAGCGCTACCGCTGCAATCTGCTCCTCAAGGCAGCGCATCGGCGTCTGGGCGCGGCCGGACGGCACGGCGGTGACCTTGCCTCGGCCAGCCCCGGACGGCCGGCGGTCTGGACGGTCGCAAGCGCTCGGCTCGACGGCGGCTCGGTCTGCGGATTCAGCGCCGGTGGACTCCTTCTCCACAGGTAAGTCCTCCTCTTCCTCTCAACGCATCTCTCTTCTCTGCTGGGGGCGGCGCTAAATTCGCCTCTTCTAGGCGGTGGGATGGAACCGCAGGGGAGAGGAAGGAGGCTGGCAATAGGAGGGAAGAGTAGGACGGCCTGGTTCACCATGGAGAACGCCTGCGCGGCTGCTCGCCCAACTCCTCTTCTTTTTTCGTGGACCATGGAGGGCATCAACCGGAGGGTCACTTCATAGTCATCCCCAAGCATAACTTCTTCTAGCTAGCAGATCTTGGTGGCGGCGTCCGCACAACAATGAGGTATGTAATCAACAACTCTCTTCTCTCTTTGTTTCCTGAATATTCGATGGATTCGTCTTGATCTGACATGTTAGTTTACAGTTTTCTTCTTTCTTTTTTATCCCAGCTTTTGATTCCTTTTTACTGAGATTGAGATGGCAGCACGTGAGGGGTGAGATGAGGCAGCCTGACGAGCGCGAACGATTTCATCAGTTGCAGGTGAGCTTCATCATCTCCATATATTTCCAGTTTCCCTTCTTATTTTGCGTTTTTCTGAATTTTTCACATCTCATTGTTTGTCAGTGCAGATGCTTTTTAATCTGTGCATATAAGGTGCTTGATGAAACTCCAAGCAAGCTGACACGGAAGATTTTGCTATGTAATATTTATTCAACCATAAGAAGTTGTAGTCCGTCTGGCTTTCACAATTTAGCAATTCACGTTTATTTGATAGCAGTGCACACTTGCCCATCATCTAATAGACAAATACTGTTCTTTTAACTATGGAGGTTTGCTTTAGTTACTTTGATGTTTTACCAATAAAGGTTAAACATATGCGAAAATCTAAATTTAGTATGGTAAAATCGTGACCAAGTCTCATGATTTATCAATAGTAACATTTTTGTATTTCTGATTTTCATGTTAGTATTGCCCGTAGATAGAGGGCCTCATGTATAACTTTTTACGCTTCCGACCAGCATAACTTCAATTCCTTTTCTTATCTTGCATCATTTTGTTTTTCTGGTGTGTCATAGCATTTCAACATATGTTCAGTCATGCCGATTACATGGCCTCAATGGCGTGCAGCGGCGATGGTGCCATGGAGGGCCGACTTGGCTGACCACGCTCAGGCCGGTGCTGGTTCGTCATGGAGAAAGCAGCCGCGGCTGCTCGCCCTCCTCCGCTTCTTCCGTGGACCATGGAGGGCATCAACCGGAGCGTCACTTGATTGCCATCCCCAAGCATAACTTCTTCTAGCTACCAGATCTTGGTGGCGCGGCCGCACAACAATGAGGTATGTAATCAACGACTCTCTTCAACCAGTCTCACCATATGGGGCTGCATCTAGGTGAAAAGTAAGGTTTTTTCTTCTCTACATTTTTTTCTTTGGTTTCGTCTGCGATTATGCAATAAATAGGCACATCACTTGGAAGTCTTTTTATGCTATATTGTTTCATGGCAAGTTTGGTCAAATTTATTTGTTTGGGTGGATTCTAAATAATGTTTCTGTTTATTTGTTATGCTATATCGATGAGGGGGGAGGACGACATCCAGCAGGCAGCAGCCCATCGGCTTGCCCCCTGACCTCCTCCACATCTTCCCTCCCGGTTGACGATGAGGGCTCGCAACATGTAACATTCGACGCGCGTGAGCTTATTTCCATTTCTTCTCCTCTCTTCCAATTTGTTAGTTCCTATCGTTGATTTGCATATTGGTTCAGCTATGCTTTTCGTGTACTTCGGCTGCAGGTTATGATTACTTCAAACATTTACATCCTGCTTTTCTTGCAGTCTTGACGAAAAGACACGGATCTGGGGAAACTAAGTGATGTGGTGAGGAGCAGTTCTTGCAGACCATTTTCAATGTGGCCATATAACTGACCATGAATTATGCGGTGATAAAGAGTGGGCTGGGTGAGGAAAAGAAGTCTGCTAAGAGCTCATTTTTTTAATCTTCATCCAGGTCGTTGGCCATTTCCCTTCTCCCCACCAAAAATGAACATTTATGCAAGTCGAGAGAAAGTAATTTATGTCTCTTGCTATGTGGTTTATGTTTGAGGAGTCTAAAGACATGTTTATATTTTGAGTAGACTAGATTTTATTTTCATATTCTGCTTCATGAAATTATCACTGATCATTTTTGTAGGTCTATGTGATTGAAAGTGTACTGGCTTATGGCTTATGCAGGTCGCCGTCGGTTATCGGTGCCTACTTCTCTTTGGAAGATGGTCCTGGATTTCAATGGTGTATTATGGAAATTGTTAATGTGCTCTCCCCTGTGTTACAGTGAATTGGAAATTGCCATACATATAAATCCTTTTGACCAGTCTAATTTTATATAAGATAATTTCACTTACCTCTATATTTCTCTTGAGAGTAAGAGTGACCCCACATGAACTTACACTCATTATATTGATTGCTATTTCCTCTTCATGATATTATTGTGCTTTGGAGGGATAAACCATCGACTTATGATATAACTATTTCCGAATTTCTTGATATCTTGTCTTTATCAGCTGTCAGTTTCTTTTATACATTTGACTACTGCAAAACTAGATAGTTAAGTCTTGTGTAACAGACAAAATGATTAAAGATTCAGGAGATCCAACACATGTGCTGATTGTTGATTTCATACGATCTTTCAAATCTATAGACCTGTGATCAAATCCACACGTATATAAATCATCTTTTTTATAATCTGTATAAATGGTGACAACCACGGGCAAAAAAATTAAAGAACCAATAGGTGCTGCGCGGCAAGCCGCGCCGTTCGAATCTAGTAACTCATAAAATTGTCAGCTGTGTGAGTGCCTTTGGGCTTGTTGCTCGTGGTTATAAACGGGCTGGTAAGGAATCGGCTGGGTTATGTGTGGTGAGTAGTATAGTTGGTTCCTTATGGGGAAATATGCATCTGAACTCAGGGGCATCAGCCCCGGTTTCAAAAACCATGTTTCCACATGCTAAAATAATTTGAAAAAAATCCCGGGCATACACATCCACATTATATGGCGGCGCAAAAAGTTTCGTCAATAAATGATCATTATTTTGGTCTAGGTGAAAAAGACAAAAGAATGTCTGAAACAAGTTTTTTTTCCAGCACAAAAATTTGTCTTTTTTGCGCCGCCAAAACAAAAGTATTTTTTTCCACAAAACTTTATGCCGCACACATATTTCGGTGAGATGTACACATAAAATTTTATTTAGGATTTTTACACAATTTAAAACGTGTTTAAAATGCATATTTCAAAAAACAGGGGCAGATGCCCCCATGTTCAGAAAATGCACTCTCGTTCCTTATGCGCTCTCTTACCTTCTCTCTATTAGACGAAAGTTGTAGCGTGTCTCTATAAGTTGTTAGTGCTGCTTGCCGCCGCTTTAATCGCTAACCCTCTTCCCCGGAATTTCAATTTTGATATCTTGTGAGTATTACTTGCCAGTACTTCGTATAGTACTGACCCCTTTGGGGCTGTTATTCCAATGCAGCCGACATGTTTGAAGTCTGACGACATTAGCTTGGGAATCCCTCCGGCTTGGCCTGGGCAGGGATATGGTGCCTTCATTTATCTTCAGGACTCTTAGTCCAATTTGTATCTTGTCCGTAGTCGGACGCTATTCGCTTCTGTTGTTATTTTGGATCTTTGTATTGTATCTTTTGTTCTTGACTCGGTGAGTCGTTGTTGTATATATGTTGTTTTGTGGGTTCCATCGAGAACTGTTGTAATGTTATCACAATTCCACCCGCATAACGTGTGTGTTGCAACGTGCACGTTAAGCCTGGTGGGCGTCCTAGGATCGTTATTATGCGGATTTGGTGGGAGCGCTCAAATCTACATAGTACCGATCCGGGGGGCGTTACATCACAGTATAGCGTCCATGCTTTGTGTAATGCCAAGCGATGAAGTCTTCGAAGCCTTGATTATTAACTGGTATCTGCAAAATTCGGCTAACAACAATCGGTAAGGAAAGATCATTCAAGAGCTCCTCATCCCATTGAATAGTAACGGATTGATTAATTTCGAGACTGTAGTGTAAACAACCCCTCTTCTCGATGATTTCACTAATTTTCTTGTTGAACTTATAGGTATCCATGGATCATAGATCGTCCCAATTTTTTATACTATCACCGTTGCCAACTCTCCAATTGTATTTAGTTAAACCTGCTAGGATACTTTGCCAAGTAAAAGAGGACCCCGCTTTTGGTACTACATTTAAGATATTGTCGTGCGGATAGTACATTGCACCTAGGACTCTGGCACAAAAAGATTATGGATCATTAATTAGTCTCCATGCTTGTTCGGCTAGCACAACAAGATTATGAGAATGAAATCTCTAAAACCCATACCACCTTCCTTCTTCGGGTAACAAATCTTCCACCACGCAAACTAATGCATTTTCTTGCTGTTTTCATCATCTCCCCACAAAAAATGTGATACATCATCCATCATACATTTGCAAACTCCTTTTGGTATTTGAAACACTGACATTGCATAAACAGGAATAGCTTGAGCCACCGTCTCTAGCAAAATCTCGTTGCCCACAATGATAATTGTTTCTCTTTCCAACCATTGATCCTTATGTGTTTGAAGCAATCACTCCTATCCGCTCCCACAAGCGTCGGGAGACCGAGATACTTATCCGAAAGGGCCTTCGTATCATTCAGTGGCAGAGCTGGCGTAGAAGCATTGGGTTCAGCTGAACCCAATAAAATTCATCCATTCCTCATTGAATTAGTACTTAAGATCGATGGCTTATTAGTGAAACAATACACCATATATAAGTAACATACATGAACCCAATGAAATTCTGCTCCAGCTTCGCCGTGTAAGGATTCACAAATTTCAGCTATTAACAGGGCATTTGTATTAGGAGAGAGAAACAAACTTGTCATCGGCTTGGACCTGGTAATGTATTTTTCTATGTAATGCAAAGTATTTAATAGTTGACCATTGATATTATGACATTGTATTCGGCTTATAAAAGCTACAAAATCAATAGATGGATATACAACAATCATAATTGGAATGAAGTGTTGTTTTTTCTACACTCGTCATTCTTCATGTACGTTGGGCAAGGCGAACCATTGTCGTGTTTTTGTTGTGGGTGCCGAATGACATACGTGGGTGTGTGTATGATTTTATGGTCTGATTTTCTCCCATAATCTGGACCGTAACAGCTCTTGTGACTTGTGCTAACATAAAAAAATATGTTTTTTAGTTGGTATACCCAATAACTTACAAATCATGAATTTTTCTTACTTTTTTTATACATGAACTACGAAAGGCTTCCTTAGACGGATACATTTCCTAGAAAAAATATCCGTCACCGTATTTTAATTTTTTGGAAATTTCTGTTATTTCCTTGACATTTTTTTTGAAACTATCTCCCTTGTTGTCAAATGGCAACATGTACTATGGGGAGGTCTTCCGAGAGCGGCGTTTTGGAGCACGGGCTCCATGTAGCCCGTTTTTTGAAAACGAATAAAAAATATATTTTAAAGTTGCAAAAAATTCAGTAAAAAATCCTACATGTAGACAATGATCACGTCTACCGGTGTGCAAAATATCAATGCGAAATACTTTTTATTTTAAGCTGTGCAAAAATAACAAAATTCTGAATCTGACTGGATGAACAGTGCCAAATTCGAAAATTTTCAGATTTGTCAGAATTTGTTATTTTTGTATAGGACGAAATACAAACTATTTTGAGCTGAAACTTTGCAGCATTGTAGATTACGGGATTTTCAACATCTGAGATTTTTTTCGGAATTGTTTGAAACTTTAAAATATCGATTTCGAAAAAGTTAAAATAAAGGGCACCATGTAGCCCGGGTGCCAAATAGACTTTTCGGAGGTCTTCCCCACTAGTGGAGGGGATGCCATGTGCCTCTCGAAATGCCCGGATCAATTTTAGAGAAAAAGGGCCTCGCCCCGGTTCCATTTAAGAAACCATCTTACACCCATGAGTTTTCAAGTTTCTAGTCACATCAGGGAGGAGCACAATGGCAAACCACATCCCTATGATGCTCAAAACGATCTAAAAATGCCCGGATAAATATAAACACAAAGCATACTAAGCGAGATACACCATACAATTCCAACATTTAATCGTAAACAGAATACCCACAAGAACACACGCTAGAGCCACAAGCATCAACAACCGCGCCCGGGTGATGGAAACAAACGCGGACTCAAAATGCCCCCAATTAGGATAAATATAAACACAAACCATGCTAAGCGAGATAGACCATGAACTTCCCCTAATTATGATAAATATAAACAAAAACCATACCAAGCGGTACACATCATAAAATTTGAATGATTAAGTATAAATAGAATACACACAAGAAAATGCCAAATATTTTCTCAAGAAAAAACGCCTACTGGAGGTACAATCATCAAACACCCACGGCCCGGGTGCTGGAAACAAACGCACACTCTGTTTCAGGTTTTCAGCAAATGCAGGAGCTGAATTTCTGAAACCAACTGAAATGACCCAAACTAGATGCGCAACAACCTTTGCTGCTACCTTTCTGAAAGTGTAACACTAGAAACGCCCGGTGCAACGCCGTCGTTGCACCGACCTTGACGACCTACAGATTTCTTAACATTGGCCCACGGCCAGCAGAGATTCAGTTACTGAGACAGAACATTTTTTACTGTAGAAACCACATTCAAGCATCTGCAATTTGCACCTCAAGCAACTCAAACACAGGTACGGGTTACTCGGCCACGAGCTTAGAAGCACTTCATGTGGACGATGGATGGACCAGATTCGTCGTACTCTGCCTTGGAGATCCACATCTGTGACAGAAATGCCGTTAGCTTCGCAGCTCAGGGTGAGACGAGCAGTAACAAAACATTATCTAGAAAAAAAAAAATGGTTACCTGCTGGAAGGTGCTAAGAGAGGCGAGGATGGAGCCCCCAATCCAGACACTGTACTTCCTCTCCGGCGGCGCGACCACCTTGATCTTCATGCTGCTGGGCGCGAGGGCGGTGATCTCCTTGTTCATACGGTCCGCGATCCCAGGGAACATGGTAGACCCTCCACTAAGCACGACGTTACCGTACAGGTCCTTCCTGATATCCACGTCGCACTTCATGATCGAGTTGTATGTGGCCTCATGGATGCCGGCAACTTCCATGCCGATCATGGACGGCTGGAAGAGCACCTCGGGGCACCTGAACCTCTCCGCCCCGATGGTGATCACCTGCCCGTCGGGAAGCTCGTAGTTCTTCTCCACGGAGGAGCTGGTCCTGGCCGTCTCCAGCTCCTGCTCGTAGTCCAGGGCCACGTAGGCGAGCTTCTCCTTGATGTCCCTGACGATTTCCCGCTCGGCGGAGGTGGTGAAGGAGTACCCTCTCTCCGTCATGATCTTCATCAGCGCGTCGGTGAGGTCGCGCCCGGCGAGGTCCAGCCGGATGATGGCGTGGGGGAGCGTGAACCCTTCGTAGATCGGGACGGTGTGGCTGACGCCGTCGCCGGAGTCCATGACGATGCCGGTGGTCCGGCCGCTGGCGTAGAGGGAGAGCACGGCCTGGATGGCGACGTACATGGCGGGGCAGTTGAAGGTCTCGAACATGATCTGGGTCATCTTCTCCCGGTTGGCCTTGGGGTTCATGGGCGCCTCCGTGAGCAGCACGGGGTGCTCCTCGGGCGCCACCCGGAGCTCGTTGTAGAAGGTGTGGTGCCAGATCTTCTCCATGTCGTCCCAGTTGCCGACGATGCCGTGCTCGATCGGGTACTTGAGCGTGAGGATGCCTCGCTTGGACTGCGCCTCGTCGCCCACGTACGCGTCCTTCTGGCCCATGCCCACCATGACGCCCGTGTGCCGCGGCCTGCCCACGATGCTGGGGAAGACGGCCCTCGGCGCATCGTCGCCGGCGAAACCCGCCTGCAGTTCGACACCAAAGGATGGATCATGGATTGATGGTCAGTTCGCTGAAATGTAACTACAGGCAAAGAGGACATGCTAACTGAATTCAGGGTTGACAAGATAACCAACCTTGACCATTCCGGTGCCATTGTCACACACAATAGGCTGGACATCCTCTTCGGCCATTTCTCAAGACTTTTTCTGCAAAAGGAGTTCTGTTCAGATTATGTTTTCTTCAAATTCTATAAAACTGAACGGCGTAATCGCTAGCTTAAGTGACATGTTCTTGAGTATCACAAACTAGCGCTCGTGTACCCGCAAAACGCACGATAATAAGCAAAATATACTTACGAACTACTATTAAGGAGATACATAACAAAAAAAATCAGTCATCACGCAAAAATTCCATTACTCCTACTAATTGTAATTAAGGGGATCTTATTCTTAATTAGCCCCAATCACGGTACACATATCACGAGATTGACCGAATCTTTCGCAAATCACATGTTTAATTCAGGAAGATTCTACAGGTTCACGGTTCACTGGTCATATCCCGAACGGTCAACGGAAACAGGATACCACCACTATTACTCCCAAGATTCTGATGTATCCCTGATGTTACGCGAGTTTTATCCTGTTTCCGTTGACCTTTCGGGGTATTGCAATCGTTGGTCACCTGGATAATTAGGAAGAATACCAGTATTGCAATCGTTGGTCCCATGGAAACACGCGTAACATCAGGGATCAGAGCAGCCGATGCTGCGCAAACTACTATTATTAGCAGATAAAAGATCCTACTACGGAATCAATCAATCAATGAATCGTCACCATACCGGTCCGAATCCGAGTGATCAAAGCATCATCGACCATAGCTGCATAGCAAGCAGCACGAGCTTGTAACGGATCATTAGCAAAAACCACCGGAAAAATCATGAATCGACACCTGACGCGGCGATCTATCGGAAGCTCGGAACCGTCTCACGTACGCGGGTTGTTCTACGGATCAAATCGATCGCATGATGGATGGATCATGGATGGAGAGGAAAGTATACCTGGGTTTTGACGGCGGATTGGGGATTCTTTCTCTCGATCGATCGGGTCGTCGCCTGTGCTCCTTCCTTCCGTAGAGGAGAGCTCGGTTGCCGGGAGTGACGCGAGCGAGACGGGGACAAATGGGAGGAGACGGAACGAAACAAAAAGTGGAAGAGCTTTAATTATATATGGTAGCTGCAGCCTGCAGTGCAGGCCGCCTGCTCCCCTCTGTTTGGACTCGGCCGTACTGACCTCGTGTTTGCGTTTTTGGCCGCACCACCCCATGTCATGTCACGGCAGCTAGCGCACATGATACGATACGAGCGTGGAAGAACGACCTGGTCGACGACAGAGTATCTGATTGTCAATGGGAGCGGTAGTGTACTGCGTGAAATGGTATTGTCTGCATAGAATACGGGGCAGCTGTAGCGCGGAACTTTCGGTGCTAAGCCGGCTGGCACGTCCACGTCGGGCCGTCATGGCCGGGTGGGGACGCCGGCGGCGGCGGACGTGGGGCAGGAGGGAGCCGTTGGGCTTGCGTGCGGTGGCGACCAACCTAATGCTAGATCTTTTTTCCCTACAAAATCAAATAATACTACTACTAGATCTTTTAACTAAACCATCTAATTTTAGTGATTATTCAATACAGTACATCAGCCTGAGCCCTGAGGACACTTAAACAAGAGTGTCCTGAGCTTGGAACTTTTATAGGCCGTGTCCACGGCGTGTGCATCCAACAAACTGAGGACACTTTGCGAAAAGTTTCACATATCTATTAATAATCATCCATAACAGTATCAAGATAAATAAAAGTACTAAAAATTATAAATAGGTAATTGGACCACCTAGCGAGGTTACAAGCACGGAAGCGGGCCGAAGGCGCGTCGCCGTTATCGCCCCTCCCTCTTCGGAGTCGAGCAAAACTTGATGTGGTGGAGTTTGCTGTAGTAGACAGATGGAAGGTCGTCATGTTGCGACCCTAAAGGACCAGCACATCAAAACAACAACCATCACGAAATATGAGAACCGTAGATCGGGAGAGATAGACCAGCAATCACACCAACGGACACTAAAACCGACTGAATCCCAAATGATCCGCCGGACACACAAAACCCTGGTGATCAAGCCTCGAGAGGGCACAAAGGGCCTCCAACACATCAACTTTAATGGTGGCCCAACAAGCCACGTAGAAGCGGGTGGAGAAACCGTCAGGCCCAGGGCACCTGTCCATCAACATGGACTTGACCACGTTCCACACCTCCTCCTCAAAGAAATCCTCCTCCTGCCGCTGGAGATCCACCGATGGCAACCAGAGGAAGTATAGGTCCAAGGAGAAGGGCCTATCTGGAGCTGAACCCAAGAGGTCCACGAAGAAATGATCCACGACAGTGGCCTTGCGTCGTGGTCGGTGATCCGAACACCATCCACCACAAGGTCGGAGAACACTAAAAAACTTGGATGTTACATCAAAGCACATTGGATCGTCTTCTCAAGCTCCACTAGTCAGATCTCAATGTTCTTCCACACACTCGGTAAAGAACTCGCCACTCACAAGGCAGATTGTCAAATCACTGATTTATCGTGAAACACTAAGGAAGAAGACCAGAATAACGATGGAGCATAGCAAACAAAAACCAAAGTGCGAGTTGCTCCATAACATTGACTATGCCATGCCTAGAAGAGACGGAGCCGAGCGAAAATTATTCCACCACCACCGAGACTTGGTCGTTAACACAAAAGGTGGCATACAAATACTATCTACACAACACACAAAGATGTGAAGTTTCTCGTACCTCTTGGTGGTGGATAGTAGAATAGGCTGCTAGTAACGAGGGGAGTTTGTGTGGAAGATGGTGCAGGACCTTGGGGTTAGACTGTATAGTTTAGATTTTAGCATTTCTCACACTTGTATACTCTTTTCATCCCAACATAATAATCAAGTCGCTCTTTAAAAGCATAATAGTCAACTTAAATGACATAAATCGTCTAGCCCGACCCACTACTAAATGATGTGAAAAAACGGAAAATAGGGTGCACCGATTCATCGCCCTTAGAAAGCCCGAAGGGTTTGGAGATGCGCCTCAGATGGTGCGGTCCAATAAACATCTATTGTTTCTATTTTTATTGGTAAGATTGTTCCAATGAAAGAAAGGACTAGGGAGGGTTTTAGAAAATTAGTTTCTATTAATTTTATAAGTCAGTTCAATAACTTTAAAAAGAACTTATAAGTTGTGAACACTTTTCCGAACCCAAGTGAATATTTGTTGAAACTGCTGAACATTGTCCTTTTGAATTCTTGAATGTATTTTGTTTAAACATGTGAACACTGTTTGTGCCATGTAAATAATTTTAAAAACCATAAAATATTTTTTCACAACATAAACAATGCATTATGATATAGAAATAGAAAAAGGAAAAATAAAACAAAAGAAGAGGAAACATAAAATAAAGGAAAAAAGAAAAAAACACCTTGAGTGGGCCTTGTCCTACCGTGGAGCTCGTTCACGTGGGCCACCATAGTAAGTCTTAGCGCAAACCCTATACGCTCGAGAGCTCCTATTCATCGCTTGTTGCGGCTGTTATTGATGCAACGTGTGAAGCGGAAGTTCTCCTTAGTCGGTGCTAGTAGCATGCTCAAAATATCGTGGTACATGAAAAAGTTATGATTTTTTATGTTAATTCTAAAAAAATATAAAACATCCCAAATTTGAGAAATGGTCACAAATTTTAGAATTGATTAAAACTTTTAAAAAACAAGTTCACGATTTTGGAAAAAAAATTATTTTGAATTTTAAAAAGTTGACGAAAAATATTCATGAATTTGAAAATGGTTCGTGAACATTTTTCAAATCCGAAGATTTTCAAAATTTAAACATTTTACAAATTTGTACATTTTTCAAATATGAACATTTTCAGAAGTGTGTTTTTTAATTTGAACTTTTGTCAATTCTAAAAATTTTCAAAATCTGATTTTTATTAAATTTGGACGTTTTAAAATTTGTTACAATTTTCAATCTGAACATCTTTCTTTTTACTATTAAATTGGAATAGGTTTGGTATGGGTACGTCGAGTCGCTTTGGAGTTAAGTCCTACAAGTTTCATGATATTAACCTGCAGTCCCTGTCTCCTTATCTTCTCGCATCTTCGATTGGAGCTGCGTGCGTCGCCGCCCGGGACCCTACTGTATTTCGTCCATGTCGGGCAGTTTTGAGGCGGGGAACGAGGCGAGCACCGGCGCAGGGGATGCGGCCGGCGACCATGGAGGGCACGTAGGGATCCTGTCGGCGGCTGTTCCCTGCTATGGATCGGGGGGAGGGAGTGACTTAGTGCGACGCCGTTCCTTGGACCACCGCCTGCATATTTTTTTGACGAGGAACCGGCAGGAGTTCTGCCATTGCATTATATAGTTGGGGAAACAAATAAAATCCTGCAAGCAGGTTTACAGAGCCCAGAGCTGGGCGAGTCAGGTGATACGTCTCCGACGTATCTATAATTTTTTATGTTCCATGCTTGATTATATATCATTGACACATGTTTTTACAATGTTTTTATATCATTTTGGCATGATTTATGGAACTAACCTATTAACAAGATGCTAGTGCCAGTTCCTGCTTTCTGCTGTCTTTTTGTTTCGGAAAAGTTGTTCTGGGAAGTTTCTCGGATTGCTCTCATAATTTACGGGAATTATTTCCAATATGAAATGAAGACAGAACCCGAAAGACAGCCGTAGGGGAGGCACAGGGGCTCCAGACGCCACCTGGCTGCGGCCCCCCTTGGCCGCGTGTGGGGCCCACCTGGGGCCCCTGTCCATCGCCTCGCGTCGCCCCTTCGCCTATAAATTCTACTCCGACCTAAAAATAGAGGAGGCGTGATCATAATCTCCAGAATACGTCCGAGGCCGCCGCCATCTCAACCCTAGTTCGGGAGGGTTCAGAAGCTCTTCCCGGCACCTTGCCGGAGAGGGGAATCGATGCCGGAGGCATCTACACCACCATGCCTGCCTCCGGAGTGATGCGTGAGTAGTCCACCACGGGACTACGGGTCCATAGCAGTAGCTAGATGGTTGTCTCTCCTCCTTGTACTCCATTGTTTAGATCTTGTGAGCTGCCAATCATGATCAAGATCATCTATTTGTAACTGCTACATGATTGTGTTTGCATGGATCCGATGAATTGTGGAAGTCATTACTTTTGTTCAGTTATGTGTTTCATCTATGATCTTGCATGCTCTCCGATGCTAGTGGTTGCTTTGACCGAGTAATTGTTAGTGTTGTATGAGAGAGTATTTATGCTAGATAGTGGGTTCATGCCTCTCTTTATCTGAGTTCGGTGACAGGAACGGTTAAGGCTAGAGATGTGTTGTTGCCACTAGGGAGAAAACAGCGGTGTGATTTCTTCGTGTTATCTACACTGCTTACATTATGCACTTTGCTTATTGCGATGATCCATTGCTTGCAACTTAATACTTTTGGGTGACATGCTGGATAGCGATCCCAGAGTGCATTATTAGTCATATATGCAGTTGGATGACGGTCTATGTATTTTTACGTAATGCCCATATTAGATGAAGCGGTGAACTATATTTTTTTATGATAGCCTTGTTGTGCGCCTACAATTCTGTCAATTGCCATGCTGTAATTTGTTTACCCATCATGTATATCCTTTGGAGAGACACCTATAGTAAACTGTGGACCCCGGTCCTATTTTCCTACATTGCTTACATCCGTTTTCATAGCTTTTCATCATTATTTGCTCGCTGGTCATATTTCATCCTCATCATATTTTACATCCACACATTTAATTCTTTGTGTTTGGCAAGCCGGAGAGATTGACAACCTCTCTGTTTAGTTGGGGCAAACTAGTTTGTTGGTGATTGTGTTCAGGTCCACGTCAATAATCGAGAAACAACCCTATTGACACCTTGCTAAGCCTTCTCCAAGTCCTACTGGTTCGACAACCTTGGTTTTGAAATCAAGAGAAAACTTCCGCTACGCTGCTTCATACCTTCCTCTTGGGGTTTCCCAACAGCAATCAGCAAGACGTTTTCTGGCGCCGTTGCCGGGGAATTGGAAGCTTCAGCTAGGGGAGTTTCACACATCCTTTCACTTTACTTTGTTATTGTCTTGCCTAGTTTATTTTTTGTTAGCCTTGTTTTGCCTTTTGTTTGCTTTAAAACTGAAAAACACAAAAAAATTTAAAAATTCTAGCACCTAGTTTATTTCAGCTTTGTCCTGTTATTATGTCTTGTTCTTTACTTGCTATCAATGGTTACTTTCTGTGAGACTAAATCTTATTGGCAAGGTGGGTTCACGGAGGAAAAATAGAAATATTATAAGGAATACCGCTTGTCTGAAAAAGGAAAACACTTGTGGGCACAAATAAATAAATTGAATAGTCTTGCTGAAAACTTTTGCTCTACATATGATGAATCCTGGTGCCTTAATGAATCTTTTTGCTGTAGGAGGCATAAACACCTCCCTTTCTAATGTGATTATAATGATAATGAAATATTGGCCTCTTATGCTAAAGGAAACTATGACTTGGATAATCTTGAACAAATTGAAGAATTTGTTGTTTTTATGGGTGCCTATGAAATTACTTCTGTGCTTAAAGATATTGATGATGCTTCTTACAAATCTGAAAATTTTGTTATACTTGGATATTGCCTTGAGTATTACAATGATAATCCTTATATTACTGAATTTCTTGAGAGAACTTATCCTCCAAAAGAAGAGATTGTTGCCCTGCAGGAAACCGTGGAAGAAGAAATTGCTGAAACTGAAAGCTCATTGGATGAAAAAGAGGAAGAGAGTGACGAACAAAAGGAGGAAGAATGGAGTAGCTACCCCTTCTCACCTTCTAATGATAGTAACTCCTCATCTCTTACACTATTTGATTGCCCTCCGTGCTTATCAAAGGAGGATGAATGTTATGTTCGTATGAATTCTCTTGAAATATCCCTTTTTGAGGGAATTGATGCTTGCTACACTTATGACCACGATTCCCCTATTAAACATTACCCAAAACACAACCAAACCAAAAAGGAACAGAAGGTAGAAATAAAATGGGATACGGTTGTTTATGATGACTTATGCTATGAAGTCTATGATGGTCCTCTGTTACTTGATGATATTAATTATAATACTACTGAAAATTATTATGATAGAGGGAAATATGTTACTATGATTCCTATCATTATGAAAGTTTTAAGGTTGCTCTTGTTCTACTTTTATATGCTGGCTACTTTATGCCTCAATGATTATTATAAGAAAGAGTTTTCTCTCTTTATGTTGAAAGTTTTATTTTACCTTCCTATGCTTATCACTATAGTCTTCATGGATTTATTTGATTACAATATTCCTATGCATAGGAAGTGGGTTAGGCTTAAATGTGTTTGATATTTGCTTCTTGATGCTCTCTTTTATTTCAACTCTTATTCTTATGAGAGCCTCATTAAAATTATTGCGCCTAGCTAAAAGGCGATACAGAAAAGTATTTTTGGTTTCTTTGAGTTTTGGGTGATGTTAATTCTGTAACAACTCTCTTGTATCTTTTTGTTTTGGTTTTTGGTGCCAAGAATAGCCTCTAAAGAGAGGAGGACTAATTTGTGAGTTTGCTGTCCAGAAACAGATTTATGTTCCTCACTGTTCGAAAATCCAAAAAATCACATAACGTCATCTGTGGCTGCAAATTTTTTACAGGAAGCATCAGGGTTTTGTCTACCTTTATATAGTTTTAATTTTTCTGATTTGAGGTCCAGAAGTGCCTCGAAAATATTCATCTTTACAGTCTGTTCTGTTTTTGACAGATTTTGTCCTCAGTTTTGCATTGCTTCTTTCGCAGGCAAAGTGATGCTTTTTCAAAGCTAGAGCTTTACTTAGTACTTTGTGACAGTAGCTAATGTTGTAAACAAATGACTTCTTGATATGTGCTTTGGAACTGAAGGAAGATATTGTTTTCCTGGACTAACACCTTAATAAGGTTGCTATAAGTTTTGCGTGAAGGAAGTTTTCAAGTATCCAAGTGCGAGGTGATGAAGGAAGATCGAGAAGGAACAAAATACTAAGCTTGGGGAGGCTCCCCATAGACCCTCCTCTGAAATATTCAAGAAGTTACAAGCATCTAAGCTTGGGGATGCCCAAGGCATCCCCTTCTGCATCAACAATCATCGGTTTTTCTCATGGTACTATATTTTTATCCCTTTACACATTATGTGTTGTTCTTGGAGCGTCGGTTTGTTTTTACTTTCAGTTTGTTTGTGTTAGTTTTCTGGTCCTTGCAATAATTCGGATCCATGCATGCTTGTTTGGGAGAGAGACACGCTCCGCTTTTTCATTATACACTCATGTGCTTCACTTATATGTGTTGAGTGTTTAGCCTTTGTTATTTATGCTTTTAGCTCTTGTTTTCAAGCATCTCTTGTTTAGAGCTGTTAGCTTTTGTAGTTAGGAAGTTTTGCTCATGTTGCTTCACCCTTTTGTTTTGTTTCAAATAAGTTGATTGGTGTTTGGTTAAGTGGAAATTATCATGTAGGAAGTGTAAAAAGTGCTGCTTAATCTTGTAGACCATTGTCTTGAATCTTTGATACTTGGCAATTGTTTAGAGATATGAAGTAGATTAATGCTTAAACTTGTGGATCATCTAGTAAGAATAGATTAGTAAAGAATTACCGTAAGGCTTTAAAATTGTAGTGCTTGTCCTGCTTGGTAGTTCTCAAAGTCTAGATATTCTTTTGCAAAGAGTTGGTTTGGCTAACAAGGTAGACGGTGTGAAGTCTAGTGGTTATGCATGATGTATATCTGTAGTCATTCATTGAACCAAGTTGATGTTATGTGTTTGCTTGATATCCTGCTAAGCCCAAAAATTCCGTACTGAGAGGGAATACTTCTCATGCATCCAACTCCCTGAGCCAAAAATCTTTGCCATTTGTGTCCACCATACCTACCTACATGTGGTATTTCCCTGCCACTCCAAGTAAATTTTCATGTGCTATCTTTAAAATATTCAAAATTCTCCTTTTTGTGCCCCTGTTTTTAAGCTCATGAGGAAGCAGTAAGAAGTTGGTTATAACTTGTGGCAAGCAAGGTCATTTCCCCCCTTTCACCCGGTGTTGATGGTTCACGTCCTCACTTGAATTAACCCGAGAGCGGCTTAAGCAAAATATAAATATAACTCACCATTCTCCTCCGCACAATGAAAATCTGAGAAATCAGCTCAAACATTGGTTAGTGGTGAAACAAAGGAGAAAGAGGAATGTACTCGTTCCTCTAAAACCAGCCGCTCTCACAAGTCTAAAAGCCTTGCTTGTTATGGGGGACTAGCTAGTTTCTTTGTTGTGAAGTCGTTGACGAAAGCATGCATGTCTCAAAACTGTTTTACTTCTATCAAAAATAAAAAAATAAAAGCTCTAGCACATGACTAATCCCTGCTTCCCTCTGCGAAGGGCCTTTCTTTTACTTTTATGTTGAGTCAGTCTTCCTCTTCCTTCTAAACTCCTCAAGCAATCACTTGGTATCAACTTTGGTTCATGTTTTACTTCATGTTATCTTTGTGTCTAACTGTGAAAACTTTGTATTGACTTTATCTTGAGATAAACAAGTTGCAAGTTGAAGCTTTTGCTGAAAACTTAAATCTTCCTTTGTGTTGGCCAAACTCCTTTGTTGAATCAATATTGCTTTGTGAGTTATCAATCATTGTCAAGTGTTATGCTTTTAAATCTTGAAAGTGTTCTTTTCTAAGTTACTTCTTGCTTAGATGTTTTACCTGGTTAATCATTGTTTGTTTCATTCAATGAACCTTTGTTTTGGATCATTGCATTCAGTTCATATGCTTTACATGATTAGTTGATCATGATTGTGATTGGTAGCATGTCACTTCAAAAATTATTTTGTTATCACTTACCTACTCGAGGACGAGCAGGAGTTAAGCTTGGGGATGCTGATACGTCTCCGACGTATCTATAATTTTTTATGTTCCATGCTTGATTATATATTAGTGCCACATGTTTTTACAATGTTTTTATATCATTTTGGCATGATTTATGGAACTAACCTATTAACAAGATGCCCAGTGCCAGTTCCTGTTTTCTGCTGTCTTTTTGTTTCAGAAAAGTTGTTCTGGAAGTTTCTCGGATTGCTCTCATAATTTACGGGAATTATTTCCAATATGAAATGAAGACGAAACCCGAAGGACAGCCGGAGGGGAGGCACAGGGGCTCCAGACGCCACCTGACCACGCCCCCCCTTGGCCGTGCGTGGGGCCCACTTGGGCCCCTGTCCATCGCCTCACGTCGCCCCTTCGCCTATAAATTCTCCTCTAACCTAAAAACAGAGGAGGCATGATCATAATCTCCAGAATACGTCCGAGGCCGCCGCCATCTCAAACCCTAGTTCAGGAGGGTTCAGAAGCTCTTCCCGGCACCCTGCCGGAGAGGGGAATCGACGCCGGAGGCATCTACACCACCATGCCTGCCTCCGGAGTGATGCGTGAGTAGTCCACCACAGGACTACGGATCCATAGCAGTAGCTAGATGGTTGTCTCTCCTCCTTGTACTCCATTGTTTAGATCTTGTGAGCTGCCTATCATGATCAAGATCATCTATTTGTAACTGCTACATGATTGTGTTTGCATGGATCCGATGAATTGTGGAAGTCATTACTTTTGTTTAGTTATGTGTTTCATCTATGATCTTGCATGCTCTCCGATGCTAGTGGTTGCTTTGGCCGAGTAATTGTTAGTGTTGTATGAGGGAGTATTTATGCTAGATAGTGGGTTCATGCCTCTCTTTGTCTGAGTTCGGTGACAGGAACGGTTAAGGCTAGAGATGTGCTGTTGCCACTAGGGAGAAAACAGCGGTGTGATTTCTTCGTGTTATCTACATTGCTTACATTATGCACTTTGCTTATTGCGATGATCTGTTGCTTGCAACTTAATACTTTTGGGTGACATGCTGGATAGCGATCCCAGAGTGGATTATTAGTCATAGATGCAGTTGGATGACGGTCTATGTATTTTGACGTAATGCCCATATTAGATGAAGCAGTGAACTATATTGTTTTATGATAGCCTTGTTGTGCGCCTACAATTCTGTCAATTGCCATGCTGTAATTTGTTTACCCATCATGTATATCTTTTGGAGAGACACCTCTAGTGAACTGTGGACCCCGGTCCTATTTTCCTACATTGCTTACAACCGTTTTCATAGCTTTTCATCATCATTTGCTCGCTGGTCATATTTCATCCTCATCATATTTTACATCCACACATTTAATTCTTTGTGTTTGGCAAGCCGGAGAGATTGACAACCTCTCTGTTTTGTTGGGGCAACGTAGTTTGTTGGTGATTGTGTGTAGGTCCACGTCAATAATCGAGAAACGGCGCTATTGACACCTTGCTAAGCCTTCTCCAAGTCCTAATGGTTCGACAACCTTGGTTTTGAAATCAAGGGAAAACTTCCGCTACGCTGCTTCATACCTTCCTCTTGGGGTTTCCCAACAGCAATCAACATCAGGTTAGAATGACTACTCCCAAAAGGCCTCCTCCAGGAGGTTAAGATCATCTCGCATGCAGTCTGAATTTTTTGCTTGTTCCTGATTTGCTATTTTGTGGGACACTAATTCGAAGCACCTTGGGACAATAATATTGGAAAAATCGATTGTGTTTCATCGTCCCTCATCAGGGCGATGATGTAATCCATGTCAAGTTTGTCCATATGGTCATACCGAACGTTGAAGGAGCTTCAGCAAGGAGATCTCACCCGGAGAACTCAACAATGCTAGCATATGGGCATGTTGCCCCTAGGCCAAAACGAGAGAAGGAAAACATTCTCATGCGTGATCTTTCTTCATTTTTGTGCAAGGTTTGTGATAGAGCATTGACAACAGCCTAACAACCCTTGAACAACAGGTTAGTTAGCTATGTGTGTGTGGATGGATCTGATTGATAGCTATGTGTGTGGAGTTGATGTGTTACTCCGCGTGGCTTTATATAGTAGCAGATTTGGGTTGTATTTTCAACATTTCTCGAATGGTAAGGCTCTGTAGATTTCTCTGTAATTACGATTTGTCCAAAAAATCATATGTTTATTTTAGTGTGCAAGTAATAGTAAAGATTGCATCACTCGACAAGAAAGCAACCCTAACCCTTCATGTCTCTCGACAAAACATTTTCGTTCTGTCAACAAACTATTGATTTTCAGTACAAAATTCTACGTAACTTCAAAAAAATTGCAACACACAGGCATATTAATAATAAAGTATAGAAGAGTAAATCAAATAGAAAAAAATATTAAGAAAATAAGTTGATTTATGCCTCTTTTGTTGCAACGGTCCGGCATGTTTATCTGTTCCCGCCAGAAGAGAGGTACAAAAATGATGTTGGAGAAGCAGATTATTAGTTGATTGGTAGATGGCGGCGATGAAAGGGAAGAACAATATGTGTTGGCGCATGTGACGAATAGAGATGGGGACGACAGCGAAAATGTGGGAGCACATAGAGCCCAGGAGATCCCTCCAAGGAGAGTCTGCAGTTTGATGACGTGGATCACACGTTCGCTGGGAGACCCCAAGAGGAAGGTATGATGCAACAACGCAGCAGTTTCCCTTGATTACAAAACCAAGGTTATCGAACTAGTAGGACTTGGAGAAGGCTTAGCAAGGTGTCAACGGTGCCAGAAAAGAGGTGTTGCTGGCTTGCTGACGTGGACCTGCACACAATCACAAACAAACTACTTTGCCCCAATGAAACAGAGAGGTTGTCAATCTCTCCGGCTTGCTGAACACAAAGAATTAAATGTGTGTATGTAAAATATGATGAGAGTGAAATATGACCAGCGAGCAAATGATGATGAAAAGCTATGAAAACGATTGTAAGCAATGTAGCAAAATAGGACCGGGATCCATAGTTCACTAGAGGTGTCTCTCCAAAAGATATACATGATGGGTAAACAAATTACATCATGGCAATTTATAGAATTGTGGGCGCACAACAAGGCTATCATAAAACAATATAGTTCACCGTTTCATCTAATATGGGCATTACGTCAAAATACATAGACCGTCATCCAACTGCATCTATGACTAATAATCCACCCTGGGATCGCTATCCAGCATGTCACCCAAAAGTATCAAGTTGCAAGCAACAGATCATTGCAATAAGCAAAGTGCATAATGTAAGCAATGTAAATAACAGAAGGAAATCACACTGCTATTTTCTCCCTAGTGGCAACAGCACATCTCTTGTCTTAATCGTTTCTGTCAGCCCGAGCTCAGACAAGAGAGGCATGAACCCACTATCTAGCATAAATACTCCCTCATACAACACTGATAATTACTTGGCCAAAGCATCCACTAGCATCGGAGAGCATGCAAGATCATAGATAAAACATAACACAAAGATGAACAAAAGCAATGACTTCCACAATTCATCGGATCCATGCAAACACAATCATGTAGCAGTTACGATAATATTATCTTGATCATGATAGGCAGCTCACAAGATCTAAACAATGGAGTACAAGGAGGAGAGACAACCATCTAGCTACTGCTATGCATCCGTAGTCCCGTGGTGGACTACTCACGCATCACTCCGGAGGCAGGCATGGTGGTGTAGATGATTCCGGTGTCGATTCCCCTCTCCGGCAGGGTGTCGGGAAGAGCTGCAGAACCCTCCCGAACTAGGGTTGGAGATGGCGGCGGCCTCGGATGTCTTCTAGAAAATAAGATCGGGTCCTTAGGGTTTTTGCGTCGAGGGAGTATTTATAGGCGAAGAGGCGACGCGAGGAGGCGAAGGAGGCGCCCAGGTGGGCCCCAGGCGCGGCCTAGGGGGGGCCGCGGCCAGGTGGCGTCTGGAGCCCTGTGGCTCCCCTCCGGGCGTCCTTCGGGTTCCGTCTTTGTTTCATATTGGAAATAATTCCTCTAAATTTTCAGCGCGTTCCGAGAAACTTTCCAGAACAACTTTTCTGAAACAAAAAGACAGCAGAAAACAGGAACTTGCACTGGGCATCTTGTTAATAGGTTAGTTCCATAAATCATGCCAAAATTATATAAAAACATTATAAAAACATGTGGCACTGATATAAAATCAAGCATGGAGCATAAAAAATTATAGATACGTCGGAGACGTATCAGCATCCCCAATCTTAACTCCTGCTCGTCCTCGAGTAGGTAAGTGATAACAAAATAATTTTTGAAGTTACATGCTACCAAACACAATCTTGATCATGTAATCATGTAAAGCATATGAACTGAATGCATTGATCCAAAATAAAGGTTCATTGAATGAAACAAACAATGATTAACTAGGTGTAACATCTAAGCAAGAATTAACTAGAAAAGAGTACCTTGGAGATTTAAAAGCATAACACTTGACAATGATTGATATCTCACAAAACAATATTAGTTCAACAAAGGAGTTTGACCAACACAAAGGAAGATTTAAGTTTTCAGCAAAAAGCTTCAACTTGCAACTTGTTT
The DNA here is from genome assembly GCA_012064385.1 of Puccinellia tenuiflora. Taxonomy (NCBI): domain Eukaryota; kingdom Viridiplantae; phylum Streptophyta; class Magnoliopsida; order Poales; family Poaceae; genus Puccinellia; species Puccinellia tenuiflora. The sequence goes on from QRDG01000120.1 coordinate 430,284, forward strand.
ATCTCAGGATAAAGTCAATACAAAGTTTTCACAGTTAGACACAAAGATATCATGAAGTAAAACATGAACCAAAGTTGATACCAAGTGATTGCTTGAGGGAGTTAAGAAGGAAGAGGAAGACTGACTCAATATAAAAGTAAAAGAAGGGGCCTTCGCAGAGGGAAGCAGGGATTAGTCATGTGCTAGAGCTTTTTATTAATTTTTTTTGATTTTTGACAGAAGTAAAATAGTTTTGAGATATGCATGCTTTCGTCAACGACTTCACAGTAGAGAAGCTAGCTAGTCCCCCACATCAAGCAAGGGTTTTAGACTTTTGAGAGCGGCTGGTTTTAGAGGAACGAGTACATTCCTTTTTCTCCTTTGTTTCACCACTAACAAATGTTTAAACTGATTTCTCAGGCTTCATTGTGCGGAGGAGAATGGTGAGTTATATTTATATTTTGCTTAAGCCGCTCTCGGGTTGATTCAAGTGAGGACGTAAACCATCAACACCGGGTGAAAGGGGGGAAATGACCTTGCTTGTCACAGGTTATATCTAGCTTCCCACTTCTTCCTCATGAGCTTAAAAACAGGGGCGCAAAAAGGAGAATTTTGAAAGTTTTAAAGATAGCACATGAAAAATTTACTTGGAGTTGCAGGGAAATACCACATGTAGGTAGGTATGGTGGACACAAATAGCAAAGATATTTGGCTCAGGGAGTTGGATGCACGAGAAGTATTCCCTCTCAGTACAGAATTTTTGGCTTAGCATGATATCGAGCAAACACATAACATCAACTTGGTTCAATGAATGACTACAGATATACATCATGCATAACCACTGGACTTCACACCGTCTACCTTGTTAGCCAAACCAACTCTTTGCAAAAAGAATATGTAGACTTTGAGAGCTACCAAGCATGACAAGCACCACAATTTTAAAGCTTTACAATAGTTTTTTACTAATCTATTCTTACTAGATGATCCACAAGATTAAGCATTAATCTACTTCATATCTCTAAACAATTGACAAGTATCAAACATTCAAGACAATGATCTACAAGATTAAGCATCACTTTTCACACCTACATGATAATTTCCACTTTCACCAAACACCAATCAACTTATTTGAAACAAAACTAAAAGGGTGAAGCAACAATAGCAAAATTACCTAACTATAAAAGCTAACAACACTGAACACGCAAGAGTTGAAGCAAAAATAACAAAGGCTAAACACTCAACACATATAAGTGAAGCACAGGAGTGTATAATGAAAAAGCGGAGCGTGTCTCTCTCCCAAACAAGCATGCATGGATCCAAATTATTGCAAAGACTAGAGAACTAAACACAAACAAACTGAAAGTAAAAACAAACTGACGCTCCAAAAGCAGCACATAATGAGTAAAGGAATAAAAATATAGTACCATGAGAGAAACCGATGATTGTTGATGAAGAAGGGGATGCATTGGCATCCCCAAGCTTAGACGCTTGTGACTTCTTGAATATTTCAGAGGAGGGTCCATGGGGAGCCTCCCCAAGCTTAGTCTTTTATCCCTTCTTGATCGTCCTTCATCAGCTCGCACTTGGATACTTGAAAACTTCCTTCACTCAAAACTGATAGCAACTTCATTAGAGGGGTTAGTCCACAAAATCAAAATCTTCCTTCAGTTCCAAAACACATATCATGAACTTGTTTTTTTTACAACATTAGATACTGTCACAAAGGTCTAAGTAAAGCTCCCGCTTTGTAAAAGAACTTCACTCTGCCCATGAAAGAAGCAATGCAAAACTAAGGACAAAATCTGTCAAAAACAGAATAGACTGTAAAGATAAATTTTTTCGGGACACTTATGGACCTCAAATAAAAAACTTAAAACTAGACAAAGGTAGAAAAAACCCTGATGCTTGGTGTAATTTTTTTTCAGCCATAGATGACGTTCTGTGATTTTTTGGATTTGCGAACAGTGAAGAACAGAAATCTGTTTCTGGACAGCAAACTCACCGATTAGTCATCCTGTCTTTAAGGCTATTCTTGGCACCAAAAACCAAAAGAAAAAGATACAAGGGAGTTGTTACATAAGTAACATCACCCAAAACTCAAATAAACCAAAAAGAAACAGAAGGTAAAAATGGGTTGCCTCCCATAAGCGCTTTTCTTTAACGCCTTTTAGCTAGGCAAAAAGGGCAAATTCAAGTTTTGTCAATTTCCTCAATATCAAAATTATTACCCCCTTCAATAAGCTCATCTTTTACCTTACAAGGGAAAAACATCTTTCGGTTAATGGAAGAGTTGAGCTTCATAAATCCATACTTAACATTACTAAAGCACTCAGCAGCTTTAAGGAAAGATCTCCCTAAAACTATATTCCCTTGGCATTTCTCTAAGATAATAAAGTCAATGGGGAACATTTTATTTCGAAAGACAACAGGGATACCATTAGCTCTTCCTAGAATCTTAGAAATAGTTCCATTAGCATGAGAATGATTAAATGGGTAATCTATCATATTCTTACAAGAGAGTCATACACCATTTTTGGCATGATTGAAATAGTGGAACCTAGATCACAATAAGCTAGAAAGTTTTGGTGATCAATTTCAATTTTAATAAAAGGTTCCCAATCATTTTTCATTAAAGAAAGGGGTTACTTAGCTTCTGAAACACTCTCTTTTTCATTTATGGCAAGATCATTTAAAGTTTTTTCCATCTTATCTAATTTTTCAATAACCTTATCAGTTTTATCCATCATAGGGAAAATGGCGAGCCCATTCACAATTCTAAAGGCCTTAATTGCATCATATTCATAGAAAGCCTCTCCGACCGTAACATCTAAAGCGTGTTGATACACAGATGTAAGGCCAAAGTAGAATTTTTTTAGGAGAACTCCCAATTCAATTCAGGGCTGCATTTTCTTGTAAGGTTCTGAAATTCTTTCCCAAGCATTTTAAAAAATCTCTCCAAACTTTTGTTCATAAGTAAGAATCTCTCCCAAAGACGTCATATCTGAAGCACTAGTCATGATAACAAGATAAAACCGAAGTAAACAAGGTGCTGGAATTTTTAATTTTTTTTATGTTTTTCAGTTTAGAGCAAACAAAAGGCAAAACAAGACTAACAAAAAATATACTAAGCAAGACAATAACAAAGTAAAGTGAAAGGATGTGTGAAATCCCCTAGCTGAAGCTTCCAAGTCCCCGGCAACGGCGCCAGAAAAAGAGCTGTTGCTGGGAGACTTGGTAGTTCGAGAAGTCTTCTTCAAATCCCCGGCAACGGTGCCAGAAAAAGAGCTTGATGACGTGGATCACACGTTCGCTGGGAGACCCCAAGAGGAAGGTATGATGAAGCAAAGCAGAAGTTTCCCTTGATTACAAAACCAAGGTTATCGAACCAATAGGACTTGGAGAAGGCTTAGCAAGGTGTCAACGGTGCCAGAAAAGAGGTGTTGCTGGCGTGCTGACATGGACCTGCACACAATAAAAAACAAACTACTTTGCCCCAACGAAATAGAGAGTTTGTCAATCTCTCCGGCTTGCTGAACACAAAGAATTAAATGTGTGGATGTAAAATATGATGAGAGTGAAATATGACCAGCGAGCAAATGATGATGAAAAGCTATGAAAACGGTTGTAAGCAATGTAGGAAAATAGGACCGGGATCCACAGTTAACTAGAGGTGTCTCTCCAAAAGATATACATGATGGGTAAACAAATTACAACATGGAAATTGATAGAATTGTGGGCGCACAACAAGGTTATCATAAAACAATATAGTTCACTGTGTCATCTAATATGGGCATTACGTCAAAATACATGGACCGTCTTCCAACTGCATCTATGACTAATAATCCACCCTGGGATCGCTATCCAGCATGTCACCCAAAAGTATTAAGTTGCAAGCAACAGATCATTGCAATAAGCAAAGTGCATAATGTAAACAATGTAAATAACACAAGGAAATCACACCGCTGTTTTCTCCCTAGTGGCAACAACACATCTCTTGTCCTAATCGTTTCTGTCAGCCCGAGCTCAGACAAGAGATGCATGAACCCACAATCTAGCATAAATACTCGCTCATACAACACTAATAACTACTTGGCCAAAGCACCCACTAGCATCGGAGAGCATGCAAGATCATAGATAAAACATAACACAAAGATGAACAAAAGCAATGACTTCCACAATTCATCGGATCCATGCAAACACAATCATGTAGCAGTTACAGATAATATGATCTTGATCATGATAGGCAGCTCACCAGATCTGAACAATGGATATCAAGGACGAGAGACAACCATCTAGCTACTCCTAGGGATCCGTAGTCCCGTGGTGGACTACTCACGCATCACTCCGGAGGCAGGCATGGTTGTGTAGATGCCTCCGGTGTCGATTCCCCTCTCCGGCAGGGTGCCGGGAAGAGCTGCAGAACCCTCCTGAACTAGGGTTGGAGATGGCGGCGGCCTCGGACGTCTTCTGGAAAATATGATCGGGTCCTTAGGGCTTTTGCATCGAGGTAGTATTTATAGGCGAAGAGGCGACGCGAGGAGGCGCCCAGGTGGGCCCCAGGCGTGGCCTAGGGAGGGGGGCGGCCAGGTGGCGTCTGGAGCCCCTGGGGCTCCCCTCCGGGCGTCCTTCGGGTTCCGTCTTTGTTTCATATTGGAAATAATTCCTGTAAATTTTCAGCGCGTTCCGAGAAAATTTTCAGAACAACTTTTCTGAAACAAAAAGACAGCAGAAAACAGGAACTGGCACTGGGCATCTTGTTAATAGGTTAGTTCCATAAATCATGCCAAAATGATATAAAACATTATTTAAAACATGTGGCACTTATATAAAATCAAGCATGGAACATCAAAAATTATATATACGTCAGAGACGTATCACAGTTCCATCGCGATTGTCTCCAGATTCTTGAATTTAATTCGCGACATTCGATGGTATGTCATTTTGCCGGCCGTTTCATGGAAATATACGGTAACAATAAATACAAAAAACGAAGAACCAAGAAGTTTTTTTGCTCTCGACCAGCACATTTTACGGATCCGACTAATGCGTTAGTTTTGTGCCACGAAGCGATAAACCAAGTGAGTACTAAGTTGATTTTTTCTCTCCCGTTGCAAGATTTTTCAAATCCGAAGATTTTCAAAATTTAAACGTTTTACAAATTCGTCCATTTTTCAAATATGAACATTTTCAGAAGTCTGTTTTTTAATTTGAACTTTTGTCAATTATGAAATTTTTTAAAACCTGTTTTTTTATTAAATTTGAAAGTTTTAAAATTTGTTACAATTTTCAATCTATACATTTCATAAATTTGAACAATTACCAAAAACAAAAAAATGATCAAGAAAATTAGAAACCACAACATACATGGGCCGGCGCACTTACTTCCGAATTAAGCACTGGAGGGGTGGGCATTTCGTCGTTAACCCGCACAATGGGCGCCTTGCAGGGGTCTGACACTCCCATGCCGCCTGATGCCGCCCACTAATGGGCTAGCCCCAACTTGGGCGTGTTTCTTTTTGTTTCATCCCTTTCTTTTTTGTTTCCTTTTTTCTTCTCCGTGTTTTATTTTTATTTTTTCCTTTTTAATATTTTTTTATTTTTCGGTTATTATCATTCCTTTCTTTACATTTTTTTTACCTTTTGAAAGAAGTTTCCACAATCTGGATTTTTTTCATGGGTTGTAAAAAAGTTGTTCATGTTTCAAGGAAAATGTTCACGTTGTTCGAATGCACTGTACAAAGTGTCAAACCAATGGTTATGGAGTAAAAATGTTCATGTTATTAAAATAGATACTTTCATGGGATTAAAAAATGATCGCGAGGCTTCGAAAATGTTCACATGTTCTAGTTTTATGTTCTTTGATAGTTTTTTTTCCTATTTTCCTTTTTTTACATTATTTTCCATTTGAAACGATGTTTATTTTTTCCATTTAGCCTACATAATTGTTTCCCTTACATTGTGGGTGTTGTGGACCTGATTAGTTTTTGATATAAAATTGTGATTTGTTTTCTCATGTGTTTATTTTTTTTAGTACGATCTAAAAAAATCAGTGCTAAATGTTTGTTCCATGAAGTCTTTTTGTTTTGTTTTCCAAGTTGTCTAATTATTGTTCTACTCATGATATGTTGTTCATGTGTTTAAACTTTGTTTCACGTGTTCTAAAGTGTATATGGAAAATATTGAATACAAAAAATGGAAAAGCTTCACGTGGTGATGGACCGACCCTGTGTGGTTGGTTGTGCCTGCTGGGCTGGCTGGGCTAGATTGCCGCTCCAGCCTAACTGAGTGAATCCATGGCTGGGACATCACTGGTGCGTGATGTCTACACACGCTTCTATTCTTGTAGACAGTGTTGGGCCTTCAAGAGCAGAGGTTTGTAGAACAGCAGCAAGTTTCCCTTAAGTGAATCACCCAAGGTTTATCGAACTCAGGGAGGTAGAGGTCAAAGGTATCCCTTTCAAGCAACCCTGCAATCACAATACAAAAAGTCTCTTGTGTCCCCAACACACCCAATACACTTGTCAGATGTATAGGTGCACTAGTTCGGCGAAGAGATAGTGAAATACAAGTAATATGGATGATTATATGTAGTAATTGCAATCTGAAATAAAAATGGCAGCAAGCAAACATGTAGCAGAACTTGTTGTAAACGGTGTTTCAATGCTTAGAAACAAGGACTAGGGATCATACTTTCACCAGTGGTCACTCTCAACAATGCAATCATAATTGAATATAAATATAAGCACTTCAATATACTACTCCGAAGTATTCTCCGGCTGGATAACGAACACTAATTCATTGTGTAGGAATGCAAAAGCACGCCTCAAACATATATTCCCAAGTACTAATGAATACCCCACACTGGACCATGAGCATTCACAGGAGGTACTAACACACCACAATTTCATAGAGACATCCAACTCAAATAATAAATCAGTGAACAAGTATCTTGTGAAATATAGCCTAAAGACCCACACGGTGCACACACTGTCACCTTTACACACGTGGGACAAGGAGTCTCCGGAGATCACATAAATAAAGCCCACTTGAGTAACATAACAACATCTAGATTGCAAAGCTCATGATCACATATAGATCACATCATGGGAGAGAGAGATATAGACCACATGGCTACCGGTACGGCCCTCAGCCCCGAGGGAGAACTACTCCCTCCTCATCATGGGAGTCAGCAACGGCGATGAAGATGGTGGTGGAGTCGATGGAGATGGCTCCGGGGGCACTTCCCCGTCCCGGTAGGGTGCCGGAACAGAGACTTCTGTCCCCCGAAACTTGTCGGCGATGGCGGCGGTGCTGCAGATGTTTCTTTGGAATATGACGGGTTGGTCTAGGGTATACGCGTCGGGGGCAATATATAGGCGAAGGGGCGACATCGGTGGCGGCTCGTGGGCCCCACACCATGTGGTGGCGCACCCGGGAGGGGACCCGCGCCACCATGTGGTGTGGGCGGCCCACGGCCCTCCAGCTCCTCTCCTTCTGGCTCCGTGTAGTCCTCTGAATTATAAGTTCGCTGCTTTTTGTCCCGTCCAATTCCGAGAATATTTCCTTAAGTACTTTTCTGAAACGGGAAAACAGCAGAAAACAGGAACTGGCACTGTGGCATCTTGTTAATAGGTTAGTTCCAGAAAATGCATAAAAATGCTATAAGATGTAAACAAAACATGTAGCAAATGGTATGAAAACAAGCATGGATCATAAGAAATTATAGATACATTGGAGACGTATCAGCATCCACAAGCTTAGTTCTACTCGTCCTCGAGTAGGTAAAACGATAACAAATAATTTCTTAGGAGACATGCTAACTCACAATATAGATCAACATAGCAATGCAAAGCACATGATGTGAATAAGGTGATCCAAAACAATTGTCTATAGTTGACATTAAGCAAACAATGATTAACAAATTCTAGCTAAAAGAAGCTAGAACTTTTCATGAATCAGCGTGTTGGAGACTAGGAACCATACATAAGGTTTAGAAAGAAGAATAGTAAATTGTGTCTCCAATGTAAAATGTCAATCAATCTTCAAAGCATCAAATTCAGTTAATAATAGAAATAGCCAAGCTCAAGTCAAGTGTCCTTTATCCATCCACTTAACTTATCAACTATTATGTAGTCCACTCAACTAATACAAGCAAGAAGAAGGCTTGGCACCATGAGGTTATGGCAAAGAGAATAATAATGGGGGTTTGGAAGGCCAAAAAGAAAGGCTCAAACAGTGGAAGAGGTAACCACAAGACAAGAGGAAGTCCCATAGTAGACACTGAATGAGGAGTAGTGATTGCCATGCAACGGATGCACATAGAGCTATATGAATGGAAGCTCTCCAATGGAACTAGTGGGGGTGCATCCAACTTTCTTGCTCATGAAGACCTAGAGCTCAATTGAGGAGGCTCATCGTTGGAATATACAAGCCAAGTTCTATAACGTTTGGTCCCCACATAGTTATACTAATGAAGCATGAAAACTCACTACAATGATGTAGGTGCTACTAGCACAAGTGTGGAATAAAAGGATAGTAGTGTTGCCCCCTCTCTCATTTTATATTCTTTTTTCTTTTTCTCTTTTTTTTGCTTTTTGCTTTTTGAGGCCTTTGTGGCTCTTTTATATTTTTCTCTCATTGGTCTATTTTGGACTCTTTTGATTGGCCACTTTGGACTCTTTTCAATATGCTCACAGGTAGAGGCAACACTCTATTTTACAAGATGATCATCACACTTTTTGGTGTACTCAAAACTCAAAGACTAATACATAGTGTATGGTGGATATGCAAAACCGAGTGTAGTGTGGAAAAGATGTAACACATGTGGAAAACCACGCATCACACTAACTCAAATGGTCAAGCAATACTATATGGTAATGAAGTAAAAATGACATAAAGTCATGTAATGTAAATGATGGATGTTACATGGCAATGTATCTCGGAACAGCTATGGAAATGCTGTGATAGGTAGATATGGTGGCTATTTTGAGGAAGATAGTTGGCTTATGTGTAGGAGAACAAGATGAAGATCTCCCACGGGGTTGGATGTACTTGCGAAGTATGCACCAATCTTAATGTGAAAAAGGGCAATGCAAAGCACCGAAGAGGCTAGCAAAATATGGAGGTGGAAGTGCCAAAAAACCAAAAACTCACATAGCATGTCGTATATTGCAAACAACTAACAGTATCAAAGTCTCACAAATGGTTAGAGACACCCCGAGAGGGATCGTGGCGGCGACACAAGTGCCCCGTTGGCTTCCCCGACCGTTGCAGTAACTATACCATTAGAAACTTCTTTTCAACTAAGAGGAAATCACGACACTAAAGCACTATTGACTTATGTTGTTTTTAGTTCAGAAAAGTACGGCTCCACGCTCTACTAACACATCTTCACTAATCAGCTCTTAACAACATTAACCAACATATTTTAACCATTAGTTATTTTAATACCTCAAAACAATTGAAGAGGAGCAAGTTATCTACACAATGGTCTACAAGACTATGCAGCTTTTCTCTATTTCATACCACTATCACAAGCATAGCATTTTCCAATCTAACACATCAACCAAGCAACTAAAACAACTCTCTAACAAATAAGAGTGAAACACAAGAGAGCTTAACACAAAGAACTAGCAGCTCTAAACAAGATAACATGCTAAAAGCGAGAGCTTACTAGAAAACAAACAGTAGCTAAGAATACTCAACAAATATAAGCGAAGCACAAGAGTATTCATATGAAAAAGTGGAGCGTGTCTCTCTCCCACACAAGAATGCTAGGATCCAACTTATTAAGAAAACTAAAACACACACACTCAAAATAAAAACATACGCTCTAAGCAAAATACATAAGATGTAGCGGAATAAAAATATAGTATCACTAGAGATGACCTGATAGTTTTGTCGATGAAGAAGGGGATGCCTTGGGCATCCCCAAGCTTAGATGCTTGAGTCTTCTCGAATTTGCTGGGGATGACCCACCGGGGCATCCCCAAGCTTAGGCTTTTCACTCTTCTTGATCTCATCATATCGTCCCTTTTGCTTACTTGAAAACTTCCACCACATCAAACTCAAAGTAATTCTCATTAGAGGGTTAGTGCATAAACCAAAAATTCACAAGTTCTACTGTGACACAAGCACACCTTAATGCATTATAACATTAGCTACAGCCACTGATGCTCAAAGAATCAAAAAGATCCAAATAAACATCGCAAAAGAAGCAATGCACAATAAAAGGCAGAATCTGTCAAAATCTGAACAGTCTGTAAAGACGAATTTTTTCGAGGCACTAGAGTTGCTCAAATCGAAAATCACTGAACTAGAAAAGTTTCATACATATATGAAGATTGAGAACACAAAATCTCAAAGCATTTCGTCGCTTCTGGAATAAATGACGAATTTAATGGTGACATACAGAAATCTGTTTCCTGTGCAGAAATCCAAATATAGCAAAAACTTTCTACTAGATACCTTACTTGGCACAACATTGCAAGAAAATAAGGATACAAAGAAGTTGCTACAGAAGTAAACAAACTTCTTGACTCAAATAAAAGAAAAGATACTGAAAATAAAATGATGGGTTGTCTCCCATAAGCGCTTTTCTTTAAAGCCTTTTAGCTAGGCATGGTAATTTTGATGATGCTCACATAAAAATGAGAGTTGGAGCACAATAAGGGAGCATCGAGAAGCAACTATAAAACTCATTTAAGTCTAACCCACTTCCTATGAATTGGAATCTTGTAAGTAAATAAATCCATAAAGCATAAATTGACTAGCATAGGAAGACAAAATAGGTGCAACTTTAAAAATTTCAACAAAAGGAGAGGAGATTCAATGTTATTGTGATATATGAAGCCATGTCTCCCTTTTTCATAAAAACTTTCAGTAGCATCATTGATAAAATCCACAATATAACCATCACATGTAAAATTCTTATCATGATCCATATGCATAAAAGTGTCATCATTTTCCACATAAACAAAGTTCTTCTCATTAATAACAACTGGAGCAGGATCATCATAAAGAACTTGAACATGATAAACAGTTTGTATATTAAAGGGATGGTTTTGGTGATCCCTCCATAATTATGACAAGTTTCATGAGGTGATTGTAATTATAACCCATGTCATAATATTCTTTATAATAATTATCAAAAACTGGGGGCATAGTATCATCATAAGGAATAGAATATTTATCTTCCAAAGTGTGTTCATCTGTAAATATATCATCATTTTTTCTAGAAGGAGATGTATCAAACATGTAATCATTAGTAGCAAAAGGATTTTCAAACACCTCATCCCAAGCTTAGAGCTTATCATATCATTAGCAAAAATGATTTCCAAAGAACTAATACTAATTTTTTTGTTGTTTTCCATTAAGCCTAACTAGTGAAATTAAAACAAGAAACAAAAAGATATAATTGCAGAATCTAAAGGAAATAACTCGAGCACTCACACAACAGCAACAGTACTAGAAAATAGCTTAGTAGCCAGATGATGTGAGTACCTTTTACCTTACCTCCCCGGCAACGGCGCCAGAAAATAGCTTCGTTGCCGGATAGCTTTGTTGTTGGAGTGTGAGTGCCGCTTACCTTACCTCCCCGGCAACGGCGCCAGAAAATAGCTTGATGTCTACACACGCTTCTATTCTTGTAGACAGTGTTGGGCCTCCAAGAGCAGAGGTTTGTAGAACAGCAGCAAGTTTCCCTTAAGTGAATCACCCAAGGTTTATCGAACTCAGGGAGGTAGAGGTCAAAGGTATCCCTCTCAAGCAACCCTGCAATCACAATACAAAAAGTCTCTTGTGTCCCCAACACACCCAATACACTTGTCAGATGTATAGGTGCACTAGTTCGGCGAAGAGATAGTGAAATACAAGTAATATGGATGATTATAAGTAGTAATTGCAATCTGAAATAAAAATGGCAGCAAGCAAACATGTAGCAGAACTTGTTGTAAACGGTGTTTCAATGCTTAGAAACAAGGCCTAGGGATCATACTTTCACCAGTGGTCACTCTCAACAATGCAATCATAATTGAATATAAATATAAGCACTTCAATATACTACTCCGAAGTATTCTCCGGCTGGATAACGAACACTAATTCATTGTGTAGGAATGCAAAAAGCACGCCTCAAACATATATTCCAAGTACTAATGAATACCCCACACTGNTAACTAGTGGGGGTGCATCCAACTTGCTTGCTCATGAAGACCTAGAGCTCACTTGAGGAGGCTCATCGTTGGAATATACAAGCCAAGTTCTATAACGTTTGGTCCCCACATAGTTATACTAATGAAGCATGAAAACTCACTACAATGATGTAGGTGCTACTAGCACAAGTGTGGAATAAAAGGATAGTAGTGTTGCCCCCTCTCTCATTTTATATTCTTTTTCTTTTTCTCTTTTTTTTTGCTTTTTGCTTTTTGAGGCCTTTGTGGCTCTTTTATATTTTTCTCTCATTGGTCTTTTTGGACTCTTTTGATTGGCCACTTTGGACTCTTTTCAATATGCTCACAGGTAGAGGCAACACTCTATTTTACAAGATGATCATCACACTTTTTGGTGTACTCAAAACTCAAAGACTAATACATGGTGTATGGTGGATATGCAAGACCGAGCGTAGTGTGGAAAAGATGTAACACATGTGGAAAACCACGCATCACACTAACTCAAATGGTCAAGCAATACTATATGGTAATGAAGTAAAAATGACATAAAGTCATGTAATGTAAATGATGGATGTTGCATGGCAATGTATCTCGGAACAGCTATGGAAATGCTGTGATAGGTAGATATGGTGGCTGTTTTGAGGAAGATAGTTGGCTTATGTGTAGGAGAACAAGATGAAGATCTCCCACGGGGTTGGATGTACTTGCGAAGTATGCACCAATCTCAATGTGAAAAAGGGCAATGCAAAGTACCGAAGAGGCTAGCAAAATATGGAGGTGGAAGTGCCAAAAACCAAAAACTCACATAGCATGTCGTATATTGCAAACAACTAACAGTATCAAAGTTTTACAAATGGTTAGAGACACCCCGAGAGGGATCGTGGCGGCGACACAAGTGCCCCGTTGGCTTCCCCGACCGTTGCAGTAACTATACCATTAGAAACTTCTTTTCAACTAAGAGGAAATCACGACACTAAAGCACTATTGACTTATGTTGTTTTAGTTCAGAAAAGTACGGCTCCACGCTCTACTAACACATCTTCACTAATCAGCTCTTAACAACATTAACCAACATATTTTAACCATTAGTTATTTTAATACCTCAAAACAATTGAAGAGGAGCAAGTTATCTACACAATGGTCTACAAGACTATGCAGCTTTTCTCTATTCATACCACTATCACAAGCATAGCATTTTCCAATCTAACACATCAACCAAGCAACTAAAACAACTCTCTAACAAATAAGAGTGAAACACAAGAGAGCTTAACACAAAGAACTAGCAGCTCTAAACAAGATAACATGCTAAAAGCGAGAGCTTACTAGAAAACAAACAGTAGCTAAGAATACTCAACAAATATAAGCGAAGCACAAGAGTATTCATATGAAAAAGCGGAGCGTGTCTCTCTCCCACACAAGAATGCTAGGATCCAACTTATTAAGAAAACTAAAACACACACACTCAAAATAAAAACATACGCTCTAAGCAAAATACATAAGATGTAGCGGAATAAAAATATAGTATCACTAGAGATGACCTGATAGTTTTGTCGATGAAGAAGGGGATGCCTTGGGCATCCCCAAGCTTAGATGCTTGAGTCTTCTCGAATTTGCTGGGGATGACCCACCGGGGCATCCCCAAGCTTAGGCTTTCACTCTTCTTGATCTCATCATATCGTCCCTTTTGCTTACTTGAAAACTTCCACCACATCAAACTCAAGTAATTCTCATTAGAGGGTTAGTGCATAAACCAAAAATTCACAAGTTCTACTGTGACACAAGCACACCTTAATGCATTATAACATTAGCTACAGCCACTGATGCTCAAAGAATCAAAAAGATCCAAATAAACATCGCAAAAGAAGCAATGCACAATAAAAGGCAGAATCTGTCAAAATCTGAACAGTCTGTAAAGACGAATTTTTTCGAGGCACTAGAGTTGCTCAAATCGAAAATCACTGAACTAGAAAAAGTTTCATACATATATGAAGATTCAGCACACAAAATCTCAAAGCATTTCGTCGCTTCTGGAATAAATGACGAATTTAACGGTGACATACAGAAATCTGTTTCCTGTGCAGAAATCCAAATATAGCAAAAACTTTCTACTAGAGACCTTACTTGGCACAACATTGCAAGAAAATAAGGATACAAAGAAGTTGCTACAGAAGTAAACAAACTTCTTGACTCAAATAAAAGAAAAGATACTGAAAATAAAATGATGGGTTGTCTCCCATAAGCGCTTTTCTTTAAAGCCTTTTAGCTAGGCATGGTAATTTTGATGATGCTCACATAAAAATGAGAGTTGGAGCACAATAAGGGAGCATCGAGAAGCAACTATAAAACTCATTTAAGTCTAACCCACTTCCTATGAATTGAAATCTTGTAAGTAAATAAATCCATAAAGCATAAATTGACTAGCATAGGAAGACAAAATAGGTGCAACTTCAAAAATTTCAACAAAAGGAGAGGAGATTCAATGTTATTGTGATATATGAAGCCATGTCTCCCTTTTTCATAAAAACTTTCAGTAGCATCATTGATAAAATCCACAATATAACCATCACATGTAAAATTCTTATCATGATCCATATGCATAAAAGTGTCATCATTTTCCACATAAACAAAGTTCTTATTAATAACAACTGGAGCAGGATCATCATAAAGAACTTGAACATGATAAACAGTTTGTATATTAAAGGGATGGTTTTGGGTGATCCCTCCATAATTATGACAAGTTTCATGAGGATGATTGTAATTATAACCCATGTCATAATATTCTTTATAATAATTATCAAAAACTGGGGGCATAGTATCATCATAAGGAATAGAATATTTATCTTCCAAAGTGTGTTCATCTGTAAACATATCATCATTTTTTCTAGAAGGAGATGTATCAAACATATAATCATTAGTAGAAAAAGGATTTTCAAACACCTCATCCCCAAGCTTAGAGCTTATCATATCATTAGCAAAAATGATTCCAAAGAACTAATACTAATTTTTTTGTTGTTTTCCATTAAGCCTAACTAGTGAAATTAAAAACAAGAAACAAAAAGATATAATTGCAGAATCTAAAGGAAATAACTTCGAGCACTCACACAACAGCAACAGTACTAGAAAATAGCTTAGTAGCCAGATGATGTGAGTACCTTTTACCTTACCTCCCCGGCAACGACGCCAGAAAATAGCTTCGTTGCCGGATAGCTTTGTTGTTGGAGTGTGAGTGCCGCTTACCTTACCTCCCCGGCAACGGCGCCAGAAAATAGCTTGATGTCTACACACGCTTCTATTCTTGTAGACAGTGTTGGGCCTCCAAGAGCAGAGGTTTGTAGAACAGCAGCAAGTTTCCCTTAAGTGAATCACCCAAGGTTTATCGAACTCAGGGAGGTAGAGGTCAAAGGTATCCCTCTCAAGCAACCCTGCAATCACAATACAAAAAGTCTCTTGTGTCCCCAACACACCCAATACACTTGTCAGATGTATAGGTGCACTAGTTCGGCGAAGAGATAGTGAAATACAAGTAATATGGATGATTATAAGTAGTAATTGCAATCTGAAATAAAAATGGCAGCAAGCAAACATGTAGCAGAACTTGTTGTAAACGGTGTTTCAATGCTTAGAAACAAGGCCTAGGGATCATACTTTCACCAGTGGTCACTCTCAACAATGCAATCATAATTGAATATAAATATAAGCACTTCAATATACTACTCCGAAGTATTCTCCGGCTGGATAACGAACACTAATTCATTGTGTAGGAATGCAAAAGCACGCCTCAAACATATATTCCCAAGTACTAATGAATACCCCACACTGGACCATGAGCATTCACAGGAGGTACTAACACACCACAATTTCATAGAGACATCCAACTCAAATAATAAATCAGTGAACAAGTATCTTGTGAAATATAGCCTAAAGACCCACACGGTGCACACACTGTCACCTTTACACACGTGGGACAAGGAGTCTCCGGAGATCACATAAATAAAGCCCACTTGAGTAACATAACAACATCTAGATTGCAAAGCTCATGATCACATATAGATCACATCATGGGAGAGAGAGATATAGACCACATGGCTACCGGTACGGCCCTCAGCCCCGAGGGAGAACTACTCCCTCCTCATCATGGGAGTCAGCAACGGCGATGAAGATGGTGGTGGAGTCGATGGAGATGGCTCCGGGGGCACTTCCCCGTCCCGACAGGGTGCCGGAACAGAGACTTCTGTCCCCCGAAACTTGTCGGCGATGGCGGCGGTGCTGCAGATGTTTCTTTGGAATATGACGGGTTGGTCTAGGGTATACGCGTCGAGGGCAATATATAGGCCAAGGGGCGACGTCGGTGGCGGCTCGTGGGCCCCACACCATGTGGTGGCGCACCCGGGAGGGGACCCGCGCCACCATGTGGTGTGGGCGGCCCACGGCCCTCCAGCTCCTCTCCTTCTGGCTCCGTGTAGTCCTCTGAATTATAAGTTCGCTGCTTTTTGTCCCGTCCAATTCCGAGAATATTTCCTTAAGTACTTTTCTGAAACGGGAAAACAGCAGAAAACAGGAACTGGCACTGTGGCATCTTGTTAATAGGTTAGTTCCAGAAAATGCATAAAAATGCTATAAGATGTAAACAAAACATGTAGCAAATGGTATGAAAACAAGCATGGATCATAAGAAATTATAGATACGTTGGAGACGTATCAGTGCGCCACAAAGGAGTACCCCGGGAGGTCCTTTACATCGCCTAAAGCGACAGATGGATCGAGCGTCGCCTACAGAGTACCTTCTGGGCTCGGCCCATTATCCCGCGCGCGTTCGCTCGGCTGTTTCGCGGGACTGTTTCTTTTCTTCTATTTCGCATGACTGTTTTGAATCGGATGTTTCGAGCGTTCGCCCGTAACTTTGTTTGACTGTTTCTAGATTATACTTTTTTCATCGTGGCTGCTTGGACTGTTTCATCGTGATGGCTTAGTGTGATTTTTTAGTGATCACTTCCAAAAATATAACAGCAACACAAATAGATTTTGAAAAGTGAACAAAAAAAGTCGGTGGACGCGATCTATGTTTCTAAAAAATGAACAGAAAAATGGGGTGAGAACGGAAGTTTTTTTGAATGATTTGAAAAAGTGAACAAAAATGTCGGTGAACGAAAACCATTTTTGAACGATTCTATAAATGAACAGAAACATGGGGTGAGAACGGAAACTTTTTTTGACCGATTTTTAAAATGAACAAAAAATGATTAACGAAATCTATTTTTGAACGATTTTTGAAAATGAAAACAAAAAATGCGGTCAACAAAAAAAAGGCGGTGAACAAAATATTTTTGGAACAATTTAAAAAAGTGAACAAAAAAGTGGTTGAAGAAAAACTATTTTTGAACGATTTTAAAAATGAACGAAATCTATTTTTGAATAATTTTTGAAAATAAAAACAAAAAAGGCGATGAACAAAAACTTTTTTGAACAATTTTAAAAGTTAACAAAAAAAGTCGGTCGGCGAAATCTATGTTTGAACGGTTCTAAAAAATGAACAGAAAAATGGGGTGTGAACGGAATATTTTTTTGAATGATTTTTAAAATGAATAAAAAAGCCGATTAACGTAATCTATTTTTGAACGATTCTAAAAATTGAACAGAAAAATAGGGTGAGAACGGAAACTGTTTTTGAACGATTTTTAAAATGAACAAAAAAAGATTAACGAAATCTATTTTTGAAAATGAAAACAAAAAGGCGGTGAACAAAAACTTTTTTCAACGATTTTAAAAAGTGAACAAAAAAGTCGGTGAACGAAATCTATTTTTGAACGATTCTAAATAGTGAACAGTAAAATGGGGTGAGAACGGAAACTATTTTTTTATGATTTTAAAAATGAATCAAACCTATTTTTGAACGATTTTTGTAAATGAAAACAAAAAAGGTGGTTGAACAAAAACTTTTTTGAACGATTTTAAAAAGTGAACAAAAAAGCCGGTGAACGAAATCTATGTTTGAACGATTTTGGAAAATGAAAACAAAAAAGGTGGTTGAACAAAAACTTTTTTGAATGATTTTAAAAAGTGAACAAAAAACCGGTGAACGAAATCTATTTTTGAATGATTCTATAAATGAACAGAACGGATACTTTTTTGAACGATTTTTAAAATGAACAAAATCATTTTTGGAACGATTCTAAAAAATTGAACAGAGAAAAGGGTGTGAACGGAACCTACTTTTAAACGATATTAAAAAGTGAGAACAAAATAACCGCTGAACGAAATCTATTTAACGATAAAAAGAAATTAAGGATATGTGTCTATGATGTTTTGACCTATGTTTTGAACCATATCTGGAAGGATGAAATAAAAGCTGATGTGATTATACACGTACTTTGAAATTGTTGTGCAAAAATAAATATACAGCTGCCATAAAACTGACTTTGAGAAAACTCTTTGTTATCATGTTTTCATTTCAAATGATGAACGATAAACCAAAAAGGGTAGCTGAACTCAAAACAGGACAGCATCTAAAAATCATGACTGAGCACCTCCACTGTTCTGATTATTATGACATTTGGAATTAAGTATTGCAGTTCTCTGAGCAAAAAAATTGAAGCATATTACATCGTTGAACCTGACATTTACTATTTCAGATGATGAACAAAATATCCCAAAAAGGGTAGCACAACTCAAAAAATAGGGCAGCACCTAAAAAAGTCATGACTGAGCACCCCCCCACTGTCCTGGTTATTATGACATTTGGAACAGAGCAAAAAAAGAAGTGAAGCATATTACATCACTGAAAAACAATTTTTGTTGACATTCCTATTCTTCTTGCAATGACAGCACCGTTATTGCTTTCAGTCACTGAACAGTGCTTCTTCATCCTCTCGAACGGCTCAACTTCGATGTCATTCAAGGTCGAGTAGAACAATGCGAAAGCCTTGTTCATCCTATATTTGGGGATGTGGCTCTACAGCAACAGAAAATACAATGGAAAAATATAATATTAGATACCAGTACGGATAAACATCATATCGTGCGTTTGGACCATCAAATGCTTTGGCAGCTTCAAGTAGTCCATGTTACAGCTAGTGATATAACCCCTTTGAATAGGGTTAAATTGATTTACCGCACTCAAAAACCTTAGAGTTGAAACCTATGGTTCATGGTGGGATTTGATCTCTCAACATCCCTCCCAACATCTCCTGCACATATAGAAAAAGGAACAAATCAAAAATAAGAACACAGTAGAAAACATTCATCAGCCTAAGGAAAAAATGCTAAAATAAGCATCCTTTTTTAATAGTAACACGCATAACCATATGACCTACAGGGCAAACAACACACTAATGGGGACTGAAACGTAGAAAACAACCTAACTGTGTATAAAAATCTAAGGAACCAAACAAAAACTGGTGTGCCACCATCTCATCTCCGTCTCTCTCGAATGAGATGCTATATTCAGAAGGATAAAAATATTCAATAGAAACTATTCAACAGAAACTCCCCCTATTATGGGAAGAAAGACAAGTACTACCCTTTGAAACAAAAATTCACTGTAAAAAGCTATGAATTTATAGGCAAAAACTACCCAAGATTACCCAAAGCAGTGAAACAAGTAGGATCTCAGACTACGTTGTGTTGCTCTCTCATCAGCTCTAGGCCCACTTCTTCTATATCCACCAAGGCTATGAGGCTCCACAAACTCACTACCGTTTTCTTCTTAGGAGTGAAATCCACCTGGATGCGGTTCCTGGGCCGTAACGTTGTGTACTACAGTACGAAATAGTTTTGCTGATCTCTTTGCCAGGTTCTCATGGCCTCCCCAGGTCAATTAAGCGAGAAAATATCTACGAAGTAGTCAAAACAAAGTGACATGTGATAAACATAGTAAGACGGAGCCGCATCATTTTTCCACTCTCGAGCTCACTTCCTACCCAGTGCGATCCGAGCTCACGGAGATTTCACAGCCTAGCTAGCTAGCTGCACGAGTAAAATGCAGGGGGCCATTAGTCACCCCCCAACACGATCCTTCGTCCTCCTCCGATGATCGCGATTTTGCTGCATACGACTGACCAACTAATGAACTATACTAGCTGGCTAGTTCTAGTACTAGCTACCAGCTGCGTCTAAACATTTCCATGCCCCGTGACTCGGACGTTTAACCTCACACACAACTACTCTACCGATCGATTGGACATTTGGACCGCCGGAAGTGGAGCTCCGGCCGGTCTCTCTGACAAACAAATATTCCCCACTACGGCACTACCGATGAATCTCCAACGTTCACCGAACTCCCCGAGTTTAACAAGTCCAATTATTTGCTTTCTCCAGTTCCTTCTCAAAGTAGCATTCTTTGGGAAAGTCTGACGCGAACGTGAACGTCGCTCCCCTGACGCTGGAAGTAGGTGATGGTGATTTCACCACTCGAGAGATCTGATAAGGTCATACGCAAATACCATGCCTTGCCTGGTGGATCTGTGAACGGTGCATATACAACCAGCATGTGCCGACATATATAGTGATAGTGGGAGGAGAGGTGTCTACACCCTATTCCCGGTTACTTTGATATAATTTTGCCTAACTAGCCTTTCTAGATTTTTTTTGCATCGTGTATTAAGACGCTCTGCTTGATTATGAAATTGTTCAGAATTTTATATGTTTTTTTCATTGCAAAATGATGGACCTCCTTCCGTAAATTTCCAGTAACGAGTACGAGAACACAAAGACATGGAAATTCTCAATTCTTTACGGCGTCTAGAAGATAGGTAGAATATTTTCATGAACAAGGAAATCAGATGAATCCTTCTCTCTATTCATTACCAATCTGCGTCTTCGACTTCTATTAGGGGATGTACAATGTTCTTACTGAAGCATTGCCATGTATGATAATTGATGAGTTGGATGAGAGAGAAACAAAAAAAGAGGTTTCTCTTCTCTTAGCACAATATCTCTCACCATATAATTAGGGATAATTGGTTACTGGAGATGAGACTAAAAATAACCCACTGTACGCCATGTTTTATTTTCATATCAATATTGCGTGGCAGGTTTATGATAAAACGGTCTTATCAACCATTGTACGTACATGCCCTTAGTTTATTTTCTTTTTAATGCAATATCTATAGTTCGATATAAGAATCAATTTCTTTTAGTAATGGAAACCATTCTCTTACAGGAAATGGTTCGAAAATTCTCAGCCACTAGTGGTCTCTTAGAAAAGTTTCAACCATATTTGTATCCTCTAAAAAAATGCCATTTAAAATGGTTTCTTGAAATATGGAGAAAAGCCATTCGTGTTGATATATCTAGGGCTGCGATGTGAAATAAGTCATTCACGTTGATGTTTTGGCATTTTCGGATCATATGAAATTCTCGACACACACAAATACGACCATTCGGCATGGCTTATTTTGAAGGGTTTAGTTGTTTTTGGACTCTCTGAAATTCTCGCTAGGCATAGATACGCCAAATTTCCGCTTAAGTGTTTCGAAATAATCCAACCTAACTGGCGAGCTGTAAAAAACTCCATCTAAAGCGTTTTTGTAAGGGGGCCAGGTCTGATTGGAAGTTTTTCTAAGAAAGATTAGTGTCTGAAAGTTTCTAAAGCGGCCATTTATTTAGACAAAATTATATGTTTCTCTGAAAGCAACAGTGGCTGCATTATTGGCAACAGAAAATTGTCGAGCCAGGAGGCACACGCCTGGATGTTGCAGTGCAGCAGTACACTGGTTTGAAGCTTCCGGTAGTGGAAGGCCGCAGGAGAACCCATTACGAATGGCAATAATTTTTGGCGGCGAAAAAGGAAGATCGCCTGTGGAATCTGCACTGCAGGCAGCTAGCTAGATCCCACTCCGGCCGGGGAACGCAGGGGGGAGATACGAGTCAGAATCGTGCTTCATGCCTCGATCTCCAGGTCTCCATTTTGACTTGCTGTTTAGCTTTAAGCTGCACTAAATAAGACGACGATTTGACAGAAACAAAAAGATGGTCAAATTTGGCACATGGTATTGTGTAGGGAGGGGAAAAAGGTTGCTTTGTTGGAGTGTCGTGCGTACTGCGTAGAGTGAAAACGTACTAAAGAGTCCGCTGAAAGAGAGTGCCCGTATCTAGCCTGACATCTTTCAGATGAAAGTGGTTTTTGCCTCATGGCCTGCTCAGTTGAACCGTCAAATACATTTGCTGAATTAAAGTGTGCATCAATCTGTTAGAAATATGAGCAATTTTCCACATGATTCATTGAATCCATAACAACCACTAGTGGAAAAATAGCCTATTTTCCCGGTTGGTTTGGGCCATTGGTCCTGGTTCCCCAACCGGGACTATCCAATCGGGACGAATGCTAGTCCCGGTTGGGACACCAACCGGGACGAATGGGGGGCACGTGGCCAGGGGCGGAGGCTTTGGTCCTGGTTCGTATTACGAACCGAGACGAAAGCCTCGGGGCTTTCGTCCCGGTTCGTAATACGAACCGGGACTATTGTCCCGTCAGATTTTACTTTTTCCAATTTTTTTAGAAAATTGTTTAAATTTATAAAATAAATAATGCTTATTCTGTAATTCATAAAAATATGAATAAAATACCAAAATGTTCAGAAAAATAAGACCTATTTGATTATGAAAAATGCATGCATGTTTAAAAAACTTAAATTAAATATTTCTTAGAACTATAAAAATGCCACTACTAGTTAAATAAGAGGAACCACTATTACACATCATCGCCACGAATATATATATTACACACATCTCATTCGTCGTCCTACATATATACATCTCTTTTACACTCTCACTATTTAATTTCAACCTTACAGTAATATTCTTCTTTCGGATCTAGGACCTCTGCAAGTAAGAATCCGGCAATTTCCTCTTGAATTGCTCGTATGCGATCGTGTGGTAGAGGGCCATCCCGCAACCGTTCGATCTAATTAAAAAAGGGTTAATATATATGAATGAAAGTAAACAGAATTGATGGCAATAAACTAAGATTATGAATATTGCATACGCACTTGAAGTTGTTCTAAGATTCTGCCCTTATCACAGCACGTCTGACGAATGAACTCGCAGACGTAGTATCCACATAAATGATTCCTACTTCCCTGGCTCAAACACTTTACGGAAACAGAGTTCAATCAAAATAATAATCAAGAATGGTAATGGTATTGAACTAGAATCAAAGAGATGCGCGGATCTAGATAGTAGTACTTACATTTATTGGTTTAAATGTAAGCTCCTCCGCCCATTCACCCCTAGCCCTGGCGGTGAATCGTTTCCAAGCCCTGCCCGGCAAAGAAAATGAATAAAAGAGTTATATATTAATTACTTGCTATCAGTAAATGAACGGAAAGTTGCCGATAATGCCATAATGATTGAAATTACCTCTGGAGGCATTTCTGCATGTCCGCCCACTTCTCAAGGGGTTTATGTAAGGAGTCCATGACTTGTACTACTCCTTTGTCAGGCATAATGATTAGCAGAATAAAGTGGAAGCTGCGCACGCATAAGTCATCAATTATACACTTAACATCGAGAAAATTAAGCGAAATAAAATATGTAGAAGACAGTAACACTTACTTGAAGTTGTAAGGAAATAATATTTCTCTTTTGATTTCGTTGAACCGTAACGCATTTACCAAGTTATTCTCGGTTTCGTCGTAAAAATCAAGGAGACTTTTTTCATGAACGGTATTTGGATCAACGAACCCAATGTCATAGATTTGTCCTCTTTTGCATTGGAGAATTTTCATTCTGCATAATTAATATAGTGATAAGTAAGATTATAAATGCAATGAACGAGGTGAGCTAGGTAGAGACTTAACTACAGAAATAATACTTACAGACAATAGGCGCTGATGATAGCTTTGTCAAGGGCTGCTTGTTGGTATAACTGAAATAATTCACAAAATTCAATCATTACGTGGTCATCTCCATGCCCGTAATGCTCGTTTTTATATCCCACGTAGATCCAATTTTCCCCTTTCTTTGAGGCTGCCATGTACCAACTATGCAATCTTCGCATTTTTGTTGGTAGATCTTTGACTAACTCAGATTTGACGAGAGGATGCCCGTGCCGGTATTTGTATTTTGGAACTATTTCTTCGTGGAATTGTAATTGGTCTAAGTACTCAGCAATAGACAAGCCGTGAGCAGCGGCTGCTTCTCCGTACGTTGCAACAAACTCAGGATCGATGCCGACCGCAGGTTTGCTCGACCCCACCTTGGTATCGGAAAACACTTTGAGCAGGGGGCACGATTGTTTTTGCTGTTCTCCTAGCTGGGCAACTGTCTTCCGGCTTGCACTAATACTCTTCGACCGCTGTTTATTTGCCCGAACCGACTTGAGAATAGAGCGGTCATAGTCTGGTGTCAGCTTTGGCGGGGGTTGGGCCAGATTTTTCAGCATTTTCACGACAGCGGCATGTTCTTCTGGGGTGTCGGGGAACTCTGGCGCTTTCGCCATCTTTACCTTCAAGTTAGCAAACCACTTATCCGTTTCCCCTTTTGCAATTGCCTTATTTTCCTCCACCGTATAGTCATAAGGTCTCTTGGCAAGATTCTTATGAGGTACTTTTGGGAGGGGTGACCTTGTACGTTTCGGTGATCGGTTACGACTCCTTGTAGTACCAGCAGTGGTACGCTGAGCCTGAGACGACTGACGCGGCGGCGAAGACGACTGCTCTGGAGACTGGTGAGGCGGTTACGACTCCTTGTAGTACCAGCAGTGGTAAGAGCAGGCCAATCATTGATGGTTACGAACAGCAACGCTCGTAGGTCAAATTCCATCTGTTTATGCTCATCCCATACACGTACACCTGGTATGGCCCACAACTGCAAAAGTTCATCAACTAATGGCCTTAGGTACACATCAATGTCGTTGCCGGGTTGCTTCGGGCCTTGGATGAGAACTGGCATCATAATGAACTTCCGCTTCATACACAACCAAGGAGGAAGGTTGTAGATACATAGAGTCACGGGCCAGGTGCTGTGACTGCAGCTCTGCTCCCCAAAAGGATTCATACCGTCTGTACTTAGACCAAACCATAAGTTCCTCACGTCACCTGCAAAGTCCGGGTACTCTCTCTCGATTTTTCTCCATTGAGACCAATCGGCGGGGTGTCTCAACTTCCCGTCTTTCTTACGCTCTTCTTTGTGCCATCGCAACAACCTGGCATGCTCTTTGTTTCTGAACAGACGTTTCAACCGTGGTATTATAGGAGCATACCACATAACCTTAGCAGGAATCCTCTTCCTGACGGGCTCGTCATCGCCCTCAACATCACCAGGATCATCTTGTCTGATCTTGTATCGCAGTGCATTGCATACCGGACATGCATCCAAATTCTCATACTCCTTACCGCGGTAAAGGATGCAGTCATTGATGCATGCATGTATCTTCTGCACATCTAATCCTAGAGGGCAGATAGCCTTCTTTGCTTCGTACGTAGTCTCGGGCAGTTCGTTATCCTTTGGAAGCTTCAGCTTCATTATTTTCAGTAACTTTTCAAATCCCTTGTCAGATAAACCAGTCTCTGCCTTCCATTTCAGCAATTCCAGTGTGGTACCGAGCTTTGTGCTGCCATCTTCGCAATTTGGGTACAACAACTTTTTATGATCCTCTAGCATGGCCTCCAACTTCAGCTTCTCCTTTTCTGTATCGCATTCTCGTTGTACATCGGAAATGACCCGACCAAGACCATCAGCATGCTCATCTGGCGTCCGTTGTTCTTCACGACCTTCTTCTTCATTGTCTTCCATCGCAGTATCACCGTATTCTTCAGAGAACATACGATAGTTCTCATCATCATTTTCTTCTTCATCGTCTTCCATCATAACCCCTCTTTCTCCGTGCTTGGTCCAACAATTATAGCTGGGCATGAAACCTCTCCGAAGCAGGTGGCCTTGAAGGGTTCTCAACGAAGAGTGCTCCTTAACGTTCCGACAGTCCACACATGGACAAGGCATAAAACCATCATATTTGTTTGCCTCAGCCACATGGATAAATTTATGCAGGCCTGTAATAAAATCAGAACTGCGTCGGTCGCCGTACATCCATCGCTGCCGTTCATCTATCTGCATATCATATAATTAAGTTTATCAAATACAATTAGAATAACATATTGAATACTGAAATGACCACCGTATATCGACACATGCAATTAATATTTCTGTATCAATTATATATGAGAAGGATAAAGTTGCTAACCTCGGTCGAGGATATCATTTTGTGTGAACTTAAGTGTGGCTCGGGCATTTCGTCGAACACATCTTGTGCGTGGCAAAGGAAAAAAACTAGCACCCACTTCCCACCAATCCGAGCAAAAAAAATAACAGAGTAGAGAAGAAGGCGGGGGTTACGTATATATAGGCAGGGGAGGGGCATTCGTCCCGGTTCGTGGCACGAACCGGGACCAAAGCCTCCGCGACAGCTTTGGTCCCGGTTCGTGCCACGAACCGGGACGAATGTCCCCAACCGAACCGGGACAAATGCTCCACGGGCCCCTGGCAGCTCGAACCGGGACCAATGCCAGGCACTGGTCCCGGTTTATCAGTCAACCGGGCCTAATGCCAATTCGGCAGCGTCCGAAAGGCTATTTTTCTACTAGTGAACAATTGGTAAAACATAACCAGAAAAATAGGAAATAAACTAGTCAAAGTAATCTAGTACGAAAGATGAAATCAGCGAGTCAAAACAGATTACCACTATCAGAATGTGGACGGCGATCACGCTCGTCTTCTGGTGTCAACGGAGACACTGTAACAATGTGGTGTTTAACGGGAAGAGGCCTTCAGTCGAGACGATTTTACAGATGGTTCGCAGGGAGTTCATAGTGTGGAAAGCAGCTAGGCTCTTCTGTGGAGAGGGGTTTGGCTTCCCAACACCAATCCCAACATGGTTGCTAGATGAGCCGTAGATGTAGCCGTCGAAACGGCGTTGTGAAACTGGCCTTCTTGGCCCCCCTTCTATGATATGATACACCTTTCCAGGGTGTATCCTAGAAAAGAAAAACTATCATAATGTGTATCATGAATTCATGACGTCAATCAAATGAAACAGAAACACACACGGTGAAAATCCATCTTACTTTCACGTTTCAAATACAATCACATGTTGGGTTGTCCGAGTATTAGGCGACGCTTGGCGCGTGGTGGGTAGGTGGATGCCGATGCGGCGACCCCGGTCTGAGGTGGTCATCAAAGTGTCGGGTGCTATGAACGACGCATTCTTGAGGGGCGTATTCTTTGCCACCAATGTCAGGACGGCTCAAACCCGCTCCTATTGCGGGTTTGGTTTCTCAAAAGTTAAGCGGCCAGTCGGTACGGTGAAGCGTCTTCCGTGTTCTTTCGAGATCGGTGATGGTTTTTTCTTTGACATATTCATTTGGTGTGTTGGCATGTTCGGTGATACGTTTTTTTGATGTAGTTTTCGGTCGACGAGCGACGGGTGCCACTTTTATCCGATTTTAGTGCAATTTTCCGACTAAGTTGTTCAAATCTGTTTCTTCTAATGAGAAAGAGTGAATTCCAATTTTTACCCCCTATTTATGCATTTGTGACACTAATTACCCTATATAACATAAAATCATCTAGATTACCTATTTTAGAAACTTTGATATATATTTTTTGAATACATGTCAGTTGGTAAAGGTGTGAGGTGATGATTGAGACTAAAAAATACCAAGACAACAACAAAAAGCTAAACATATAGTGAAGAGAAGGCTGACCATATCATCGATGCCCACACTCCGATCTTGCATATTTTGATGCACCACATAGACAAAACTTCCGATCTATTCTAACGAATTATGTAAAATGTCAAAATGGGGTAAAACCATGTTCAAACTTTCATATATGATGCATTTATGATTTTGTCTCACTAAATGGGGTAGTCAGTGTCACAAATGCACAACAATGGGGTAAAAAGTGGAATTCACTCAATGAGAAAAGGCAGTGTTTCTCCCAATTCCTTTGAAAAAAATCACGTATCACCATTCACAAGAGTTATTGGGCTAGGCCTTGTTGACATATCAACATTTTTTTTACTTCACGGGCTGAATATATTTAGTGGGCCATTTACCTTTGGACCAATGAACCCAGAGGGCCGGAAAGTGGTTCAACAGAACATATTATTTGTTTTGTGAGATCTCGACAGAATCTCGTGGAAAAATATCCATGGTTCACGAGAGAGGACAAATGGAGCTATGCCTTCATGTACCCCTTTATTTGAAAAATTGAAAACCGCATTTTAAAATTAAAAAATTCTGAGAAAAATTTCTAGATGTAGACAATGTTGTATTGTATAAAAGAGCAAAAATCTCAACCCGAAATATTTTGTATTTTTCTGCCAAAAATAACAAAATCCGATATTTCAAGTAGTGAACAGTGCAAAATTTTAAACCTCCAAAATCTGTCAGATTTAATAGAAAATGTTCGAGTTGGGATTTTGGATGTCTTAGAATAGATCGTTTTCTACATACAGGATTTTGTTTTGGATTTTTTTGAAAATTCAAAATATCTAATTTCAATTTTTTTACTACTTCAACAAAAAGTTTTTTTTAATGGAAACTCAACACTATGGTACAGTAGAAAAGAGGAAAAGAAATCACGACCACGGTATCACAGGTGACGACAGAGCTGCAAAAATGTTCACTGTTCAATTTTTTCGCTGCTCTCTAGTTACTGTACAGTTTTCGTCACATATAATAGTTCCGCTAAACCTGCTCGGACCGTCCAGCTTGAACGAGCACCTGCAGCTGCACGGCCGCCGGCACCGGCTCCTCGGCTGTGGTGGTTTGAGGCGCGGGCTTGGAGAACGGCTCCCGCCTGCAGGTGGGGCACGTCTGGCGCGCGGAGAGCCATCGGTCAATGCACCGTACGTGGAAGCCGTGGTGGCATCCCGGGAGCACGCGGACGCGCTCGCCCTGCGCGAACTCGGCGATGCAGATGGCGCACTCGGTGGAGCAGCACACGGCGAGCTCGATGATCTCGGCCGAGTACTCCACCGTCGGGATCGCCCGGATGGCGGCGCCCTTCCCCTTCCCCTTCTTCTTGGAGCTGGCGGTAGCGACGGCGACGGCCCCGGCCATGGCCTGCAGCGCGGCCATCTGCACGCCGCCGGCCTCGAGGTCGGCGCCGGCGCGTGGCTCTCCCGCCCGCCCGTAGCACGCGCGGCACGCGCAGCGGACGAACGCGCGGAGCACGAGCGCCACGATGAGGACGCAGAGGAAGAGCGACAGGATCGTGATCACCGTGTCGTCCACCGACCCGAAGGGCGTCGAACGCGCCGTGTCGGACGAGTCAGGCGGCGAGGCGACGACTGCCGTTGTTGTCGTCGCCGCGGCGGCGTGCGACAAAAGCCTCCTGGCATGCATCTGCTCCATGTCCATATCAGCGGCTTGTAGAGCGCGTTCTCTGAAGAGAGGTAGAGTCGTTGTTGTTTTGTGCAGACCGGAGAGTTTTCTTGTCTGCGGCGAGGAGAGGCGTTTATATAGGAGCTGAAGAAGGGGAGGGGACACAGGGTGAAAGGTGGATTGTTATTTTGTGAAGATATTTCGGGTCGTTATCTCGGTGTGAATGTCTTGCTTGAGTGGGGGCATGCGTTAATTAACTTAGCCCTGTGTTTTGACGAGTCCAGAACGTTTTGACGAGTCACTAAGATAAGATGCACTTGGCCACTACGTAGGGAATCTGGACGGTCAGCAAAATTC
The DNA here is from genome assembly GCA_012064385.1 of Puccinellia tenuiflora. Taxonomy (NCBI): domain Eukaryota; kingdom Viridiplantae; phylum Streptophyta; class Magnoliopsida; order Poales; family Poaceae; genus Puccinellia; species Puccinellia tenuiflora. The sequence goes on from QRDG01000120.1 coordinate 460,110, forward strand.
AGAGAAGAAATAACCAGGCTATTATTATGCTTAGTCTAACTATGCATGATATGTCAACTGAGATGCTTCAGGTTTTTCACTAGAAGAGAAATATGATTCGGTAGTCTTTGCCTCGACCGCTATTATTATGTTGCGTTTTAAGTAAGATGGACGTAGTTCAGCTCCCATAATATGCCACTGAAAACATCGCACGTGTGTGGGAGCATAGAAATATCCCATATATGGTTGTCTCGACTTCATCAAGTAGCCATTTAATTTAAGTTGAGTAGCTAGCGTTAGCTTTCTTGATGAGTAGTGCAGGTAGTTAATTAGCACTCCGGTGTAATGCAAGTGCCACAGTGCCGTTCTGTCAAGCAGAAAGCATAAGATTTCAGACATCTTCAGTGTTCACATTACGAAACTACTGTGCTTTTAGCGCACGGTTTGTTCTTAAATTATGTCCACGATCGAGCACAAAGGCAAGACACAAAACCAGGACAGACATGCCGACGGAGTTCCGTGTCCGAAACGAGCTTCGTAGGGCCAAAATGTGTATGCTAAGAGGGTGCTAGCTAGCTGAAGCTCCAAAAGTAATGATATGGTTTGCCAAACCGCACTTACGCCCATCATTGATCATTAGGGATTAATTAAAAAAATCTCGATCATAATCCGGCGTCCCGTTGGAGCCTCCACTAATCGCGACCTGCCGGCGCGCCGGAGGGTGCCATGTGGATCGGCCGGCGCCATGGTGGTGCTGATTTGTCAATACGCGGCTGGCTCGGTGCCGGCGGGCTGGACACCGTGGCGTCCGACGTGTCTGTCCCTGTCGGTATTGCCGGCTGCTGTCAGTTTCTGTTGGCGCATGATGTAAAAAAAAAGTATCGCTTGGCGCGCGCACGTGATTCTTGCGTGTATTTGGCCACTAGTGATCGCACATGTGGGCTGGGCCGGACTGTGTTAAAATGGTTAGTTCATGGGCCAATTGTCCCCTTACACAAATAAGTCGTTCACTAAATTAAAAAAATTCCCTCATTTTTTTAAAAGAGTCGTTTAATTTTTTTTATCATGTTCCCCGTAGATCTGAGTTGTTCATGTCCAATACAATTTTACTCACAATGTATATCGTATATAAAAAATATAAAGAATATAACCAGCATATGTCAGAATACTTATGGTGGCTGGGTTTCAATTAAGTAATGCAGCCGCGGGTTAAAGCTCATTGAAGAGGTAACGAGAACACATCAACACATTAATATATTTAAACCTACTCTAAACCACACCGGCCATTAAGCATGGTTAAATCATGGTACATAACAACAATATGTAGCGCCGCAAAGACAAGTAGTAGAGGTCAAATTCACCATACCGCATAGTTAAAAGATATCTATATATAGGGATTCAACTTAAATCTTGATTGATTGTTGGAAAATCTACCTACACTTAAGATAAATAGTATCCATCCAATTTCAACCGGTGTTTTTTCAATATTATTATAGATATAGGATGAGTCGAGACATTTTGTTTGGGAAAAGAACAACTCGAACACGGCTTTCACTTTTGCATGAGCAAACAATCCAACTTTACTTATAAATTTAATAAAAGTATAAAACACATAGAATATTGTGCATCTCAATATTCGCATTGCATATGATGAAGAAACCAAGAAACCTAGGATGGACAAGCAAGATTAACAACAAAGGTTTTAAAGAGACGCATAAACTGCACACCGCAACATGTCAGAACATATTATCGTTGAACATAATGTCACTGGGGTCACACACCTTGCTGCTATTGAACTATTTCTTTGTCATGATACCATAAGGGAAGAAGAAATGGAGCACAAAAGAACAAAAAGTCATAACCAGTCACTAGAATAAATCAATAAACTTGACACCACCCTCCCCACTACATTATCAAGTCATCCCGGATGTTGAACAATAATCTGTTGGTTTGTAGCCATCGACACAAGGGACCAAAATACCACATGCTCCAGGTGCTAGTCATATCCACCAAACTGTCCACATCAGGATGGGAACAAAGCAGTAAGATTTATTCAAGCTACACTGCTTCATACATGCCATTGCCAAATGCCAATGACACACAAACCTAATATAAAATATAAATTGTAGTTCCTCCATCTTCCAATGTTGAGTAGAACCAAACGAACAAGGGAACCGGTGTAAACAACAATGCAAGAAGGGAAAGCAATGCCCCTAAGGCCTTGTTTGGTAACTGCAATCCCGGGGGGATCCCGGCCTTTTCCCGGGGAGAATTTTCCCCTAGTCCGGAGGTCGGGAATAAAATCCCGAGGTTTTACACCGGTTTCTTCAGATTCCCGGCCGGGATTATTTTCCCGGGGCTATTTAACCCGGACAGCCAAACAAGCCCTAAGTCATGGTGGGTAGGGCTTTCCCGCTACACAGAAAATTAGGAGCCTAGTTTTATGTGTAAGTGTGATTAAAGTTTCTAGCTTAGGATATATAGAATTGTGTGATATTGGACCTCCAAGGTATAAGGTGGATTCTTTTGTTGAGCGAGAGGTAAGAGAAGTATGTTCCTCTTCACTTGGTGAAGGTTGACACCTTTGCATTGTGTACTATTGGATCTCCAAGGTATCAAGGTGGATTCTCTATTTTCTTCAACTATAGACGATTTTTCACTCTGTCAGTTTTTCGTCAGACATATTTCTTGTTTAACTGTAATCACGTTGTATTATCAATTACTCCCTCCGTTCCAAATTATAAAATGTTTTTTCTAGAACACACTTAACTAGACACGTTTCAGTGTGTAGTTTTACTCATTTTAATTCGTATGTAGTGAACACTAAAATATCTAAAAGAAGTATAATACGTGAAGGTTTTTGGTTATTGAACATGCCCATTGTAATTTTCAGTAACTCCTTTGAGACTTGTAGGTCCTTTACTTCATTTTTTCCACAGATGTAGTTCGTGTTAGAATATCTAGACATTTTCTGTTTATTCTCTATTTCTTAAATGAAAGTATTTTGTTGATTATTCACAGTCTATCGAGATGATACAAGCACAAAAAAGTCTAGCCTCTCCATCAACAACAGAACACATGCAAAACCGTACAATCCAGGGACGGAGCTAGGGGGGACTGTTAAATCCGTTAGGATCATCTAGGTCTAGATCGATCACGGTAAATTCTCTTTAGGGTTTCCCCTTGCGTGTGAAATAACCAGAGAGAGGGACGCCAAGAGGAGAGCGGTGAGATCGGTGTGTTTACCTTGTCCTCCATGCGGGGTCGAGCTCGAGGAGCCGGCCATGGTGGTGTGGTGGTGGTCGGAGAGGTGGGTGAGTGGAGTGAGTGGTGATGGTGAGAGGTGGCGAGGTGGTGGTGCTTCCCGTGGCTACTGCCAAACCCTAGATCGGTAGGGGTGTCGGTGGGGTGCCTGGCGCACAGGTGAACCTCGTGGTGAGTGCCGCCAGCCCCCACCACTTTATATAGGCAGCGCCACAGGGGCCCACCAACCATTGGTTCGGTTGGGAGCCCCCGATCAGGGCGCGAGTCAAGGTCAGTGCGAGCCGTTGGGCTCACGCTGGCGGAGATCAATCAAACATTCTCCCCCTTGATCTCAACTTTACTTTTACTTTACTCATTTCATCACAGATCGATACATAGAGCATGTTTCATCGTCTCAGCTCAATTGCCGATAGAATCAGACAGCTACAATATACCTCTTTGTTTTGAAATAGATTCTTTAATCTTTTGGGCCTCTTTATTGTCCGGAAATCATATAGACTATACCATAAACCCATGTCGACTATGTGTTCTTCAAAACACACTGGGCGGTAAGCCTTTAATTAGCAGATCTGCAAACACTTGTGTGTTTCTTTTATCTGTTCCTCTTATGCTCCAAGCATTTCAATATAATTCCGGACTTTCTCCTTTACAACGTATAACTTTGTGTCAATGTGTTTGGCACCACACTTGACTCGTTGTCTTAGGAGTGAATTACTTAATGGTTATTGCTGTTGTCAACCATTATCAATTCCGGGTACATGTTTCCTTAACCATTTTGCCTATCCCTCAGCCTCATATGATGCTATAACATGTCTTTACATCACACTGATGTCAAGCTTTTAATTCTTTGGAGCTTTTCCACACAAAAACTCCAAATGTGAAAATTTAGCGACAATTGTGGATTTCGCTATACATTTCACAAATTCTTTCAGAGTACTCACAACCTTTTGAGAGCACTCTTATAGATCTATCTTTGTACTCCCAACCTTTTGAGAGTTTTCTTTTAGCATGAGGCCGATATCTTTGATTCCATTCCAGTGATCTATATCTGGATTGGACATTGCCAAAACAACCCGGATACGTGAATTGTCAGGGTAATATTGAGCAACCAACAGCGGAAGCATATGGTACCATATCCATTTGATCCATTCTATGTTATCTTATGGAACACTAAAGTTCCCAATTCCATTACCCTTGTCAATAAGAACAGGCGTAGGTTTTCTCGACATGCATGCTTTAGAGACTTCTTCTCAGCATGTCCATGCGATATTTCTAATACCCCTTTTCTTCTTTTCTCAACAAATCTCGATACTTATAACGAGAGACACTCTATCGAGAATACTCTTTTGAGGACAAGAACTTCTTTTCTCTGCCGGTAGTAGATTGACATCACCACTAGCAAGTAGGATATCATCCACATACACGGGATTAGGAAATAAATTTCCCATTCTATAAGTTTGCATAAATGCGATTGTCCTCTCATTTTCTTTAACCCAAAATAACTTTTGATTCTAGAGACTTGCTCTAGTCCATAAGATCCCTTGTGTTCTTTACTTTCATCTGATGTAACTCAGATCATTATGTGCCATTAGCACTCATTATAATCTGTTTATTCTCTTAGCGCAAATCTTTCGATCTAAAATCGCTTTTCACATATTTCCTTTGGAGTCACATTGGTGATGTAGACCCATTATAGCCTACTGTTTTGGCTCCATTGGAAATTACTTATGAATCCCAACATGGTCGGGATTCACATAGTCTCTAATCATTAAGACAAGTAGACACTTGTCAAAATCGATTGAGCGCAGCTTTTTATTTCTGTAAATGAGGTGGGATCAACCTTCATTTAAATTTCTCTGATATAGACTTTATAGTCATCTGTTTTTCTCATATGGGGATGTTGTTGCCCTGTCATTGCCTAAAGGCAATAAATTCTGTAGTCTTCTATTGCCAAAAGGCAATAGCTGTTACAAGGACCTAAAACACAAGATCCATGTTTACTTGTTCATCTCTTTTATGAAGCAACAAGCTCCCCCAGATAAAAACTATTCGAGCCTTAGGTATGTTCATACCATGCTCCCCCAGATTACTCCATTTTCTCGAAAATGGTGTATTCTTAATCCTTTTTATTTGGGTTTATTCTGTTATTCTGTCAATCTGTCTTCTTTATGGCACTTTGAGTACCGTCCTTAGTCTCCTTTCGGAGCTGTAAAATATCCAAGAATACATCTATTTTTTTACTTTAGGGGTATCATTATTGTGATCGTCGTACTCCCCCAGACGATCACAATTCATCATAGATCACCTAGATACATAATATGCATCACATTATCTGAGGTATAGGGGAGTCTATTTTGTAACACTCTCTATCTCCCCCTCGAAATGTGGCAAGAACCTTTTGCCACAATTTCGAAACTTTTGATTATCTGCTTCATTCAAAATGAAGTTATCTTTGATCTACTTCATTCAAATGAAGTTGTCTTTTTAACGTATGGGAGTACTTTTTCTTTATTCCTTTTCAAAACTCACAAGAGTTCTTTCTCAATGATACTTTTTGCAAGTCACACTTGCATACCATTCTTAGCTTGAGGTTCATTTGTAACTTTATTCTCTTTTGACTCATTAAGTGTTTTATAACTATGACACATAAAATGTGCAATCGATATAAAAACACATGAGTCGTCACTTCTTTCTCCTGTCATACAGGGTAAGTCCTTTGTCAAAATTTTCTCCCGCCATGCGGGTATTTTCCCAGACTTTTCCCACCACGTGGGTATTATTATCGTCTTTTCCCGTCATGCGGGTATTATCGTCTTTTCCCGTCATGCAGGTATTATCGTCTTTTCCCGTCATGCGGGTAATGAAGAGACATAGATGCCACAATTGGCTCTTTAGACTGCATATTGAATCATCAAATTCAGAAATAAATCTGAACATTCTTTTATACACATGTTTAATCCAACGTTGGTCAAATTAAGCATTCATATGAAGATTTTTTTAAACAAAGCTCTGAATGGTTTCTTTGTTTTCTTCATGGAGAGTACATGAAAGACATCTGTCAAACAAGACTCTCGATGATCTATTTGTATTCTTGGATTAACATCCAAGAATTCTTTTCCTTTTGCAGTCATTCTTTAGAGAGAACATACTCTCTTACTTTATGACCTTACTTGGTCATCTTTCGGGTCACAAGTACCCATCTTTTTGCTTTCACGAATGAAAGCATGAGCATCTTTGTCTGAGAAAATATTCAATAGTAATAAACAATAATGAGCATAAAATTAACCCTATATTTTTCTGGTTAAAGATATGCACATTAAAACTTTAAAACTTTCTTTTATATTCTAAATCACCGTTGGACAGAATTAGAATGAAACATTATCTTTCTACACTAATTCTACATCACCGTTGGGCAGAAATAGAATCAATGCACAAAACTTATAAACAATATGATGATAATATTTCTATTGCAATAAAGAACTCTGTTCAGAGAATAACATTATCATCAATTCTATTGCAGCGGAAACAAGAAATATACATATTTCTATGGTTCAAGAGCATTTCTTGATCTTTTATCTTTTCTCTGAAAATTGATCACTTTGATGCAAAATTATCAGAGATCTAGTACTTTGACTATAAAACTCATATAATTATAGTACTGCTATCATCAACGTTGGTCAGAAGATAACAATACCATAATTAATCTGTTAAACAAGTATTTCTCTTTTTCCTCCTCTCTAATTAAATTTTCCCGTTAGTTCCAATTTAATTAGAGGAGAGCCCTTTTATTTTACAGTAGAAATTGTAAAATATTTTCTGTATTTTACAAAGATTGCACTGTTCTGGTCTGTTCTCTAAAATAATTCATTGAATTTGAAAAGAGATCATCTTTTAGCAAAATCTTTGTCATGAAAGACTTTTCTGTCCTTTAATTAAAATTATCCTAGAGAATTTAATTAAAGATCTAAACATATTCACTGAATTTGAAAAGAGATCATCTTTTAGCAAAAACTTTGTCTTAAAAGACTTTTCTGTCCTTTAATTAAAATTCTCCTAGAGAATTTAATTAAAGATCTAAACAAATTCACAGTGGAATCTGTATATCTTTTCTTTTGATCTCTAAACAAATTTTCTCAGTGAAAACTTTAACAGAATCATAAACATTGCAATAATCACTTTAACATGCTCCTTTTAAAATTTAATTCTCACCTTTTACTCTGTTAACCTTTTTTTATTTAAAGGAGCACATTACTCTATTTTGCAGCGGAAAAAAATGAATACAAAAATTCATGAACTTTATACTTTGCAGAAGCTTTTATTTTTCCTAAACAAAATTTTCGTTGGATAATTTTGAATAGGAAAAAACTAGTTGAAATTTGCCTAAAAATTAGACAAAAGACAACAAAAACCAGCTTCTGTAAATAGAAAAAAAAACAAAATTTCAGAGAAAAACTGTGACGGGCCTAATTTCCTGGGAAAAACTGCCTGTGCGGCCCGGCCCGCGTCGACTTTCGGCCCAAAAGGCCCGCGGGGATCTAGGGTTTGAGTCCTGGCCGTCGGATTTCATCCGACGGTCCAGCGCTCTCTTCGCTGGAACAAAACCAGCTACCGGTTCAATCTCCAAACCCTAGTCCCATTTCCTTTTCCCCTCTCTGTCTCGCGTGGTCGGCGGCGGCCCTTGGATACCAGATGCACCCGTGGCCGGCGTACCGCCGGCGACGGCCGCACGCCCCCCACCGCGGCAAAGCTTCTCCTCCCTCCCTCCATCCCTTCCTTCATCCTCTTGTGGCAGAGAGTGAGGGACGCGTATGCGCCTCCTCTGCCCCCTTGTACGCATCGATGTAGTGGTGGCGCCCTCCCTGGCCCTCTTGCCGGCGAGCGCGTGCACCCGACGGTGCGCGCGTCGCCGTCAAGCGGCTCAGTGGAGGTGCCCTTTTCCGGCGGTGGCCGGTGATGGAGGTGACGGTAAGGTAGGTTTAGGGTTTCCTTTCTTTTCCCCATCTTTGCTTCTCTTCTTCATCCCCTTTGCCGGAGCAAAACGTCCAGCAAGGAAGTGGCCCGGTGGTCTCCCCTCTCGCCGGTCGCGCGTCCCCCTTAGCGGTGGGTGCGCCGCCGTCGAGCGGAGAGGCCATTGTGCCCTTTTCTTTGCCCCCCGAGGGAGGTGTTCCTTCTTCCGACGCCTCGGCATGCCGATGCGCGTCGGATCGAGAGGGATGGCGCGGCCGAGGCGGCGGCGCTCTTTGCCGTCAAGCACGAGGCCCTCCGGTGAGTTTACTTTCTTTTACCCTTTGCCTCTTCCCTTTCGGATCTGGCGTTTAGGGTTTCGGGAGGGGTCTTTTCTATTTGATTTCCTTTTCTTTCTTCTTTTACCGAACAGATCTAGCACCTAGTCTGGCTCTGATAACAATGTTAAATCCGTTAGGATCATCTAGGTCTAGATCGATCACGGTAAATTCTCTGTAGGGTTTCCCCTTGCGTGTGAAATAACCAGAGAGAGGGAGGCCGAGAGGAGAGCGGTGAGATCGGCGTGTTTACCTTGTCCTCCATGCGGGGTCGAGCTCGAGGAGCCGGCCATGGTGGTGTGGTGGTGGCCGGAGAGGTGGGTGAGTGGAGTGAGTGGTGGTGGTGAGAGGTGGCGAGGTGGTGGTGCTTCCCGTGGCTACTGCCAAACCCTAGATCGGTAGGGGTGTCGGTGGGGTGCCTGGCGCACAGGTGAACCTCGTGGTGAGTGCCGCCAGCCCCCACCACTTTATATAGGCAGCGCCACAGGGGCCCACCAACCATTGGTTCGGTTGGGCGCCCCCGATCAGGGCGCGAGTCAAGGTCAGTGCGAGCCGTTGGGCTCACGCTGGCGGAGATCAATCCAACAGGGATGAGCTGGGCCACGGCTGCCCCTATGCTGAAGCCGCCCTCCAAACTAGGTGGAGTTGATCTCTAAATTAACCTGTATGGCCCCCTCCAATCTTCATCATGTTCAATTGGCCCCCTCGACACAAAATTCCTGGCTCAGTCCCTGGTACAAACCACTCGCGAGGCGCCAAACCCACCGACATATGTCACCAGGGAAGCAAGGAAATACGAACGCTCCTACTTGGAGAGACACCACGTACGGGGTTTTCAGAGAATAAACTCGGCTACTTAGGGTGTGTTTGGTAGCCTGTGTGGGATGAGAGATTCCCACCTCACCCCAGTTTTGAGTGTTTGGTAGCCTGTGTTTACCATCTGAGCCATGCCCACCTCATACAAAAACGTCCCTCAGCCATGCCCGCTTGAGAAGCTCGAATCGAGCTTCTCTTCTCAGCCTGGCTGAGCTCATCCGAAAACTTCCCACGCGCGGGCCCCACTGGAGCGTTGCGCTGCGAGCCCTCCCGAAACCCCTTCCCATTTTCCCCCCGCAGTCTCCCTCCTCGCGTCCGTGCTCTCTCACCCCCTCAGCCGGCGGCGCTCCTCCCGGTCCTCAGCCCCGCGCCGTCTCTTCCCGGTCCGGGCGCCGCCGAGTTCTGCCCCTCTCACCCAGCGCCGCCTCCTCCCGGTGCTCCTCACGCCCAGCGTCGCCTCCTCCCGGTGCTCCTCACGCCCAGCGTCGCCGACGCCTTCTTCCTCACGTCCAGCGCTGCCGACAGCTTCTTTCTCACGCCCCTAGACCAGCGCCGCCGCTGAGCACCGCCCCTGCGCCCAGCGTCGCCGACGACTCCTTCCTCACGCCCAGCGCCGCCTAGCTCCAGCCAGCTCCGTCCAGTGCTGCCGACGGGCTGGTCCCTGAACACCATGAAGGACCTCGCCGTGCTCAACATGCTCTCCATCACCAGCAGAAGCACCTCGCCGTCCTCCTCCGCACCTCCATCATCATCAGCAGCAGCTCGCCGTCCTCCTCCGCACCTCCATCGCCGTCCTCCTCCGCACCTCCATCGCCGTCCTCCTCCCACCTCCATAGATTAGGACTTGATTGCTTTTTCTGTTTCTTTTCAAGGTCCTCTGTGTAAGAATTTGGACCTATTTGTAATTTCATATTCCTAGACGTAGAGGCCCTATTTGTAAAACTGTGATGTAATCTTTGCAGCTAATCTCTATTCATACGGGCCACCAAACAACATCTCTCCCCAACCCATCTCAGCATATACGACCCACCAAACAGCCAATGGAATCTCAACACAGCCCGTATGAGGCTGTATCAAGTGGGAAACCTAATCTGAGCCCACACAGGCTACCAAACACACCCTTAGGAGCAGTTGTGCATGTTCAGTCTTGAACATTACTGAACAATCAGTGTGGCAGATGGCCGAGCTAATCCCTTTGCAATAAAATGCTCATCACCAGAATGTACCCCGATCCTCATCACGCATATACAAGCAAGTTGTACATCGGCTATATATCCGCTTAAGCTTTTGTATTGTTCTCGGTCACGACGGTCAGTCTAGCTAGCTAGAACTTCACTAGTACCCGACAACCAATGTGGCAGAGCACCGAGCTAATTAACCCCTTCCCGATATGGTACCTCGACCTCGTCACACATATAGAAAGCTCTGCATCAGCTATATCTAAATCATATCCGCTTCATCTTTTCGATTAGATTGAGGAGTGCGTGCGAAACAGAAGACAGAGAGTAAATCCGTATCTTCATCCATCGGAGGATCGGGGGATGATATCAGGAGCAAAAGTTTCGAGGATGACTGTATCTTCACACCCAGGCCGGTTGAGGAGCGAAGGAGAGAGAATAACGGACTGAGCAAGATAATGGACATCTAATTTTGTGTTAGCTAGCTGCTGTGAAGAGATTTAGATACAGCTACGAGCTAAAGAGAAAGTGCAACCAATAATCGAAGAGGCGGGCGTACCCGCACTGTATTTTTAGGCAAAAGAATGGAAAAGCCTTTCGAAAGAACAAAAGCGCATGGAAAAGTGTAAGGGGTTTTTATAAGTACATATATTTAAGCTTTTGCACAGGCGCAAGTGAGAGCGGCTCGTAGATTCTAGCCACGAGATGGCATGCTACTTGCTCTTAAGGTAGCTTATCCCAAGCATGTCGGCTTAATTCAATAGTTGAGGCCGCTCTGAATGGCCAGGAGCCCAATGTCCGTGCAGGCGCACACGGCGATCGACTAGCGGCCGTGTCACCAGTTCTCATCCTATCTACACTACAGCGAGCAATCCAGTCCAAGTATTACGCTGCAAGTGGTCATAGATCATAGTTAAACTGAAAATGTCATCACTGATGGGCTGGCTCGAGACCTCGAGTGCATGGAGTTAAGTTGCTAGTACTACTACTATACTTGACCACTTGTATGTTCCAAATCATCACTTCAGGTGCGCAGGGTCGACAAGACAAGATTGCAGAGAAAGAGAGAAGAAATGCATGGTGCCTTTCTTTTGCCATGGAAGAAGAACAATGTACGCAAGTTAACAATTTCAAAATGTTCGCGTTAAACAGGTGTGCTCTGGTAATCTCTTGTTTCAGCAATAGAACAGTCCAGGACTCCAGGAGCCTTTCATGAATCTGTTGATAGTACCAATGTACCTTTTAGACAGCAGTACTACTACTGTACTAGCATATGGGTAGTAGTATATCTGATGAGAGCAAGGCAATCTTTAAATCCAGATCGAAGCCCACTTAATCGACATACTTTGGCCGCGTGAGTCGTGACCCATCATATGGACAGATCGACTGTCATGTCTCCGTGATGAAGGCACGTACTCAAATTACATATCCAGGCCACGCACTTTTCCATACGTGTGATGGCCTCATGGGTCTGATGACGAGGCTAAGAAAATTCAAAAGTGCTCTAAAAGTGTACCCCAGAGAAAGATGCAAGCGCCAAATGGAGAAGTTGAAAGCAAAGAAGAGACCAGCTGGGGGAGCAGTAGTGGTGTTTCTGCGATCCTCCTGGCCTTGGTGATACGGTGCTAAAGGAATTTCTACTACTCCCTCCGGTCCACTTTAAGTGTTGCAAGAAAACAACTAGATACGTATATTTCGTTTGCACAGCCATCGACAGATATTTCGGATTGGAGGAAGCAGTAAAATGGTGCTAAAGGGGATTCTTCGGTGCAGACGCGCCAGAGTAGTCGAGGTAGATGAGCAGAAGGTCAATGTGGTCGTCTTGAATGCCGCCGGCACCGCCCCTATGGTGGTCGGTGGTGGAATTGGCCTTCTGATCACCTTTAGCACCATTTTACTTGGATCGGCTGTTACGATTGTGGGAGAATTTTCCCATATGAGTATCTCCACAAATCCTCCTCTTTTATTATTGTGGTGCTAAGGAGACGGGCATCAGTATTTATTGAACGGCTGAGAAAGAATTGGCCCAATAGGCCTAGCTTTTACAATTTTGGTGGAAGATATTAGCAATTCAGTGGAAAAAAGTCAGACGAACTCATCCACGAACACCCGACGTGGCACCACCTCCACACTGTCCTCAACACCCGACCCGCCGTCGCCTCCTCCCGATCTACCCCACACTCTCGCCACCACCTCTCCACACACTCGCACCAAGTCACCCCATGTTTGCTCTTCCAGTGAGCGAACCGGCGCCGCTGCACACTGGTGGCCACCAATGTCCCCGCACGAAGCCTGTGGCCGACAACATTCGTACTGCACTTCGCCAACGACTCCCCACGCATGTCACCTGCCGCATGCCCCCGGCAACCGACGGCCTCGCACGCCACCGGCGGCACTGGCGCCCCATAGTTCCCGTCAGCGAGGGGGCTCGGGTGGAAGGGGGGAGGGCATCTCGTCGAGGTTCACCACCGGAATGCGGCGGTGACACGGAGGCAACATCAAAGGGCGTTGTGATGACATAGATCACACATTCGCTGGGGAACCCAAAGAGAAAGGTATGATGCCGCAAAGCAGCAGTTTCCCTTGATTACAAAACAAAGGTTATCGAACCAGTAAGACTTGGAGAAGGCTTACTAGGTATAAACGACGCCAGGAAAAGAGATGGGAGACTTGGTAATTCGAGAAGTCTTCTTAGCGTGTTGAAGTGGACCTGCACACAATCACAAACAAACTATTTTGCCCCAACGAAACAGAGAGGTTGTCAATCTCTCCGGCTTGATGAACACAAAGAATTAAATGTGCAGATGTAAAATATGATGAAAGTGAAATAGGACCAGCGAGCAAATAAGAACGGAAAGCTAGCAAAACAGTTGTAAACAGTGTAGGAAAATAGGACCGGGGTCCAAAGATAACTAGTGGTGTCTCTCCAAAAGATACACATGATGGGTAAACAAATTCAAGCATGGCAATTGATAGAATTGTGGGCGCATAACAATGCTATCATAAAATAATATAGTTCACCATTTTATCTAATATGGGCATTACGTCAAAATAGATCGACCGTTATCCAACTGCATCTATGACTAATAATCCACCCCGGGATCGCTATCCAGCATGTCACCCAGAAGTATTAAGTTGCAAGAAACAGATCATTGCAATAAGCAAAATGCATAATGTAAGCAATATAAATAACATAAGGAAATAACACCGTTGTTTTCTCCCTAGTGGCAACAACACATCTTTAGTCTTGATCGTTTCTGTCAACTCGAGCTCAGACAAAATAGGCATGAACCCACTATCTAGCATAAATATCCTCTCTGAAGACACTAATAATTACTTGGCCAAAGCATCCACTAGCATCAGAGAACATGCAAGATCATAGATAAAACATAACACATAGATGAACAAGAGTAATGATTTCCACAATTCATCGGATTCATGCAAACACATTGTTAGCACCCGTTTTTGGCAGGTACCGGGTTCAAGAGCACTCGGGAGGGAATGGCGACTCGTTGGTGACCCGGTAGGAAGCCAACCCGATATATCCAGGAGTCGGTTTGATGACAACCCGGACCACAGGTTCAAGCGCTTACTCGGAAGGAAAGGTGACTCGAAGAGAACCTGGGGTCATGACCCGGCAGGAGTTAACCCGGCATAGCCAGAACCCGGTTTGACAGGACCCGGCGCAGGCTAGATTTGAAGCTTCCTGAAGATTCCAGAGCCGCATCAAAGAAGCCAGATTCGAGGTGAGTTAATGCTTGCCAAGCCCAAAACGGAAGTCGGTGGAGCCAGTAGGAGTTCGGGATCAATCCGGAAGGATAAAAGTGACTTTCCAAAAGAAGCCGGAGACAACGCTTGTAGTCCGAATCCAACACGATGCCGGCCAGGGATCTTACCTAGTTAGAAGTAGAAACCGACCTGTATTATGAGTTGTAATCCTTGTAGAAGTACAATGCTTGTACGGGAAAGTCCAGTCACCTCGCTATATATATGTAGGAGGTGACGGCCGATTGAAATTAAGCAAACAATCGATAATCAATACAAACCCTTGTTCCTGCTTCCGTTATTCGGCGACTTCGCACGAGTTCATCAAATATCGACAACCGAGTTGAGAGCGGTCAAATCCGGCTTAACTCAGCCAATCGTCGCCGACTTCCTCCGACGGGGTCCCTCCCGAGGGGCTGGGGCGTCTGGTTCTAAAAGCGTCGGCTTGCTGCCTTGCGTATCGCACTGTAAGTCGGTCTCCTACGGGGCGAGTTGCGGAGTATCTCCCCCGGCTCCGTGGGTACACGAGGACGTGTTCGTGTGACGCGTTTTTATCGCAACACACTTTTTGGCGACTCCGCTGGGGACTATTTTTAACCTAAATCGGACAGCAATGACCTGTTCAAAGGCTACAGATCCGTCTGACATCACCACCGACAACATCATCAGGCCTACCATCAAGGATTTGTCGGAGGAACAACGCCAAGGCTTGAACGAGTGGAAGTAGAAGAGAAGCGAGGAGTTCGAGGCACTGCGACTCAAGCGGGAGCAAGAAGATGAGGAGTTGTACATGGCTAGCTTCAAGTTGGATCGGCAAGGCAAAACCGCGCCTATCAAGGAACCGGAATATGTACCTCTGAGCATCAACGCCGACATACCTGCTGTAAGTAACAGTGTTTTTTCTTCCGAGCAATTAGCCGAGATCCAGTTTTATATTTCGCAAGGAACAAACACTGTTTATAATGCTGTGCTGGAACATGAAGGGGCTAAGAAAAACACCGTTCAGGGCCAAACATTGGACACACAACCGATGAACCCGAACAGGGAAAACCGGGTTGTTAGCGCATTACCTTGTCCGACTCCGATCCGAAGTTCACCCTACCCGGCAGGTCAGACGGGACCAGCGGTGCAATTTCCGGGTCGCGAGTCAATGCCGAATCCAAATTCGGCTCCTTGGATGCAACCCGGCCCTGCGACCAATTCTGCTCCTGGTCCGAGTCAATCGGCCAATATGGACGATTTAGTGGTAGAATTCAATAGGAAATTGGAGCAGATAGCATACGACAAGCTCGGGGTTAGATTGAGACCTAGAACCTACACTAAACCCTATCCCGAGTATTTTGATTTACAACCTTACCCACCTGGCTATAGAGTTCCCGAGTTTTCTAAGTTTAATGGGGTGGATAACAAATCGACATGGGAGCATATTAGTCAATATCTAGCTCAATTAGGCGAGGCTAGTCATGATCATATCAAAGTTCGTATGTTCTCTTTGTCGTTAACCGGGGTTGCGTTTTCTTGGTTTTCAGCTTTAGCTCCTAATTCTATACACACTTGGTTTCACCTAGAGCAAAAGTTTCATGAGCACTTCTATGCCGGAGAAATCGAGTTAAAGTTGTCCCATCTTACATCGGTTAGGCAGAAGCATGATGAATCAGTATCCGATTATATCAAGAGATTTAGAAACACCAGAAATCGATGTTATAGCCTGGTGATAACTGAGAGGGATATGGCCGACTTAGTTTTAACGGGTTAAGGACGTATCTCAAAGAAAAGCTAGAAGGACACGAGTTCTCCTCTGTCGGGCAGGTTCAGGAGAGAGCTCTGGCTCATGAAAGCCGAGTTAACGAGTCCAAAGACTCGCATCGGACGAGCAGGAGTCGGCTTAACGCTATCGAATATGATGCCGACTCCGGTGATGAAACCGATGTCTACGTAGCCGAGTTTGTTTTGCCGAGTAAGGCCAAACCCTTTGTTTGTGATGACCTAAAGCCGGTTCGTAAAAACCGGGATGATGAGGTAAAGTGCACTTTTGACGTAAGCAAATGTGATAGAATATTTGACGTCTTGTTATAAGATAAAGTGATACGAGTTAACCATGTTATGCCGTCTCCTGATGAGTTAAGGCGACGTGCTTATTGCAAGTATCACAATTCTTTCTCTCATGCTAGTAATGATTGCAATGTCTTTCATCGACAGATTCAATCGGCCCTCAACGATGGACGATTGAGCTTTGCTGGCATGGCCATTGACACACAGCCGTTCCCAATGAACGTGCTAGATGTGGAGGGAAAAAAAGTTCTTCTTCAGCCTGAGTCGGCCGAAGGCGCTAACAAATCTAATGTGGTTATTGGTGAGACCAGGAAAGAAGCCGGCAACAAGGAAGGAAAGAGGCAGATCACATTAACCCGGCAACCTGATGGAAAGGAGATTATCAAGATCACCGTCAAGAACTCTACACTCGGGGGGCAACAACCACGAGCGAGAGAATCCGGAATCCAGAATCCAGAACTCGGGGAACAACCTCGGTTCATGAAGCCCAAGAACCCGAAAGTCGGAAAATGGAAGACGAATCAGGTGGAATACAAGCCAAAGAAGATCAAGCCGACTTTCGATATGTTGCTAAACAAATATGTGCGCCAGGCCGGGTCTAAGGTAACCCGGCAACAAGGGAAGCGACCTAGGTCATCATCTATTGAAGGAAGTTGCCAGTATCAGGAGTCGGCCGGAGAGTCCAAGCGTCAAGCAACCCGGAAAACTGTGCAGAGCCGACTTGTGTATCCTGGTGATTCCTCATATTGGCGAGTCAAGGCACAAGGAACTGAAGCAGCTGACCTGGGAGGTGGGTTGGTCCCAAATAACTCATTGGTCATTGGAACACACGTGCTGAAATTGAAGGACCCGGTCATTGAACCGGCAAATAATGAGCCGATACTTGCTATCATGCCCAAGGTGACATCCAGTGACCATGAAGTCGGATCCAGCCAAGCCATAATAGCTAGACCTCGGGAAACAAAATATACCCAGCCAAAATGGTGCCCGCCAGGTGTCGGGGATATCATACCCGGATACCCCGAAGACAGCGATAAGGCAACCTCCACTAGGCTCCCTAGGTCACCAGCCCGCTGCCTATATAAAGCAGGGCAGCAGGTTGGTTTCCCACAGAGGAGGGAGCCCTAGGGTTTGAATCCCGAGAGATAGACTTGCAGACCTGTAAAATCCTTGTAACCTAAAACCCTAGCCCGCTGCCTATATAAGGCGGGCTAGAGCCTCCTGCGTGAGGCAAGTAAGTGAAGAAGCATGCAACTCGAGCAACCAGAACACCCAAGTAGCATCATCTTCAACCTCCAGCCGGCTAGGACTTCCAGCCGGCTGCCACCCGAACACAGCTCAAGGAGCATCTGTAGCCCGATTCTGTGATCAAGCAATAGGAACAAGAAGAGCAGGACGTAGGGGTGTTACCTCCACAGGAGGGCCCCGAACCTGGGTAACTCGTGTGTGTTTGCGTGCGTGTTACCCAATCCCGCGCGAGCATCCATCGTCGCCTGCCCCATACTTCTTTCCATCTCTGATGGATATGCCGTGCAACCCACCACGACACCAGGTATAACAAAGACACAGAAGCGGAAGCTGCAAAGAGCAAGGAACCGGGAGAAAGCAGAGAAAGAAGCTGAGCAAGCTAGAGACGCCGACTTCAACGCTGAGAGGCCAATGGTGTCAGTTCAAGCATGGGTGCCAAAGCCGGCTCCTGTGACGACTCCTTTGATGATTGCACCGAGTCCTGCTATAAGCAATAAGATGGAGCCGGTTTCCACACCAGCCATTACTTATTCATCATGGGAAGATGAGGTTGAAGTAGCGGACTTGGAAGCAGGGGATGAGCCGGCAAAGGGCGAGTCGGATAACGAGTCGGCAAATGAGGAGCCGGCAGAGAATTCGACGAGCGAGGAGCCGGCAGAGGATGAATCCGAAACACTGGAGTCGGCAATAAACGAGTCGGCAGATGGGAACTCGGCAGAGAACTTGCCCATCAAGGAGCCATCAGAAAGTGAGATAGAGTTGCTGGAATCAATGAAGGACGAGTCGGAAAATTTGCTGGATTATGAAGGAACACCGACTCGGTTAGGCATGGATATTAACATGGTATATTATTTGCCTGCTGAATTCCGTGCTCTAGAAGAAGAAGGTGAAGTAGCACAGCTCAACTTTGGACCCAAGAATGCCGTCTTCGAGAAACCTGAGGGACCGGTTAAGCACCTAAAACCTTTGTATGTCAAAGGACATATCAATGGGAAGCCGGTTACCAGGATGATGGTTGATGGAGGTGCTGTGGTAAACCTGATGCCGTATTCTGTCTTCAAGAAGTTACAGCTAGAAGATGATGATCTGATGAAGACGAACATGGTACTGAACGGGTTCGAAGGAGGAGAAGGAGTGGAAGCCAAAGGAGTCATCAGCTTGGAACTCACAGTGGGGAGCAAAACCTTGGCTACTGCATTCTTTGTTGCTGAGGTGCAAGGGAATTATAATATGCTACTCGGACGAGATTGGCTCCATGCAAATCAGTGTGTCCATCCACCATGCAGCAGCAACTTGTACAATGGATCGATGATGAGATTGAGGTCGTTCATGCCGACAACTCGGCATGTATTGCTTTAGCCGAATCCATTGTTCATTGGCAACACTCAAATGCTACATGTCTTTCGGGACGTGATTTATCCGGGCTCGATTTCCTGAGTGCAACCAGGGACGGATTCGTGCCAGTATCTCTAAAGCCGATTGGTGGTAATCGGCTACAACTCAAATAAACGGATCCCAACGATGAGTGGCTGCAAAATCGTCTGGATAAGTATCGGGCAGAGAGGAACGATATGTGCGAGGCAATTGAAGAACCATACGACATGGATAAGTTGGGACAAAGCTTTACGTCGGCCGACCCGCTCGAGGAAGTAGACATTGGGGATGGCATTATTCCCAGGCCGACGTTTGTAAGCAGGACTCTAGAAGCCGATTATAGATTCGAGTTAATCGCGCTAGTAAGGGAATACGTGGACTGCTTTACTTGGGAGTACCACGAGATGCCTGGGCTAAGCCGAGAGCTCGTTGAGCATCGGTTACCGATAAAAGCCGGCTTCAGACCACATAAACAACCGACTCGCAAATTCAACCCGGCAATATATGATCGGATCAAGGAAGAGATTGGCCGGCTCCTGAAAGCTAATTTCATCCGGCCTTGCAAGTATGCTGAATGGATTTCCAACATTGTGCCGGTCGAGAACAAAGGATCCGGTAAGATCAAGGCATGCATAGACTTCAGAGATCTAAATCGAGCTACGCCCAAGGATGAATATCCTATGCCAATAGCCGATATGCTTATCAATGATGCCTCAGGACACAAAGTCATCAGCTTTTTAGATGGAAACGCGGGGTATAATCAAATATTCATGGCCGAAGAGGACTCGGCTAAAACAGCGTTTCGCTGCCCCGGGTTCGTTGGTTTATTCGAGTGGACAGTAATGACCTTTGGGTTGAAAAATGCTGGTGCCACATATCAAAGAGCGATGAACTTAATATTCCATGATCTTCTTGGAGTCGTACTGGAGGTGTACATTGATGACGTAGTTGTCAAGTCGGACGGCAAGTTAAATCATTTGGCCGACTTACGACTCGCATTTGAGAGAATGAGGAAGTACGGGCTCAAGATGAATCCTTTGAAGTGTGCCTTTGGCGTGTCGGCTGGAAAGTTCCTTGGTTTCATCATACATGAAGCCGGCATAGAAATCGACCCGACAAAGATTGAAGCTATTCAGAAAGTGCAGGCGCCGACTTGTAAAAAGGACATGCAGAAATTCCTAGGCAAGGTAAATTATTTGAGGAGATTTATTACTAACTTGTCTGGGAAGGTTGATGCATTCACACAGATCCTTCGGCTCAAGAATGATGATGAGTTCACCTGGGGGGCAAGACAGCAAGAGGCATACGATAGAATAAAATTCTGTTTGTCTAAACCTCCAGTTCTGAGGAGGCCGGCTCGTGGTCTACCGTTTCGGCTTTACATTGCTGCCGAGGAAAAGGTGATTGGAGCAGCCTTAACTCAAGAAGCCGAAGGACAGGAGTACGTCATTAAGTACCTGAGTCGGCGACTGCTAGATGCCGAGTCCAGGTACAGCTTTGTAGAAAGGTTGTGCCTATCTCTTTATTTTGCTTGCACCAAATTGCGCCATTATCTTTTATCTGGCGAGTGCAAAGTTCTTAGTCAAACCGATGTCATCAAGCACATGATACATAGGCCGATTCTCAGTGGACGAATCGGCAAATGGGCGTATGGGTTGATTGAATATGATTTGGCCTATGAACCTCTCAAATCTATGAAAGGCCAGATTGTAGCCGACTTCATCGTCGAACATCGGATTGACTTGGAGCAAGAAGCCAATTTGAATATTGTATCGGGTGTACCATGGAAACTTTATTTTGACGGCTCAGTTTGCAGTAGTGGACAAGGAGTCGGCATTGTGTATATTTCGCCCCACGGTACTATCTTTGAGGCCTCTTGTCGTCTTGATTATTTTTGCACTAACAATGAAGCCGAATATGAAGCTCTTCTATTCGGGTTGGAGATTTTGAAAGGCGCAGGGGTAACTCATGTTGAGGCATATGGTGATTCGCTGCTTATCGTCCAGCAAGTGGTCAAGATCTTTCAGTGCAACAACGGATCACTCAACATATATCTTGACAGATGCCTGGACATCATATCAACCCTGGATTACTTTTCTATATCCCATGTGTCCAGGCAGGACAATTGGCTTGCCAACAAGTTGGCACAGCAAGCATCAGGTTATCATATAAGTAGAGGAACATTTTTCACAGTAGAGAAGCCGGTGTTAGCTGTTGTCAAAGATGTGGAAGCCGGAAAAGAAGTCGGATTGTCTAAACCGGCTCCAGAAGAACCTGGTGGAAACCAGCCAGCTGATTGGAGAACACCTATTGTTAATTATTTGAGGAATCCAAGTCAGAAAATGGATAGGACTGTTCGGCGGCTTGCTTTTAAGTATGCTTTGATAGATGACGAGTTATATCGCCGAACAGCTGATGGTCTTCTTCTCAAATGCTTGGATGAAGATCAATCTCGAGTCGCCATGGGAGAAGTACATGACGTCCTATGTGGGACACATCAGTCGGCTCACAAGATGAAGTGGATGCTCAGACGAGCCGGATTTTATTGGCCGACGATGATCAATGACTGCTTCCGATACTATAAAGGGTGTGAGGCATGCCAGAAGTTTGGAGATGTTCAAGTAGTACCGACTTCATTTATTAATCCTATAGTAAAGCCGTGGCCTTTTCGAGGATGGGCGCTGGATTTCGTTGGTATGATAAACCCGGCTTCATCCAAAGGGCATCGATTTGTGCTAGTTGCTACTGATTATTTCACCAAGTGGTCCAAAGCAGTACCCCTCCGAAATATGACCCACAAAGAGGTAATTTAATTCATTACAGAGCATATTGTTCACAGATTCAGTATTCCGCGGACTCTTACTACAGATCAAGGTACCTCCTTCATGGCCAAAGAGGTGAAACAGTTTGCCGAATCACTCGGGATCAAGATGCTCAGTTCATCTCCATATTACGCTCAAGCCAATGGACAAGCCGAGTCAAGCAACAAAATTCTGATCAAATTGATTAAGAAGAAAGTACAGGACTACCCGAGGAGGTGGCATGAAGTACTGTCTGAGGCATTGTGGGCTCACCGGATCTCAAGGCATGGTGCAACCAAGGTAACTCCTTTCGAGTTAGTTTATGGACAAGAAGCCGTTCTACCGATAGAAGTAAATCTGGCTGCTTTGAGGTTCGCTAAGCAAAACGATTTGTCGGCTGAGGATTATCACAATTTGATGATGGATAACATAGACGAGGTAGCCGACAAACGTATGGAGGCTTTGAAGGACATTGAGAAGGAGAAGTTGCGGGTAGCGAAAGCTTACAACTAGGGATGTAAACGGATTGGATCGGATTTTGTCGTTACCATATCCTATACTATATTTTTTCATCGGATTCGGACCGGAGCGGATAATGACCGGTTGTGGATTCGGGGTCGGATATATCATATCACGGATTCGGGGGCGGAAACGGAGCGGATTCGGTAAGGAAAAAATTTAATCAGATATGTACGCGTATAAGTATATCGGCAAACCATACAACCAAAAATAATAGTTCAATATGCTAATAACCTAACAAAGTTGTACTCCATAGTCATAACAATCACTATGTAAGTGAGTTTTTATTTAATGGACGAAATTTACAACTCACTAACCACTAATTATGTTCTATTAGGTTAGATGTTTCGGTAGAAAATCGGATTATTCGGATTAAAATCATCGGATAATCCTATTTAATTTTCGGATAATCCATATTCGGGGCTATTTTTCATACCATATCCTATACCGTATCCGGTGTCAAATTCGGAATCGGATATCCTTATCCGTCTGATTTCTTCAAACCGCATATGGATTGCTTAAAACGGTTTCGGAACAGGATTCGGTGCGGAAATTATCCTATCCGTTTACACCCCTACTTATAACAAGAGAGTCCGGCTTAAGGATTTTCAAATCGGCGACTTAGTCTGGAAAGTTATATTGCCGATCGGATCAAGAAGCCGAAAATTCGGCAAATGGTCACCGAGTTGGGAAGGACCACTGCGAGTCGTAAGGATTGTACCCGGCAACTCATATCTGGTGGAAACATTGGAGGGCGACATACTGCCCCGAGCTATCAATGGGAAGTACTTGAAGAAATTCCACCCGAGCGTGTGGCAAACTGCGTGAGCCGCACACATGGCCGATGAGCTTAAGCATCGTCCTTAGACAAATCTTCTACATCGAATATTTTCTAGTACGCAAGCTTTACTAGAAAACAGGGGGGCATGTGTTAGCACCCGTTTTTGGCAGGTACCGGGTTCAAGAGCACTCAGGAGGGAATGGCGACTCGTTGGTGACCCGGTAGGAAGCCAACCCGATATATCCAGGAGTCGGTTTGATGACAACCCGGACCACAGGTTCAAGCGCTTACTCGGAAGGAAAGGTGACTCGAAGAGAACCTGGGGTCATGACCCGGCAGGAGTTAACCCGGCATAGCTAGAACCCGGTTTGACAGGACCCGGCGCAAGCTAGATTTGAAGCTTCCTGAAGATTCCAGAGCCGCATCAAAGAAGCCAGATTCGAGGTGAGTTAATGCTTGCCAAGCCCAAAACGGAAGTCGGTGCCGCCAATAGGAGTTCGGGATCAACCCGGAAGGATAAAGGTGACTTTCCAAAAGAAGCCGGAGACAACGCTTGCAGTCCGAATCCAACACGACGCCGGCCAGGGATCTTACCTAGTTAGAAGTAGAAACCGACCTGTACTATAAGTTGTAATCCTTGTAGAAGTACAATGCTTGTACGGGAAAGTCCAGCCGCCTCGCTATATATATGTAGGAGGTGACGGCCGATTGAAATTAAGCAAACAATCGACAATCAATACAAACCCTACTTTTTACCCTCAAACCCTTGTTCCTGCTTCCGTTATTCGGCGACTTCGCACGAGTTCATCGAATATCGACAACCGAGTTGAGAGCGGTCAAATCCGGCTTAACTCAGCCAATCGTCTCCTGCTTCCTCTGACGGGGTCCCTCCCGAGGGGCTGGGGCGTCTGGTTCTAAAAGTGCCGGCTTGTTGTCTTGCGTATCGCGCTACAAGTCGGCCTCCTACGGGGCGAGTTGCGGAGTACCTCCCCCGGCTCCATGGGTACACGAGGACGTGTTCGTGTGACGCGTTTTTATCGCAACACACATCATGTAGCAGTTATAGATAATATGTTCTTGATCATGATAGGCAGCTCACAAGATCTAAGAAATGGAGTAAGGAGAAGAGATAACCATCTAGCTACTGCCATGGACCCGTAGTCCCGTGGTGGACTACTCACGCATCACTCCGGAGACAAGCATGGTGGTGTAGATGCCTCCGGTGACGATCTCCCCCTTCGGCAGGGTGCCGGGAAGAGTTTCAGAACCCTCCCGGTCTAGGGTTGGCGACGGCGGCGGCCTCGGATGTTTTCTGGAAAATATGATCGGGTCTCGAGGGTTTCCGCGTCGAAGACAATTTATAGGCGAAAGGACGACTCGAGGAGGCGACGGAGTCACCCAGGTGGGACCCCGGTGCGGCCAAGACCTGGGCCGCGCCTGGGTGGCGTCTGGGGGCTGTGGGGCCCCCTGCAGCTCCCCTCCTGGCTCCGTCTTTGTTCCTTCATAAAAATAATTCACGTAAATTTTCAGATGATTCCGAGAAACTTCCCCGAACAACTTTTCTGAAACAAAATGACAACAGAAAACAGGAACTGGCACTGGGCATCATGTTAATAGGTTAGTTCCATAAATCATGCCAAAATGATATAAAAACATGTGGTACTGCTATATAATCAAGCATGAAACATAAAAAATTATAGATACGTCTGGGACGTATCACGCCGCGGCCTAGACACGGACATCGGCGAGTGTGTGCTCATACTAGGTGCGGGTGCGTGGACAGAGCAAACACACATGAGTGGTATGAGCCTCGCAATGCAGGACTACTTTGATAAAATAACTGAACACTGGCTAGGAACTAGGCTGCACTAAGCCCGACACTTTATGGGCCTGTTCCTGGTTCTCCTGTAGATGGATTCTCTGGAACCACAAGAATCCTTAGAGTGAGATTCCAACTCAGCACCTTTTGTTTCGAGAAGTCGGGCGCGGTCTTGATTTAGGGTTCCATTTCAATGGACCGGCTATTTTCTCTTGGGATGGGCCCATCTAAGTTATTGAGCTAGGGCCTGTCTGCGTGCGGTGCTAATTTTGACACTATTATGATTTGTCATGTTTTTGGCTCTAGTATGGATTCTTCTTGACCTTTGAATGAACGAAATTGGAGGGCTAATATTGATTTGAGGGTACCACAAAACACCTCTTATTTAAGCTTTAGCACAGGCGCCAGTTAGAGCCGCTCGTAGCTAGATTCTAGCCACGAGATGGCATGCTACTTGCTCTTAAGGTAGGTTATCCCAAGCATATCGGCATAATTCAATAGTTGAGGTCCCCCTGAATGGCCTAGAGCCTAATGTCCACGGCGATCGACTAACAGCCGTGTCACTTGTTCTCACCCTATCCACTACAGCGCGCAACTTGGTCCAAGTAATACACTGCAAGTGGCCATAGTTAGACTAAACATGTCATTACTGATAGGCTCGAGACCTCGAGTGCATGGAGTTATTAAATTAGAGTATAGTACTATAGTTAGAGTGGACTAACCATGTCATAACTGATAGGCTCGATCGAGTGCATGGAGTATAGTACTACATATACTTGACCACTTTTGTGTTAATTTCATCCCTTCAGGCGCCCACGGGCCACAAGACAAGAATGCAGAGACAGAGAGAAGAAATTGCCCCTCTGTTCCGCCACCACAGGAGAACAATAACACAAGTTATCCATCTCAAAATGTTTGCGTTATACAGGTACGCTCTGATTAAGTTTTGTTTCAGCAAAAGAACACTCCAGGAGCTTCTCATGCATCTGTTGCTAGTACTACTGTACCTTCTAGACAACAGTACCACTGCTGAACTAGCATACGGGTAGTATATCTGATGAGATGAGAGCGAGCCAATCTTTAAATCCAGATCGAAGCCCACTCAATCGACATGTACTTTGGAGTACGCGTGATCATCCATCGGCAGAATCGGCTATCTCACTACAGGAATGATCCTAGGTGCCGACGGCCGCCCGCTATGCCGACGGCTTTTTGTCGGGGTCGTTGACGTAGCCTCCTGGCAGGCCAGCCCGTCGAGCTGACCGTCGGCGTAGATTAACCGTCGGCGTATGGGGCTACGCCGACGGCAAAGCCTTCGGCACATATTCACAGGGCTACACCGACGGCAAAGCCGTTGGCACATATTCACAGGGCTACGCCGATGGCAGCCGTCGGCATAGCTATTTTTTTTTCTGGTTTTCATTGAATATGAAATAATTCATATCTTTAAATCCGTAAAGCAAAATTTAACAAATAAAATATCTAAATCGATTAGAAAAATGAGAGGAATCCAAATATGACATCCATATCATCTTTTTCATCATGTATATGACTTTTTGCAACATATTTGTGGTACTTGCTTAATAAAAAAAGTCGCTTTTGACACTTAAAAAATAGAAAATGATATTTATAATACACAAGTAGTGGTTATATCACAGAACCATTTTAAAATACACAAATAGTGGTTATATCACAGAACCAACGATAGTTTTCAAAAATGAGACCCCTTTGGATGAATAGGCACGACGACCATTTTGACCATTTTTTGAACAAAATAAAAGAAAGTGAAAAAACACTCAATAAATTAAATCCTTTGGCATGGACACCTTTTATGTGTACTAGTTGCTAGGAAAAATGATAAACCTGAGTTTTGACAAAGATACCAAAAAACTTCTTCACAAAAAGGTCAATCATCTATAAACAAGTATAAGTTTCGAGTTAAATGACGTAGATATGATCATCCTCGTGCCATAGTTTGTGATAATGTGTCCATATTTGACACATGGGTGTGTCTTGTTATGACAAACAATGTTGCAGAACTAATTTGTTTCAAATTACGTTTATAAATATCATTTTTCATTTTTTAATTGTTAAAAATGACATTTTTTGTGAAGCAAGTACGACATATATGGTGCAAAATGGCACATATACAATTTTCACATAAAGTAGGCCATATTTTATTGATAATCCAGAAATATTAGAAATTTTCTCGGTTTCTACCTCATTTCGCCTATTTAAATAACTTTATGCCTATTTTTCGAAAGTAATTCAATTTTGAACTACAAGTGTGTGATAGTTTGCTCTAAATTTTTTACAAAAATCATTTTAAGATACACCAGTAGTGGTTATATCACAGAACCATCGATAGTTTTCAAAAATGAGACCCCTTTGGATGAACAGGCACGACGACCATTTTGACCATTTTTTGAACAAAATAAAAGAAAATGAAAAAAATACTCAATAAATTAAATCCTTTGGCATGGACACCTTTTATGTGTACTAGTTGCTAGGAAAAATGATAAACCTGAGTTTTGACAAAGTTACCAAAAAAATTCTTCACAAAAAGGTCAATCATCTATAAACATGTATAAGTTTCGAGTCAAATGACGTAGATATGATCATCCTCGTGCCATAGTTTGTGATAATGTGTCCATATTTGACACATAGGTGTGTCTTGTTATGACAAACAATGTTGCAGAACTAATTTTTTTCAAATTACGTTTATAAATATTATTTTTCATTTTTTAATTGTCAAAAATGACATTTTTTGTGAAGCAAGTACGACATATATGGTGCAAAATGGCACATATACAATTTTCACACAAAGTAGGCCATATTTTATTGATAATCCAGAAATATTAGGAATTTTCTCGGTTTCTACCTCATTTCGCCTATTTAAATGACTTTATGCCTATTTTTCGAAAGTAATTCAATTCTGATCTACAAGTGTGTGATAGTTTGCTCTGACAATTTTACAAAAATCATTTTAAGATACACCTATAGTGGTTATATCACAGAACCATCGATAGTTTTAAAAAATGAGACCCCTTTGGATGAACAGGCACGACGACCATTTTGACCATTTTTTGAACAAAATAAAAGAAAATGAAAAAATTCTCAATAAATTAAATCCTTTGGCATGGACTTCTTTTATGTGTACTAGTTGCTAGTAAAAATGATAAACCTAAGTTTTGACAAAGTTACCAAAAAAATTCTTCACAAAAAGGTCAATCATCTATAAACATGTATAAGTTTCGAGTCAAATGACGTAGATATGATCATCCTCGTGCCATAGTTTGTAATAATGTGTCCATATTTGACACATAGGTGTGTCTTGTTATGACAAACAATGTTGCAGAACTAATTTTTTTCAAATTATGTTTATAAATTTCCTTTTTCATTTTTTTATTGTCAAAAAATGACATTTTTTGTGAAGCAAGTACGACATATATGGTGCAAAATGGCACATACATGATGACAAAGATGATATGGATGTCATATTTGGATTTCTCTCATTTTTCTAATCGATTTAGACATTTTATTTGTTAAATTTCGATTTATGGATTTAAAGATCGAAAATTCGAAATTTGAAAAAAAAAGTTCGAAAATTCGAAATTTGAAAAAAGTTCGAAAATTTGAAATTTGAAAAAAAAAATGAAACAAATAATTAGAAAAAAAAGTTGATAAAAAATATTTTTTAGAAAAAATAATTTTGTTAAATAAAATGCCGACGGAATCTACGCCGACGGCTTTGCCGTCGGCATAGCCTACGCCGACGGCCTTACTCTATGCCGACGGCAAAAGGCTCTATGCCTACGGGGCAATACGCTGACGGCCATATGCCGACGGCCACCGTCGGCACAAGCTATGCCGACGGCAAATTAGCCTGTGCCGACGGCAAAAAGCCGTCGGCATAGCTAGCCGTTCCTGTAGTGTCTTGTCATGTCTCCGCGATGAAGGCAGGTACGCACGCGACGTGTGCCGCGGACGTGGAGAAAAATACTTATCGAGGCCGTGCACTTTTCATACGTGTGATGGCCTCATGGGTCTGAATGATGACGAGGCTAAGCAAAATCAAAAGTGCACTAAAGTGCGCTCCGGGGAAATATGCAAGCGCCAGATGGCGAAGTTGAAAGCGAAACAGGACACTAGCTGGGGGAGCAGTAGTGGTGTTCCTGTGATCCCCTCATGACATGGGTAATCTCTCTGGATTTGGTGTAAGTGTTTGATGATTGAAAAGCATGCACAATCTGTCCTTAGGTTGCCGTCATTCTCCTTTTATTAGTCTGGTTTTGGATATGTATGCTCTGAGCGACAGACCTGTACAGATGTTTTCAGTGCGTAGAGGTCTAGAGGATGTAGCTGTAACTGTAAGCAACCCTGCTGTTGATTTTTTTCTTCCGAAAAGGAGATTAACTTCGGCATCCGCACCGATTGACGCAAACAACCATCCTATTCTTGATTTGTGTCAATCTCCAAATTAATTAAGCCTCTGAGTTGGATTTACGTAAGCTTGTTTGTATTGCAGATTGTCCCCATCCCAACTGAAGTCAGGCGACTCTCTGCATCCATGTATTAAGTCGAAACTGTCAAAAATTTAGAAATAATAACAACATATACAACACCAAACCAGTTTCACCAAATCTGCTACTTGAAATATGTTTTTCTAGAATTCATTAGGTATTGTTGACGTAGATATATTTTGCTATCAACTGCACTTAAACATATTTGATTTACCACATATTAAGTAGTTTTGTTTGCACGGATGGAAAAAAAATTATATGCTGAATTCATGATGAATCTCGATTTCAAATCACACAACCCTTCTTTGAACCAAGCACCCTGACACGTCGCGTACTTACGTGTTTCATCCAAAGTACCAAACACGGCAAGAACCATGGGCTTCATATGAACTCCTTCCTTCATGGTATAGAGTGAATTCCACCAAATGAGCTGCTCGAGCCTTCGTCTCCATCAAGATGTGACTAAATGGACCAATGTACTCGCAACTGGAACTCTTCATCACTTCGAGAAAATTACGATGGCGAATGAAAGCCGATTTATCTGAATATCGCAGGCGAGAGCTAACGCTTCCGTACTTAGTCAAGTCTACAAATGGATTGCAACTTTTGTAGAAGAGAGTTTTTTTTTTTTTGAGCCAATGTAGAAGGGGGAAATCTGTGCAATACTTACAAGTGGTTGCCTACAACAATGTGGGCTTCCTTTCATTCCGGCCCATAAATTAGGCCGGGCAACGAACTTGGGCCTCTCTCATGGCCACAGACCTGCCGTGTGAAACATTATTGGCAAAGTTCGTCAGGGCCCATCCACGTCTGCACCAGTCCCGTAGGCCGTAACCAGTACACGAACCGCACGCCGTCGCCCGGCCAAGGCCATGTGAGCGAGCGTTGGGGGAGGCGATCTCGGCGTGGTCCACGGCGAGCGCGCGGCCTCACCATCCGGCATCCGGCACGGCACCAACTCACGTGGCCCCCTCCGCCCCTACATATATACAGCTCACCGGCGCTCACGTCACGGCGAACCGCCGGCTGCAATCTCCGGGACTAGAGACGCACGCAGTGGTCCTGGGCTCGATCGAGGACACGCAGGTTGGGTATGTCAACGCGCCCCTTGATGATTGATCGATCGACCCCCCCTGCTGCTCCGGCCGGCCGATCGACCATGTGTCTCTGTCGATTGCGTTTCAAGGAAGGGATTATGAGATCATCACGTCACCGACAAGCTGGCATCCGTCCGTCCATCCATCCATCCATCCATGCTTCCCGGGAAATTCATGTTCGCTTGACGTGCGTACGTACTTGCAACCGTTAGTAGGGCTGTGATTGTACGTGATCGGTCGTCTTATGTGTCCGGTCTGGGTTTTCGTTCGTCTGGGTGAAGCTGAATTGCTGATAGACTAACCCCGGACTTCTGGAACTATCCTCGAAACTGATATGGCCCGTAGTTACGTTGATCAAGCAGAGTGGTTACAGATACACTGCAAGGTGGATATAATGGTGCACTGCCTAGAAACAAGGACACTTTCATAACCTCTGTCCAGTACCCCGTGCACATATACTAGCTGAAGACAGGACTGTACTGTGTGCAATTGACTGGCCTATATATACACATGTATGCATAGTTGCATACATGATTGTCGATGCAAGACGTATCAAATACCATCATGCACCTGGACTCCAGGACCTTTGCTGCCAGCGTCTCCAAATACGGCTTAGTAGTGTGGCCATGGTGCTTTTCTTGAAAACCATATACATACGTCGATAGATCGAATTGACTGATCACAGGAGGCAAGAGGAATCCTGCTGCTCTAGACCTACCTACGAAGTACGAACAACACGACACAACAAGCAAGCACGTATTGTTCTTCCATCCCCGGCCGGACCCCCCCCCAGCATTGCATAATTTCCCGCGCATGCATGCATGCAGCGGCAGCTCGATCGTCGATCGGTCGGCCGCCGGCGTCCGGGCCCATGCGTGCATGCACGAATGCCAGCTCGCTAATCTGTCCACGCACGTACAGGAACGGTCAAGTCGAAATCAGTGCGCAGGCAGGCAGGCTGCTGTTCATCCCTAGCCGTGATACTGGCCTGCATTTACTCCGCTGCCTGCCCATTTCTCTCCCTCGGCGCAATCAGTTTCGGCCGGCCATGTTACCATGTCCATGCTACTTCTGAATTGTGCAACAGTAGAGGAAGAGTGCAGCGTAAGCAACTCTGCCACCATGCACCTCCGGGCCGGGCTACCCAGCGGAATCATTGGTGATGGTGTGACCCTCACGTACGTACTAGACCTGGACTGATTATGGTGTTGGTGGTTCGATCCACCGCTCTGTTGTAAAAACTAGATGTATTTTGCACGAAAAAGATGAATGCAGGCGTCGGCGTCCATCATGCATGTAGATCTGATTGTTTCTTGACATAAGCAGATAGTTTGATTGATTGATCATTGCCACCAATCGATCAGCTACCCTTCACTTGCTAAGAGTCATTTCCTACTCGGGTTTAGGGTGTGGACACGAATAACGGTTACGACAATGATGCAATAATTATCTGTCGAATCAAGGAAGAATACACTGTACCTACCTACGTACACCAACCGGTATCTCATGTCATCGTGAACTGAATAGGACAATGTACACCTGTCGAATGAGGAGTGTCGATCACCGAGAAGCTAGTGTACCCTGTATGTACGTACTGATCTTTCGCCGACAGATGAACCATATAGGTAGACTCACTGTCCGTGATCCATCGATATCCAGCAGCTAAGAGCATCTCCACTAGTGTCGTAAAAGGGCCGTAAAGCTCCTTTGGAGTGCCGGACAGAAAAAGCGGCCACACTGGGGGTCGTAAAAGCTCTCGTCCGGCCCAAAACCTATCCGGCACCGCGAACCGGACCTACAACTTTGGGGGTTGCCTTCGCGGTGTCGGACACTGTTCGGCCCGCGCCTCCGACAGATATGACCCGCCCGTCATACACACGAAACGAAGCAGCGGTCATTTGTGCTTCCACTCCTCCATCCTCTATTCCCTACCCGGCGATTCGCGCTACCGCCGCCACCCTCACCGTAGCCATCTCCATCATCGACGGTAGAACAGATGTGGGAGATCATGAATGCTTGCATTATTATGCACAATATGATCATCGAGAGTGAACGCGACCCTACCGTGCATTTGCCGTCCCAGCTTCCAGATGACCATTATGTTCGGAACCCGTTTGATGGGCAGGGGCATCTTGAACCGGTGGTGCACGGATCGCCGCAAGACTTATCGGAATTTCTCGCGATGTATCAGCAAATTCATGATGAAGTTGCGCATTAACAACTGCAGGATGGATCGATTTAGTGGCGCACCTGTGAGAACACCACGGCGGAGAGGGCGGTGGCCTTGTTTAAAACAGAAATTATATTAGAGTATTTTAAACTTTATTGTTGTAATAACTAAAATTATACCCGTACCAACTAAATATTTTCGTATGTTTGGATCAAAATTTTACTTTGGGGATTTCGTTTAGGGGATGCCGGTGTGGGAGGGGGAAAAAAACACCGAACAAGTATCCGGCACCCCCAATTGGGCCTTCGATTCCTACGAATTTAGACGCCCCGGTGAAGATGCTCTAAGCATGCATGTGCGGCTATATAATTTGGCTGAACAACCTACATTCCTACAAATTTCATCAATAATTGACTTGTACACGGACACATGCAACCCCACTACATGATTGACTCATTATTCTCTAGTGATTGCCTTGCAGTCCTTGTGCCATACACCCTGCTGCCAATCGATCCGTCAACAAAATCATAACGATTTCCACAATTATTTATAATTGAATATTTAGAATGTTTCCATATATACCACAAATAAATAAGGAATGGTAGGTTGCATTCCAACTGATGATGACTTCTTTTTGGAAAAGGTCTCAACATCAACTAACCCATGCAATCATCTTTATTGCATAGTTTAAAGTCCTAGCAAGAAAGTAAAAATCATGTAAATGATCGAACAAAACATAGAATTGCATGTTTGTGGACTCTACACCAAACATGTGGTCGGCCTTGCAGAAAAAACATTATGTTGCCCTATTGATGGGGCACTCTATTCTTATTTAACGCATTGTAAAAACCTCCTCCCCTTTTGAGATTTTATTGGAAATAAAACCATGTTCGTGGACTAACACGATTTTGTCCCAAACTTCCGGTTGGCTGACTACATGGTGGTCTGTCGGTAAGAAAACTTAATTTAGGATGGCTAATTATACTACTAGTTAACTTACTAAGTCATTTTTTGGTTAGTCACATCCGAGGCTATTTTAGGGGAATAATCTAGTATTGCATAATTGAACCCGCCTAACTCAAAGGTGCCGGGAGGGTACTTGTTGTTTTTCGAGAGACCACTCTTTCCCGGTCACCTATGGACACGGCCACGCATGACGCGCCTCAACCCCCCACGTCAAAGATTCGGCTAAACTAGCGCTATATACACGTTATATTCGTCAGAATTTTCTCTCTTCTCCCTTGAAGTCAATTATAATTATTTACTAGCCAATTGTTTGACACTAGTAGAATACTTGGTAATGTTTAAACGTTAACCATTTTTCATATCTCTCTCTGTTTCTGTATAGCAGATATATATGCTTGTCTCCATGCAGGGGCGGACCCAGGCATAGCTGAGTGGGGGCAGTGGCCTCCACTCAGTTTTCAAAATTTTAGTGTATTTCCTTAATATTTGAAGGAGAAATTTCATAAAAAAACTAATTTATGGTAGAATTGCCCCAGTCCTCTCAAATGCCCCCACTGAATTATTTCTCTGGGTCCGCTACTGTCTCCATGTGCAGCTGGGTCCATGCCCAGCAACACACAAGCCGTAAATACAGTCAAGTCTCCGAAAGCCCACAATACCGTTCGCCCGTCGTGATTTATCAAAGCCCATCATACCACAATCGCCAAAATACAGTAGTAGTACGTAGACAACGCAAGCCCGTCAGGTTCGATTCATCAGCGCCGTGCACAGTACATACACGTAGTACGTGTCATCATCACAATATAAACGACTTAGCTGGATCGGCACGGCCTCCCATCCGATCGATGTTAATTTTGTACTGTGCGTGTAACTATTCTTCTATTCCTGCTCTCCATCCGTCCGTCGATCGCGTAGCTAGCATGCAGATGGAGCAAGCAAGTCAAATTTGCGGTTGATGGTTCGGTTAAGCTTAATTGCGTATTATGTGGTTAATTAAGGCCAGCATTAGAGACGATAGATCGAGCAGTGATCAGTGATCAGTAGCTAGCTAGCTAGCTGAGTACAATTTCACGGCGAAAGGAGAGAGACAAAACTAACTCGGTAGTACCTTGCGGAGCCACATGGTGATAGATAATGGACCGCGCGTGCGATCGTACGTGCGTCCATGCTTGCACACGCATCAAGACGATCTGGAGGCTGGAACGAACGTGTACGTGCTGTCGACATCGAAACCACTTAGCTACAGATAGATAGGAATAGGAGATGCATGGCGCCCATCTATCAGACGCATGACGGATGGAGCAGTGGTGGCGTGTCAGAGATCGACCTGAGACGATCTACTGGAGACGGACCCGTACCGTACGTACGTGCGTCTCTCGACCCACACCGTGAATTTGACCGAAAATAACCTTGAGGCTAAAGAATTTCACGAAATAAATGTCGGGTGAAACTATTTCACGAAATAACCCTTTCGGGTAGCGCCTCGCAATCAGGCGCTATACTATGCGGTGTAGCGCCTTCGCGCGAGGCGCTACACATCCTGCCAGCGTGGCGCCGGGGGGCCCGCACGTGGAAGTATAGCGCCTCGGATCGAGCGCTATGTGGAGATGTGTAGCGCCTCAGGAGCAGGCGCTATGCTGTGCATTGTAAAGCCGCGCGACGGCTCACCCTAGTCGCCACTCGCCCCAGAGACAGCACGGGCTAGGGTTAGGCGCCGCCGGCTCCCTGCCGCGCTCCCTCCCCGGCACCGCCGCCCCCGCCGCGCTCCCTCCCCGCCACCGCCGCCCCCTCCCTCCCCCGCCACGCTCCCTCCCCACCGCACTCCCTCCTCCGCCGTGGTCTTCCCGGCCGGAACTCCTCCGAGTTCGTGGTCCTCCGAGTTCGTGGTCCTCCGAGTTCGTGGTCCTTCCGGCATTGCTCCTCCAATCTCGTGCTCCTCCGTCTCCTCCCCCGACCCCTCAGAGCAAGGTATGTGGTCAGCCCCGAATTTGTTTGCAAATTGCTCGATTTTCTTTGGTTGTCTTATGGAACATTGAGATGTTTAGATGCAAATGACATTTTTAGGTGGAAATTACATGTCTAGATGCAAATGTAATGTCTATTTCATTTGTCTTATGGAACAATGACATTTTTGAAATATCTATAACATTAGGATAGGTGTAGTATGGATAGGTAATATCTATAGCATTAGGATAGGTATGGTGTCTATAGCATTAGCATTATCATTGGTTAGTTTTGCTTGAAATCTGATTGTATATGTTAGAAACCATGCTCACATATTCGGCACATAGTCACATGTTTCGTTTTGTCAATTGTTTGGAATATTTTGTGGAATATGTAACTCACATAGTATGAATAATATGTAGGATGGTGTGGTTACTAGATAATCACTACGATGTTCAACACCGGGCCTATTTGATTGCGGAGAAGGGCGAGGTAATAAAATTAGTTTTACCCTTGTATGTATTAATTTTCTATTGCTTGGTAGAAGATAATGTTGTAATAAATGTATTTGTCTATTTGCAGGAGCTTGTACCGTTGAAGATTCGGTCTCATGGGGTGTCGTCGGGTGATATGCCGTACGATGAGCGGTACACTGAGTACATTGAGAGGTTGGGCCTCCTCCCGTTCATCCAGTTGGTTAGCCGGTCGACTCCTATCTTAACCCGCCAGCCATCACGGCTCTTGTCGACCGGTGGAGGCCAGAGACGCACACTTTCCACCTTCGGACCGGCGAGATGACAGTCACCCTACAGGATGTTTCGATGATCTTTGGACTTCCTATCGAGGGGAAGCCTTTGTGCATGATTACGGATTCTGAAGGGTGGCGCGCGCAGATGGAGGCCCTTATTGGTATGGCTCCTGAGGAGTCCGAAGACAAGAGTAAAGACAGAGTCCCAGCCGGCGCTACTTATGTTTGGATAGTACAGAACTTCTCGCATTGCCCGGTGGATGCCGATGATGACGTGATACAGGCGTATGCTCGCGTGTACGTGTGGTATGTTATCTCTCGGACTCTTTTTGCCGATAGCGGTGGAATTACCGCACAGTGGATGTGGCTAAAGGCGTTGACCGTTTTTGACTCCGAATGGAGCTGGGGTTCTGCTGCACTTGCCTACTTGTACCGGTAGGTAATATGTTGTTCGGCTTTAATTTACATTTCCGTGTTGAACATGTCTTCATTTAACCTTGTTTGCATTTATGTGTAGTTGGACGATGCTTGTCGTAGATCGGGCAAGTGTGGAATTGGGGGTCCTATGGTCCTCCTATCGATCTGGAGCTGGGAACGATTCCCAGTTGGACGCCCGCGAGAGGTGGGGTACCTTCCTTGGGCCGACTACGGGGATCACCCTCTACGGCGTACCACTTGGGCATATAGGTGGGACGTAGTATCAGAGGCTCACAGCGACATCAATACCATGTACAAGCAGTACACCAACGAGTTTGATGCGCTTACCACTGAGCAGGTTAGTATCTTTGTTTACATTTGTCGATCACATGATTTTGATCTTTCTCCAAAGTGATGGTTGTGTACTTCGTTGTCAGGTGGAATGGGAGCCTTACGGAAGTGGTGATGAGTTCGGTCAAGTTCTGCATTTCTTGTTGAACCCGAAGTGCTTGGAGGAACAACGGTTGTGGCTGATGCGCTGCCCGTTGATATGTAATTGGGTGGTCGAGTTTCACTTGCCACATCGTGTGATGAGGCAGTTTGGGTTGTTCCAGGCTCACCCGGCTGTGTGGGTGGACACGGACAAGTCCCTTCACGGGTAAGATACTAATTTTATTTTGCTGTTCTCGCTTCAACATGGTGATACTGATCATGTGTATCTTTTCTATATCCAGGTTGGACAGAAAAAGACAGAGGAAGGTGAAGAAATGGGACGTATTCCACAAGAAATATGTCATCGACTTCGAGACTTGTGTGGAGAGGGCTAAGGAGAGTGGATGGGGCCGGCAAAAGGCGCACTGTCCAATTGCATTCAACAACTACATTCGATGGTTTCTTGGGAGTACGAGGGTGGAGCTATGCCCGGCGGCTTTTGAGGAGGAGATTTTGGAAGAGCCCACCGTGTTCGACGAACTTGCCCAGAGGGAGTACAACAGGCTCGTCAGGTCGGGCAACCAAACACCTTTTTCTAACGTGCTCAACTTTGTGGTAAGTGTTTGCTTTCCCGTTTTCCTTGTAGCACAAGTACCCTTGCCGCCGTCAACCGTGGCTTCATCCGCAAGACTTATATCACGGAAAAGCGTAATACGATGATCACGGCCCAATACCTTTTTATGAGCTTCGGCCTCCTTGACCGTGAACCCCTCCTCATCAACTTCTTCATCGGGACCATCGTCATCCGAGTCCGATGCATAGCATCGAGTGTAAGGGATGTCATGATCCATACTCTCTTGCTCAAGGTATGTGTCATAATCTCCAACATTGTTGTCATGGAGGTCAACCCCATATGGATCATCGGCATACCCATCATCTTCGTGCTCATCATTTGTCCTCAATGCCTCATCTTGCCTCACTTCATGTTGGGAGGAAGGAGGTTCGATCACTTCATCTTCGTTCATCATTGGTGGACTCCGACCACAATGGTTCAAGTCCAAGTCCATATGAGCATCAACCTTCTTAGTGGCAAATAACTCAATAGACTTGTCTAGTGATTCGGCCACGGTCTCCTTGTATGCAACCCAACGAAGTTCCGAATTGATATGCAAAAACTTCCAACGTAGGTGCATACCATGACCCGCATTGTGTCTTCCCTCCAACTCTACAACATCACTTGGGTCCATCCAATTCAACTCAATCCTCACTTCATTCAAAACCTCGGCATAGTTAGGGCTACGCTCAAACACCAAGTCTACCTCTTCCGGATCCGGTTCCATATTGCCCTTCAAAAAGGCGTCTTTGTCCACGTGATGAACATGAACAATTCTCGACATTCCTAAAATAATAACAATCATATCGTAGAAAGTTAAATCAAACACTAGCATAACATACCATATCCCTCACCTAACTATCCCTAACAAACCATATCCATAACCTAACTATCCCTAACATACCATATCCATAACCTAACTAGCATCCTAACCCTAACATAACAAAAACCTAACCCTACCATACTAATAACCCTACCCCTAGACATCATACAAGCCACCATTTGACCAACGCACCAACCGTATTAACAACCCTTACACAAAAACATGATAAAATAACACATTTCTAGGGTTTCCAAGATTTAAACATAGATCCACCAAATAAAAGATTTACATTGGTTCAAACATGGGGAAATGAGAGAGATTACCTCTAGCAAGTTGAGGGATGTTGATTCACGGAAGAAATCTTCAGATTTGAGGTGGAGGGGAGAGGATTTGAGGGGGGGGGGGGGGGAGAGAGAAGCCGCCGCCAGCACTTTCTTTCTTCCTGTCGGGTGGTCAAATGAGGAGCTAGGGTTGTGGAGGCCGTCGCAGTGCGACTTAAGAGTTCTCAATGTGTAGCGCCTTGCTGCAAGGCGCTATACAGGCATATGTAGCGCCTCCAGATGAGGCGCTATACTATGAAAAAAAATTCACCCCAAGGCAACGTATGGCTCGGGAGAA
This sequence comes from Puccinellia tenuiflora, assembly GCA_012064385.1. NCBI lineage: Eukaryota > Viridiplantae > Streptophyta > Magnoliopsida > Poales > Poaceae > Puccinellia > Puccinellia tenuiflora. The sequence goes on from QRDG01000120.1 coordinate 499,339, forward strand.
ACGGACGCGCGATTTAGGTCACAGAGCATAGCGCCTTACATCAAGGCGCTACAATACCATAGCACAGCGCCTTACGCAAAGGCGCTACACGACCACGATTGGGCCCCACGGACGCCACGCTGGCAGGATGTGTAGCGCCTCGCGCGGAGGCGCTACACCGCATAGTATAGCGCCTGATTGCGAGGCGCTACACAAAAAGGTTATTTCGTAAAATAGTTTCGGCCAACGTTTATTTCGTAAATTTCTTTCGATTTCTGGTTATTTTCGGTCAAATTCACACCCACACCCAAGTATTGCATTCACGTCGCGTGTACGTGCGTGCATTCGCAGGCCATCGGGGACGGCCATTCATTGCGGGGCTCCAACCGGACCGGCAAACGCCTGGTCATGCCCATCGTTGCTGTACTCCTACTACTGTGTAGTACGTACATACGCGCAGTTTGATCGCTCTCCTACTCTAGGTTCCAGATCGGCTGGCCCTGCCGGCCGCGTGCGCGCTGGGTCGTCGCCGCCGGCTGGGGCGGGCATCAAGAGGCTCGGATAATATGCGCAGTCTTCACAAGTTGTTGAGGACAAAGACAGAGAAACATAAGGTCAATTTGAAGAAGGAAATAAAGAAGCTTGAATGTGTGATTGTAGATGTGATCAAAATTGGGAAAGTCAACAAGGAAAAACTCAAAAAGACTGAATTTCTATCTTCTCTCTCAATTTCAACGAATTAGTGTAGATATATGTCTGAATTAGCTGATGCAGTTAATTGTATATCCCTAAATTAGTTAACCGTATTTCTTTGAATTTACTAAAGAATCATGGACACATCCATGATTCGGGTGATCTTCAGTTTTTGTTGCAAAACACACACACACTAGTTTTCAGGTTTAAGAATGTATTAAATCTTACGAAACAAACAGTTGATAATGTTCAACTACTCAAACTGTCCCTTCGTTCTTCTTGTTTGCTTCCTGCTTTTTTCCAACCCGAGCACACTATTTCCTAGCTTCTTGTAATTTTTCAGAAAAAGGTAGCGGTGATCTCCCCCTTCCATTTGCTGCACCCAGCCCCTTTACCCTCATATCTGACCATCAGTTTGGTCCTTATGCCATCCTTCATTGGTTTTACTGGTTTTCCTCACACATATAGCATCATCCTATTGAATACCTCACTAAGATTGTTAAAAGTAAATAAGTTTTACAGTCATAGTTTATTGCATGTCTTGGCCAAAACTCAACCGGAGTTTTACTAAGCCACTGTCATGCCTCCTCACTCTATTGCTTTACATTTTCCATTTCTACATCAAATCAATTTTTATTTATGAATAAACAACTAAATCCATGTATTTTCTTAAGTTCTTCCCCTCTCAATTCACACAATTTTTTACAAGTTATAAATCCTCTAAAAAATAGGGAAAATTCATAATAATAATCTAATAATTCAAAGACTTTTTACATGTTTATTAACAAGTTATAAAATCCTCTACAAATGTGGGAAAATCTTAATAATCGTCTAATATTACTAGCATATTCACATGATTGTTTACAAGATATTAATTCCTATAAAAATAGAACTAAATTCCTAATAATCATCTAATATTGCTAGAAAATTTAGATGATTTTTTACATGATTTTGTATAGGATATAAAATCTTCTAAAAATTAAAGTAAAATTTCTAATAATCATCTAATATTGGTAGACAATTCACATATTTTTCTCAAGTTATAAAGTCCTCTAAAAATCAAGAAAAATCATATAATATTGCTACAAAATTTACAAGATTGTTTACAAGTTATAAATCCTCTAACAATCAGGGAAAATTCCTAAGAATCACCTAATATTCTAGAAAATTCACATTAGTTTCTACATGATTTTTACAAGTTATAAAGTCCTCTAAAAATCAGGGAAAATTCCCAATGCTCATCTAATATTGCTAGACAATTCTAATATTTTTACATGATTTTTGCAAGTTAAGTCCTTTAAAACGGAGGGAAAATTCCTAATAATCATCTAATATTACAAGAAAATTCACATAATTATTACATGATTTTTTTACAAGTTATAGAAAATTCTCTAAAAATCAAGGAAAATTCCTAAAAATCATCACATATTCCTAGAAAATCGCATATTTTTTATAGATTGTGTACATGTTATAAAATATACAAAAAACAAAGAAAAATTCTGAATCATCATCTAATATTTCTAGAAAATCCTCATAACTTTTTACAAGTTAAAAATCACTCGACAAATCAACATTAAATTCTAATAATCATGAATATTGCAAAAACAAATTAACATAAATTTTACATGAGGTTTTACAAGTTATAAAATCCTCCAACAATTAGGAAAATTCCTAAGAATCACCTAATATTCTTGCAAATTCAAATAAATTTTACATAATTTTGACAAGTTATAAATACTCTACAAATAATGGAAAATTTCTAATAATCATGTAATATTGCTAAATAATTCCAATTCTTTTTTTCATCATTTTTACAAGTTTTAAATCCTCTAAAAACGTGGGAAAATTCCTAATAATCATCTAATATTGCTGGAAAGGTCACATAATTGTTTACATGATTTTTTTCATGTTATAAATCCTCTAAAAATCATGGAAAATCACTAATAATAATCTAATATTGCTAGCCAATTTTTTACATGATTTGTTTCAAGTTATGAAATACTCTAAAAATGTGGGAAAATTTCTAATAATCATCTAATATTGCTACCAAATTCACATGATTTTTTACAAGATATAAATCCTCTAAAAATCAAGGGAAATTCCTAATAATCATCTTATATTGGTAGAAATTTTAGATAATATTTTACAGGTTATTAAATCTTCTATAATCAAAGAAAAATTCTTAATAATCATCTAAGGTTGCTAGAAATTTCACATAATTTTTTACATGTTATAAAGTCCTCTAGTAAATCAAGAAAAAACATAATAATTATCCAATATTGCTAGCAAATTTAAATAATTTGTACAAGTTATAAAATCCCCTAAAAACTAGGGAAAATTCCAAATAATCACCTAATATTCTAGCAAATTTACATAACTTTTTACATGATTTTTGTAAGTTATATATTGTGTAAAAATAAGGGAAATTTCCTAATAATCATCTAATATTTCTAGCTAATTCATAAATTCTAGCTAATATTTCTAGCTAATTCATAAATAATTTGTACGAGTTATTAAATCCTATAAAAATCAGGGGAAATTGTGTAGCTTCTGCCTATGTGAGATAATTTTGTATTTTATAAAATTACCTTCCTCTCCCTTAAGAGCATACTTTAGTTGTGTGAGAAACCAACACCAACTAACGGTGTCCTCCTTGTCAACAAATCTAAAAGAAAGTGAATACATGTTTTTGTTGCCATCTCTTCTAGTGGCAACAAGGATTTGTTGATTAGCTGTGAGCTTTATGAAACATCACCCATCAAGACCCGACACAAATAAAGCCATTCATCACACAATACATTTCACATAATATTTACCTGAAAAGTAATAACACAATTTACTCTGCTTACCTATAAATGGTTTACATCCATTCGAAAACCCATCTTTGGATGCATCCAGACACATAAATAACCCACTAAATCTAGAGCTTCGACTTGGATGTTGTGCTAACACCTTTGTAGTGATAATGCATCTACTTCCAGGATGTGTCAATCATTGTTGGCAAATAATCTCTTAGGCTAGTGTACTACTTAACCTGATCACCCAACACATATTCCAAACCATTCGTATTAGCTCTATATGCCATTACCTTTGGCACATCAACTCCATATTTTTCCTTGTAGTCTCAGTGATAGTGCCAACTATAGTCCTGGAATCAATTCTCAGGTCATAAACCTTGGCCACCTATTTTGAAGTTACACTGCAATTTTCCCGTGAAGTCGCACAAGTATGCTCTAGATGCATTTTCCCAAGGCACAAAGCTTTCTCATGTTTGATCTCAAAATCTATCTTAAACAAGGGACAACCTTTATATGTGCACCTAAAAATTAGCACCTCCTTGAAAGTTCTATGACAAATGAAGTTCCTCGACTTTGTGCGCAAGTTCCGCATAACACTCCTGAAGTGATACACATCAGTGAATCGCAACTTCAGACATAACATGTCTTCAGGGGCAATACCCCAGACATAAATTCGAACTAACCATCATGAAATTCACCATGTATGTCATCAACAGGATGGCACAAAATCAACATGTGTAGTGCTTTGTTGGCTAAAGTGTGACCAGTGTGTGAGCCCTTCCTAGCTGTCTTCAGTTTTCTTCTTCACATAATTTGTTTCATGCTCTGGCTCAGAAATAGCATCATAACCAAAGTCACAAAAAATATCATTATTCTCTGTATCACCTTATAAATGTTGCTTTGGATCCTCTTGATTCCTCTTCAATTCAATTATGTTTTGACTCAGCCCAGCTTCTTCCTGCCTCCTTTTTCAACTTGTTCTTCAGATCTATACCCCCCATGTTAAACTTAAAATCATCATCAGAATCTTGCTTCTGGTTCAATGTATGAATCCTCTTCACAAACCTGCTTCCCCTTAATCTTGTTCTCACTTTGCCGAGTCAAGTGTTCTCTAGGTTCAACAACATGAACAATTTGCTTACGTTTATTACGCTGCTAAGTAGCATATGCTTTTTGCATTTTCTTGTCTAGGAAAGAAAACCCCATCATCAACAGCGTAAACGATTGGTAATCTTATTTCATAAAGATGGAAATTGTTGCTCTTCTGCAATGTTTAAAACTAAAGTACCTTCTCATATTTCTTGTCCTCATATTTATTTAAATGCACTTCTTGTCCTCATATTTCTTCACCATCTTTTCCACCTTATCCAATCCATCAATTGGCTCTAGCCCTGATACCCCTTTATCGTGAATGTAATATATACTATCGTGTATTACATAACCTTTAGTCGCGGTCATAGCAAGAAAATTCATATATGTCATATCTCACTATGGCACATAGATCTTTGTTTTTTCGAGAATCCCGGGGGGAAGAGGGTTCCCCACCGGTTGTTATATTTCCCGAAGCGACCAACATACAAAGTCAAACAGGTGAAAAACAGGGGGGGTAGGGGGGAGAGTTACATCATGCCGAGCCGACTCAGCCGGACTGAAGACGCAGCAACAAAAGGAAGGAGAACTACAGAGAGCAGTGTCGCACGTAGCCTCGAAGAATGCCAATCTCCCCAGCAGCGGAAGGCGGGAAGCGATGACCCCAAAGCTCGATGTTGTCCGCGCTGCGAGCAATGATAGATGAGGAGGAGAGGGTCATCGCGTTGAAAGTGGCTTCATTCCGAAACAAACATAGATCTTTGTAAATTGTCACGGCCTTCAAAATGAAATCTGACATCCCATACATCATCATCCAATCTACCGAAACAAACAAACATATTTGAGATTTAAAATTCCATATAATCAGAAAACCTACCCCCCAAGTTTTCAATCTGAATTCTTTTGTAATGCAATACCAAGCAAAGGTGGCGGTGATGCTTACTCTACTCCGCCGACCGACGACATGAACACGTGGCTCTTCATCGGGGAGGCCCTTAGTCCTAGCCAAATCGCCACTTTCACCAGGAAGAACGACTGCAACTCTGCGACAGCTCTGCGCAACAGTCTCCGTCCTCCGGGACCCCACATACCCCCACGCCCGCTTGGCTCTCCACCGTTGGAAGCGCCTTTGTCGTGACCGCCGCCAAGAATCGCCATCTCCATTTCGGGTTAGACAGAAACATAGGCGAGAGAGTGTGTATCTGTGTCTGAACCGCTCCCCAAAGGGCTAGGCGAGTAGTCAACGGACGTTACCCCCGGCCACGTCATGCCTAATAGTGGGCCATACCGATCAGAAATAAAGTTAGCATGACTAAACTGTGATATCGGTGCTATCTTTCACGTTCTGTACTTGGACTTGTGGTTTTTTCAAAAAAAAAAAATGAAACACGGTGGTTTTTTGCCACGTTGTTCTCTATCGAGATGGACTGGTGTGCTGATACCATCTACCAGAGTCCATGTACATTGCTGGATCAGACAAATCAGCCACTATTCTTACCCTGACTGACCTCTCACTATATATATCAGCCGCGCACATCTAGATTCTAAACCACCGAATTCCGTGATCGACTGTATGGCTGAAACGAATGAAATCAAGACCCCGATCGAGGGAATGCATGATCTCGACCATGCTGCAGGCCCATGGCAGCATGATCGGAGATTTGGATCAATCGATGGACCTAGATGGTGCATAACAAATTCGATCGATTGAGTAGTAGTAGTACTTTGCAGCTAGATGAGATGACATAGCAGGTGGTGATGGCCTGATCGGGGGCCGGCACACTCCCCAATCTCGCGTATGCGTTGCGTCCCGAGAGCTTCACCGCGTGCCCGCGCGCTTCCCACAGCGTACCCGTCGTCGAAGGACGGCTATGCATCGAGCGGAGCAACGGGTATACGCAGCCAATAACAAACTCCCGTAGGCGATCCCGAGGGAATTTGCTTGCCGCGCACGTACCCCGCCGGCCAGTGCCGCGCCGCCGCGTGGCCCAGGGGCACGCCGCCGACACTGCCTACACGGGGTTCGGCCTCCGGCGACGATCACTTGGCCGCAACGCTCGGCCAGCTCCGCCACGCCGGCCGGCCGGCCGTAGTTACCAAAAGGCAATTCTTCCTGCTTCCTTCCTAGGACAATTCTTCATTCTAGTAATTTTTTTGTTTCACTCCCAGGATGTAATTTTAGATGTGAACAAACGACATTGCATCAGCGTCCTTTGATCAGTTGAACAGTGGTGGTTGCATCGATCGGTCTCGTCATTATGCGATAACAAGACCACTGTAGCAACTACAGGGGACCTCACCTGCACTAGGCTGCACTAGCGACAGTTTGTTGGGGGTAACTTATTAAGATCTGCCTAATTCCTTTAACCCCAAATCAAAGCCTTTCGATCGAGAAGGAGAATTATTTTCACTACTACGTCTCGGCCCAAAATCTAAGCGATGCAGCAAACTCACATGCACATGCAAGTGACCGCGCAATTTACTCCATCGATCGCTGCTGATGATCCATATAAGAACCCCACCACTCCCCACTTCCCCTCTGCCCTCCCGCCGGCTCCTCGCCCCCTACTCCTCCTCCAAACTAGCGATCATCGATCTCACATTCTCGCGTCACCTCCGAATCCGATCGATCAGTTCCTCTCACATCACCCACATACATTCTTGTTGGCCGGAGTGTCCGATCGATCGCTGCAGATCGATCGAGGAAGAAGGGGATGTTGTCCTCGCACCCGCAACACGAGGCGGCGGCCATGCTGCCGTACGTGCCGCGGCCGCCGTCGATGCTGGTGGACCGGCGGTACAGGACGGGCGCCGAGGTGGCGCCCAACTGCCCGCGCTGCGACTCGCCCAACACCAAGTTCTGCTACTACAACAACTACAGCCTCACCCAACCGCGCTACTTCTGCAAGGGCTGCCGCCGCTACTGGACCAAGGGCGGCTCCCTCCGGAACGTGCCGGTCGGCGGGGGATGCCGGAAGAACCGCAGGGGTAAGTCGTCGTCTTCGGCGCGGTCGGACTCCTTCACCGGCGGCGTCCGGGACTCCTTCAGCAGGTTCCCCGGCCCGCTCCGGCCGGACATGGTCCTGGAGGGCATGGTGGGAGGCGGCAACGGCGCGGCGAACCCCGGCCAGGGGATGCCCACAGCTGCCGACGGCTCGTCCATCGACCTCGCAATGCTCTACTCCAAGTTCCTGAACAACCAGCAGCAGCCGTCCGCCGAAGGCAGCAGCCTCGTCGGCGCCGACACGGCGGATTCCGCCAGCGACGAGGCGTTCGACACGTTCAGCGCGTCCAGCGACCTGAGCCCCGGCGGCGTTCTGGCGCCGCCGCAGCTGGACGGGTTCGGAGAATGGTCTGGACCGTTGATCACCAGCGCCGACCCGACGAGCACGGCCACAGCCCCAAACACCTTGTTATGCACGGACGCGAGCGTGCAGGCGGCGCTCGGCGAGCTCAACTTCGCCATGGATCAGAGCTGCTTCGACTCGCTAGGGTTGCCGACGGACGGTAACCCCGGTAACCTCTCGTCGTGGTGCTCCATCGTGCCGAGCTTGTCGACGTGGGAGGAGCCCAAGTATGATTCGCTGGATTCGTTCCCCGACGACGGCTTTAGCCTCCAAGAGGGCATTCTTGCTGCCGGTCATGACTGGAGCGCGGATTGCCAAGGGTTGGAGGCTCTCTACATGCCCTGAGTACACAATTATTCTTGTTGGCAATTTCGTTCTTTTTATTTCTTTCAGTATAGTTCAGTTGGAAGAACTACATACTATATACGTAGATATATATACTGTATAATGTATGTTTTGAGGAGACGAGAGGTGAGGTAAGCACTCATGTGGAGGAATTAAGGTTCGGTATACTTGTGAGTAGATGTAATCAGGCAACACAATAAAGTTTGGAAATATTTGATTATATCGTATAATATTGTTTGCAGTATGCCTATCTAGCTAATAGTATCCACTATCCACTGCAACTTTATTCAATCTCCACACAAACATCTGCTCAATGGTGAGGCATCCATCTAATTTGCAAAAGGCTTCATTCCACTGGAGTAGGAGTACTATCTTACCCCTCAGATGTTCAGTTGAAGCAGTGGCTATGCAATCGTCCAGAAATGTAATTCAAGCGTATTTTGTTTGGTTAAGAAAAGACTCTGACCAAGGATAACTCTAGTGAAGTTGGTTTTTGTGATACAAATCACAATCATAACTAAGTATTCCTGAATACTAATCTACTAAAATCACTTTTGTATCATGTATATTACAGTGCAATAGCTATATTAATTGTTGTCTAAAGGCTTGTCTTAACCGATTAAAATACCTGGATGGCGAGAGTATTACACAATGCATCATGTTACTTAATGTACAGCTCATTTAGCCCGTAAATTCACTATGTGAACGGACTTAGTTAGTTAATTATTGTATATACGGAGTATGTGGCTTGTGAAGCAAATGATATCTTGCATGTCAAGTATTCAACAGTCCATGTGTCTCTTGTCTCATTTGTGCTCGGTGGAAATGGTTAGTCAAACGAAAGCTAGCTAGGGGTAAAATTAAACCTAGGGCAAGGGAGTGGCTGACAATGCCTCAATTATCAGCGGGAGATTGGTCGACTCGAACCACTTGTATCAACCATCACTTCATATCTTTCGTAATCCCTTGATATGAAAAGTAAAATGTGCCTTGCAAACAAAAGGAGGAGTAAAATGTTGTATGCATCATGTGTCATTAATTTAAAGAGATATTTCCCCTTCTTCCCACTTGTTGCATCCAAACCTACAAACAATTATGTTCGATCATACACATATTAGAAAATTGTAGAACATTACACCGAACTAAAGGATAGTTTGTACAAAAAACGTAAAAATAATCAGAAACCAAGTAGGAAAAGAAATTGACAACCACAATTTTGACAAAAATATAGTAGAATGCTCCCCCCACATTTTTAAGTTCCTAATGTACTTTTTCATAATATTTGATTTTCTTATAAAATAATGGTCACTGGGTTTTGATTGTAAGTCGCATTGCCTTCATTTTAATATTGCGAATTTCCTTTCAGTTCAATGGTATATTCTTGTATATTATTCCTCCTGTTCAAGAATACATTGCATATTAGATTTCGTAGGAGCATACTATCTTAGCCCCCTCAATTGTTCAGTTGAAGGAGTGGCTATGTAATCGTATGGAAATGTAATTCAAGCATATTTTGTTTGGTTAAGAAAAGACTCTAACCAACGACAACTCTAGTGAAATTGGTTTATGTGATACAAATAACAATCATAACTAAGTGTTTCTGAATCCTAATCTACTGAAATCACTTTTGTGGCATGTATACTACGCTTCAATAGTTAGGTTAATTGTTGTTTAAAGGCTTGTCTTAACCAATCAAATAGCGGGAGTATTTCACAATGCACCATGTTACTTAATGACAACTCATTTAACCTGTAAATTTACTATGTGAATGGACTTAGGTCGTTAATTGTATATAGGGAGCATGTGGCTTGGGAACCAAATGATATCTTGCATGGCAAGTATTCAACAGTCCATATGTCGCCTGTCTCCTTTGGCTCGGTGGAAATGGCTAGTCAAACGAAAGCTAGCAAGGGGTCCAATTAAATCTAGAGCAAGGGAGTGGCTCATATTGCCTCAAAATATCAGTGGGAGATTGGCCGACCCGTCCCACTTGTATCGACGGTCACTTCATATCTTTTGTAATCCCTTGATATGAAGAGTAAAATGTGGCTCACAAACAAAAGGTTAGTAAAATGTTGCATGCATCCTGTGCCATTAATTTAAATATATACCCCCCCCCCCCCCCCCCCCACCCTTCCTTCTTGCCACTTGTTGCATCCAAATATATTGTCCAAACAGGTCTGTTCGATCATATACAACTACTGGAAAATCGTAGGTGATAGTGAAATGAAGGATCATTTCTGGTTAAGATGTCAAAAAATTGGACCAATCGTTTGACCAATAATCAACCTATTAGTATGTAGATTTTGTGATACAAAATCATAACCATAATTAAGTATTTTGGAATATGAGTCTACCAACATCAATTTTCTGTCATAAATGTTACATACTAATAGAGTAATTCTTGGTCAAACTCTTGTCCTAACGAAATCTAATACACAATTTATTTTAGAATGGTTGGAGTATGAATTTGTTTGGATTGTTCAGTCATGTAGTACAGAGTGATGACAAAATAGATCGCAAACTTATAAATTGCAAAAGAGATAAATGGGAACTTTCGGATATACGAGTATATGCTATAGAGATAAGATGAGTAATGTATCGGGTGGTTGTTGTTGCTGCTCTTTTTTCTGATCTCCTTTTGTTATAATGTTGTTGTGTGTATTATTTTGTTATAATGTTGTTGTGTGTATTCTCGATGTCTTGACTAGCCTCTTGATACCGTGTTGTTGCAGATTCTAGGTGTAACTGGCATCATCTTTATATTAATACATTACCAATTGTCGGGAAATGAATATGCTAGAGAAGAATATGTTGCATCCACTGATTGTCGGTGACAAAGTTTTAATCTCTAAGAATATGCAACACAAGCTCAGCAATTAATTCATTTCTTCCCAGCGCTGCCAACCATGCAGTACAACTTTTTTGGAGAATCTACCATGCAGTACATAATTAAAATATTTATTTTTGAGAAAGTAGAATATTGAACAAGTTCCCACTTTGATTTATGAATATGCATAATCTGTCAATCATGTACCATGCAACGGTTGCTGTAAAGCGAGTGTTCTGTTTTCTTCAGCAGTAAACCACAGGCCCATACATGCATGTCCTAGCTAGTGGTTACACTTGACAAAGATGAAAGTAGTTATTTGCAACTGGAATGGTTTGAACAGTCCACGGATTACTACTAACCGCACAGTGCTGCCAGGCTCCCACAGAAATATGGGTTAGTTAGCTTACACAAAAAGTGTTCAAGTACGTAGTGTACCACAGAGTCCTAGAACTGCATTGACCACGGGAGATCGAGTACGCGCCCAGGACACGCATGACGCATCCACACCGATCGATGCACTGCACAGCCCCCGCGTACGTGCGTGTAATATTTTACATTGTCAACGCATCAGCCTGCCTCAGTTCGGATCCATCGATCGTCGGCCATGGATTGCGTAAGTGATTCGAGATATTCAGCTAGCAAATGCATCTTATGCTTCGTCTCTGTCTGCTACTAACCAAGACGCAGCATTCCATGCAATGATCAACCTTGGGATCAGGCCCTCCTCTCCGCAGGATTCAGGGGGCCTCGGGCCGCCGGATCGATGCGCACATGGGTCTGGATCCGAGGAAGAAACTGAGCTTGTGGCTCATGATCCGAGGAGCTCGATCGCGCGATTCTTCGACGTCTGAAGGTGTACTCATCTTCACCGGCGATGCAAGTCAGCTGGTAGCCAACAGATCTTTCCATCTCTCTCCTTGCCTCTTGCCTGCTGTGTTGAATCGAATTCTACTCGATCGCCGTAAACAAATCCTGATAATCGTGGACTATGAGTAGGCCCTTCGTCGGCCGTGTGTGGTTTAGCGGCGAGAATGAGGTCGGCCACCCGCCCACATGGGCTCTAACTTGCGTACGAAATTCTGATATTGTGTGCAAGGTGTGAAGTTTCAGCTAACAGAACACTGCAGAGTTACCATCTCTTGGCGCATCACTAGATCACAAATGCATAAGCTTGTTCTCTGCATTTTCGGTGTCGGCACTACTACCCTGGGAAAGGAGAATGTAAGCTATGAAGATTATGTAGAGTGAATTCCACTTCTTACCACGGATTATGCAGAGAAACATAAGCTAGGAAGATTATGGCATGTTGCAACGATGCCGCGCACAACAATGTAAAACTTAGAGGGTGTTAAGGGCGACCATGTCCAATCTTTTCTGCTCCATCCGTTCCATTCTGATATTCTCTCTAACCTTGACCATCACCTCACATGCGTCTTGCTCAACAGATGCATAGTATCAGAGAAAGAGAGGCCAAAATTATACGTATTGCACATAGTCAACCGTGTTATTTTCATCTCTGAAAATGGGTGTAAGTACAGTTGTTCATATACCTCGGTGAGAGTAACGACGGGCACGATCGATGCACGCATTTCAAAATGACATCGATCGGTGCAACGACCCACTGCTTGTCCACACGTATACAACGGTGCCTTATCCTTGCTGCACGCCAAACTGTACTGACGTAAGCCATCTATCTAGCTTACTACACTATACTGCTCTTCAAGGATGCACCTTCAGACGTTGACTAAACCCATAAGTTTTACAAACAACACGAAAATCTCTGCCGTTTTCGCCTTCTCTTGGTTACTACTCTAGTACATTTTGGACGGGGAGAATTAATTAACTAGAACTTACTTTGCATGATTCATCAGTTCGTTTGGATCGTTTTGCTTCCTAGCTCATCTCGGACAATGGAGTAATATGAAAGGGTATCTTTGACGGGAAGTATTCGATTCTTGAACGAATCGTTCGTCGCTGATTACCGACAAACAGGAGGTTGCGGCTTCAGCTCCACTACATTACAAAGAGAAAATACTGAAACTACAACTAAGCCGCCATGTAATAAGCACGTGAGCACGTCGTGCTTTTGGGAGGACCTCGTGGAGGTAGTGCAAGGGCGCTCCAGCGCTAACACGCGGAGGAGATTGTTTTCTCTGTGGTATAATCTTTTTTTTTTCGCGGGAGTTCAAGTTTTCGCGGAGTATTTATCGGTTTGACAGATTTAAAAAAATTCAAATATATACTCGAGAAACATATTAGTGAAAATAGTTCATATTCAAATCTACGAGTACAAACTAACTTGTATTTTATGCTTCTCCTATTTCGGAAAAAACCGCATTAATTCCTCCAGTAAAACGGATGGTCCTGCTGGAGAGAATATCTAGTGCTCCCGGCACTTTAGGTGCTCCATGTGCTACCATAAAAAAAACAATTTTAAATATGTCAAAAAATTCTAGGAAAAAATGTGAGTGTTAACAAGATATGTTTCTACTACCTCTAAAAATTTCAATTCCAAATTTGAAATGAGTAGTGAGAAACAAAAAAAGACAAATCGGCTATGAATAGTGCCATTTTTCTGGTTTTGTCTTTTAGTGACACCAGTAACACTATTCATAGCAGATTTGTCTTTTTTGTTTCGCAATGCTCATTTAGAATTTGAAACTGAAATTTTTGGAGGTAGTAGAAACATATCTTGTTAACACTCACATTATTTCCTAAAATTTTTTGACATATTTAAAATTGTTTTTTTTGGTGGTAGCACATGGGAGCACCTAAAGTGCCGGGAGCACTAGATATTCTCTCGGTCCTGCTGCTGTGCTTTCCGTCAAAATGGAGAAAACTGCAGTTGAGCCAGGCCGAGGATAAGTTGGCTTTTCTCGATGGGTTCGTGGCTTACCACAACTAACTATGACTTACGTGGGCTGGACTGCCACTGAAGGCCCAATAATAGTTTACTTCTTTTGCGGTCGCAGCAGGTCTAGTTGCGAACAACTCGGTATCGCCCGAGCAATTTGTACGAGCAGATCGCTCAGGGGTAACCGCATGGGGTTTCGGCCCATTCACATGTTTCCAGCGTGTGGGCTTTTACCTTCCTTCTTTTCCGTGCGACGACCGACGAGAACAGAATCTGTGAGCGAGCGAGTCGTGGTCTTTTTTTTGTCTTTTCGTCTCTTACATGTCTGATGTTTCGTTTCTGTCTTTTTTTTCGTTGAACAAAATTTATTTATTATGCTAAAAAAAATATTTTCAGTTATTCGTTATTTCCTTCTTTTCTCTCTTTTTCTCTTCATTAAATTTTTATGTTTCTTTTTCAAGTCTATCAATTTGGATCCATACGTACAATACAACCAGATGTAAAATCTTCTTCCGCTTATACCCGGGATGTGTCCTTGGGCGTTGAAATTTTCTACTTTGTCTAAATTTTTATTGCACTAATACATGTGATTTATTACTCTGACGCTATTTTTCGACTTGTTCTAAATATTGTTCCTGTTGTACAAGTGATTTATTTCACGTGATTTGAAATTATAGTCCTAATTTTGTAACAATTGCGTATTTTTTCTTGTTTCTCGGGGAACTAATTTTTTTTCCCAATTTGTCCACATTTTATTCCACTAGAATTCATTATTTCTTCCTTATTTGTTAATATTTATTTCACTTGGTCTGAAATTTTGGTCCCCTTAAAATTTTCATTTGTTCCTAGTGTGTTAATTTGTTATTCAACTTGGTCTGAAATTTTGTACTATTTAAATTCGTTGTTTGTTCCATGTCTGTTAATTTTTTTTGTTCTAGTTGGTCTAAAAAATCTACTCGTGTGTAATTTGTTGGTGGCCCTAATCTTTTTTGTTGGTCTAAATTTTGTTCCTCTTGTACATGTTATTTGTTCCATGTCTCCAAAATTACGGTTCTAGTTTGGCTCAAATTGCAGATGTTTTTATTGTTTCTTGGGGGCGCTGAAGTTTGGTTCCATGTGCTCCAAAGTTTAATTCCACTAGAAGTCATGACTTGTTCCATTCCATTGTTTTTGTTTCACTTGGACTGTATTTTTTTTCTTCTACTAACATTCATGACTTGCCCCACATAAGTTTTTTTTTGTTCCACTTGAATATATATGTGTAACACATATGATCATTGCAAAAAGTACAAGGATAGACGATACTTAGTAACGGGGTTCAGCGATCAACGCCTACATCTGCGGGATATGCTTAAGGGTCGCTCCTCCCCATATACTAGTTGAATTTTGGCGTGGCGTCACGCCACGCTCTAGGTGATTTTTTTTTGTGTAATATTTTTTTCTCTTTTTTTAACCAAAATGTTGGCTAAATTGGAGTGTTGAAACATTTGTTTGTTTTCGTATGAACAGGTAGCATTTTTTTTGTGTGCATTTCTGTTATATTGTGCATAATATTCAGTTGTTTGAAGGTTTGAAGTGGTCAAACATGTTTGTATTTCAATGTCAATTTTTAATTGAAATCAGAACAATCCATTTGAATTTGATTTCACATTTAGTGAAAGTTTGTTCGGGTGGTGTCGAAATGTTGGCCAAATTGGAATGTCGAAATAAATTTGGTATTTGTTATGAGTATACTGCAGTTATTTTTGGTGAGCATTTTGGTTTTATTTTATGGAATATCGGAATATTCGCTCAAATGTTGGATTAATTTTTTTATTGGCGAAATGTTGTTGTGATATTTCATGAACAATGTTTTATTAAAGTATTGCAGATGTCCAAAGCGTATTAAAGGAATGTTTTAGAATTGAGAAGATTAAGTAACAAAATCACTTTGGGAGGGGGAGGGGCTTCTTATTTTCTCTGCATGTTCGTATTAAAATGTGCATTATTGTAAACAAACAGCATCCGCTGAATTAATTTAATTCCATATTTTGGAATGGTCAGGTATCTTTGTAATTTGTCATAAATATCGAAATATTTAGTTTAACTCCATAGTTTGAGGAAGTGCATTGTAAGGGATTTTGTTAAATTCAATCCATAATTAGAAGAAATGTTTTTTTATTTTCTTCAAATATTTAGTGAATGAAGAATTTTTAAATTTTATGTCCATAATTAGAGAGTTTTCAGCTAAATTATCTCTGAATATTAAACATCTTGGGAAGATATAATAAGTTCGTATTTTGCCTTCAAAATTTAGTTGAACTCCATATTCAAATGGTTTACATTAGGTGCACATTTATTAAATTCAATCCATAACTTGAGGGAATTAACTTGGATTTTTTTCCAAATATTTTGGTGAACTAAAATCCTGAAATATGTTTTCATTATGCCATAAGTAGTGCAAATAATGTTTTTTTCCCCGATTGCGTAGTATGATCAGAGGAAATGTATTCTGTGAGCATACATTAAATTGTATTCCATAATTAGATGAAGTGCACATACAATGTATACAAATATTACGCAGTTTGAATTGTTTAACGTTGTTTGTATGTTGGCATTAGTAAGTAACATTTTTTTCCCTGAGCATGTTGATATATTTTGGGGTAACTCAAATATTTTAGCAATTTGAAATGTTGAAATGTGCTTCTTTTTTCCCAAATAACATTCAAGTTAACTATCTAGTTAGCGGCACTACATGTTTTCTCGATTCGTGCTAACAAATGAAGAAAGTCTGTCTATGGTGCATTCAAATTTTGACCATTTTGAATTGTGCAACTATATTTTGTGTTCTGCTATATGTAGTTTGCGTTGATTTTTTCTGAGCATTTTGTACATAGTTTAGTGAATGTCCAAAATATTTATCGGAAAAAACTTCTTATTTTCTCTACATGTTCGTATTAAAATGTGCATATTGTAAACAAACAGCATTCGCTGAATTAAGTTAATTCCATATTTCTGGAATGGTCAGGTATCTTTGTAATTTGTCATAAATATCGAAATATTTAGTTTAACTCCATAGTTTGAGGAAGTGCATTGTAAGGGATTTTGTTAAATTCAATCCATAATTAGAAGATTTTTTCTTCAAATATTTAGTGAATGAAGCATTTTTAAATTTTATGTCCATAATTAGAAAAACTGAAAGAATATATTTATACTGAATTAGAGTTTGTTCTTTTCAGTATGTCCAAATATTCAGCAATTTGAAATGTTTTTCCATAAGCTCCATATTTAATATAAAAACGATATATAAGTTTTTCTAAGTAAGATTATTTACAGTTGCTTAGTCATGCATGGAAATGTGTTAGCTGTAAAGTTTTTATTTTTAATATTCACAATTTGAAATGTTTTTCCATAAGCTCCATATTTAATATAAAAATGATATATTAGTTTTTCTAAGTAAGATTATTTACAGTTGCTTAGTAATGCATGGAAATGTGTTAGCTGTAAAGTTTTTATTTATTTGCAAATTTTTGTATATTATTTATGTTTTTCTGAATTACGCATTAAAAGATATGAATTTTTCAAATTCCAGCTGACGTGGGCATACCCTCCGGGCATCCCACCATTGGCATACCCGGTGCAGCTCAACCGAAGATGTATTTGGAGGCCCACGTGGCGGCCCAATGAAGCCCAAGAATCCACAACTTGAAGATTACTTACTCCGCAAGACAAACTCATGTAAACCCTACCTGCCTGCATATATAAAGCCAGGTAGGGGCACCCTTCAGGGGCAACGAAACAGAGGGCAACAGATAGACTAGACACCCGCCACCGGCGGCAAGCTAGAGGAGATCCAATCTCCACCACCATAGCCTTCGGGCCACCTTGTAATCGTCATCATCAATACAGATCAGACAAACAGGATGTAGGCCTTTACCTCGCAATGAGGGGCCGAACCTGGGTAAATCTTGCTTGTCAGCCGTCCGATACTATCAGCGCGCCAACTTCTCTCTCTATACGAAACCCTAGGTATCTCACCTAGGGATTTGGCGTGGTAACCCCACGTCACCAGCATTTCCTGCAATTATTAAAAAAACGTAAAAATCTGACAGGCGAGCCCCACAGTGACGTCACCAAGCGACGGCGGACGCGGCCGCGGCCGCGCTGCCGAGCTCACGCTCGAGCAGGCGAGCGCGCGCCGGCCTGGGACCGTGCGGAGCCGCCAGAGGAGATGGAGGTGAGCCGGAGGGGCGGCGGCCCGGACCATTTCGTCGCCGGAGCGGCCGACAGCGAGAAAATCTGTCGCCGCGGACGGCGACCGCGGCGGCGAAAAATCCGGCATGGCTACGGCGTCCCGACGGCCGATCTGCGGCGAGGAAGTGGAGGAGACGGCGGCGGAGCGCTCCTTGGCCGTCGATTTGAGCGGGGAGGGGCAGAGCAGCGGGGGCACGCGTCGGCGGCGGCGACGCCGGGGCCGTGCGGGAGAGAGGAAGGGGAGGGAGGGGATTATGCGGGCGGTTTTAGAGAAAAGCACTTATCTTTCTCGTAATTTGCAATTACGTCCCCTGCCTCGCGTTTTAGTGTATTGCGGGTTACTTTCCTTTTTTGCTACAGTAGCTGCTGTTCCAGAAACAGTACCCGAGGGAGGAGAGGGCGAGATTTCGTCCGTCTTTAATATATAGTGTAGACTAATCATAGTATCGTCAATGATAAGCCCACTAGGGTATATAACCACATCAGATTTATGGTGATTTATTAGGCATGTTCTCTGGTTTCTACTGCCAGGACGAGCAACGAGAGAAGATAAGTACATAGGTCGATCTAATTAGAAATATGCAGGTTTTATAAATGAGATTTATGCATGGAAAATGGAGAGAGAGAGAGTAGTGGAGACGTGTGGAGAAGCAATGGCTAGTCCACGGGAATCGTATTCAACCTAGCAATACCCAAACCTTGTCTTGAGGCATTTTTTCTACCGTCTTAATGTGAAAAAGCAGGATCACCATACATATATCCTTAAACCTACAACTATCTTGCAGGTAGATTTTGTTGAATACCTACTACTCCAGTTACCGAAAACTCTCCGTTGTTTTGATTTTTCGAATAGGATAGATTCAGGGAATCCTCATGAATATAATCAAACCGAGAAAGAACAACAGTTAGCCACAATCTGTCACTGGTCCCCACACCATATGGGAGCCACGTTCCACGACCGAAAAAAATTGTCTCTGCAGCCATGCACGCACGCTCTGCATCTACGGTATTCAACATTTTCGTTATTTCCAATGGTATTTGGTCGTATTTCTCTCCAGGAATACTTCCACGCCATCAACCCCTCACATTATATATATACTCTCAAATCTTGAAATTTGCGGAATCACATCGATCGAGCACCGACGCGCACCAGTCCGGTCTGGTTGGCCCATCCGACGGCGACGCGCATATATAACGATCGAGCACGTAGACCGGTCAGCCTTTTTTGCCGATCGAGCTCAAGGCAAGGGAGCGTAGCACGAGTAACGAGTTTTCCACATGCTGGAACTGTCTCGGTGATGGTGAGAGGTCAACGCCGCGCGCGTTCTCACCGGAGAGCCATGCAATTGGCCTGGCCCAGCCGCCCAGGACTAGTACAACTCCAACGTGGAGTACGATGCATGCGATTTTCCAGGCGGATAGGCAGAAAGTAAACGACGTTGGCGTTGGACAGGCACTTCCATCCGCCACATGACACGATGAGAACTTGAGAGAGCTAGAAGAACCATTCGCTTACCGCTAACCAAGTCAACTCGGGCCGTGAGATGACCTAACTAGTAAAACTGTGTACTAAAACCCCTAGGCTTGTCTAGAATAGATGTACTCGGGCCGTGGAGTACAAATGTAGTATTTATTTTGTTGACAGTAAATAAACATAAATTACCGGCCGACTAGACATGAACTGTGACCTATAGTCCAACAGCACAAATTGACGCTATAGCAGGCCACATCAATTTTGCTACTAATAAGGATGAGTTGACACGGGATAATTATAATTAGCGTCGAAAGAATAATGGAAGATTCTGGGCTCGCAATTCAAACCGTTCTTTTATCGAACGCGCTCGGAGCGCGAGATCATTTGTATAGTATTATCGTTGACATATCATGCAAATTATATGTGTACTTGGATCCGGACTGTACGGGTCTAGAGTGAAATATATGGGAGAGAAATATGTGCTGGCTCATAAGGTCAAATGATTAATTCATGAGCCTATATATGGCTATGGACCCGTGGGAGAGAATGGCTTATATGCATGCATGGTTAGTGTCATATGCATCACACTACTCCCCATTATGACCAGCGTGATGCCATTGATGTGCGTAATGTTTTGACAATGGTCCTAGTTAAATGAATGAGAGTGTGGCATACGACATTATAGCTATATCGTGTGTAGAATTTTTTTTCTTTTGCAAACTCTCTACCCTTATATTTGGCAAAACCGTGGATCAAACTGTTGATCTAGTATGAAAATATATTAAATCGACATTATTGTGTTATGTGTATGCAAAGGTCCAAACAATTTGTTGTCCAACTCGATCCATTTGTTCCCTAAAAACACGATCCAGGTGTCAAGTTCTAGGAAAAACTTGAGCATTGATTTATGTTATCATATTTAGTGGGATTCAACCATTTTTCTACGTGGGTGGCCTCGATATACACCACCAGTAGACTAGCCACAATGGGGGTATTATAACTAGTATCATAGGTGCCATGTTGGCAAAAAAATGATGTGGCACACCAATAAATGAAAAGAGAGGAGATTGTGGTATCATGATATGATACCGTAACATAACGGATTGTGGTATCATATGCATGATACTAGTTTATGTTACTTCCCATTGTGACTAGTCTTACATAACCAGGCTCAATAGGCCATGAACCTTGGACATGAACCATGGCTTAGAAGGCACCTCGCCGAACAACATAATAGACACTAGCAGGCCACATCAAATATGCTAATAAGGATGAGTTGACGAAGGTTAATTATAATTAACATCGAAAGAATAATGGAAGATTCTTGGTTCGCAATTCAAACCCTTCTTTTATCGAACGCTCAGGGAGAGATCCTTTGTACTTTGTATAGTATTATCGTTGACATATCATGCAAATGTACGTAGTTGGATCCAGACTGGACGGATCTAGAGTGAAATATAAGGGAGAGAATATATGCGGGTTCATAAGTTCAAATGATTAACTCATGAGCCTATGGCGCTATGGACACATGGGAAACAATCACGGTTAGGGAAAGAGAGGTTGGTGCCAGTGATGTGCGGACTGTTTTCATAATAGCCGTAGTTAAATAAATGAGAGTTTGACATATGACATTGTATCTACCGTGGGTAGATTTTTCTTTAAACTCATCCTACCCCTCTTATCAAGTATGATTTATGTGATCATATTTAGTTAAATGATTTAACTGCTAATCTAGTGCGACAATATATTCCATTGACATTATTAATGTCATGTGTATGGAGATTTGAATTTTAATAATAGAGTCATAAACGGTTCGTTGTCCCAGCTCGATACAGTTGTTCCCTAACAAAAAATCGATCCAGGTGTCAAGCTCCGGGAGAAGTTGAGCATTGATTTATATGATCATATTTAGTGGGATTCAACAATTTGTTTATATCGGTTGCATCGGTATACAACACCATTTCATAAGTAGGCACACTATGCATACATATTGATACTTGGGATCGTCGGAGTTAGAGAGCCAAAATGACTATTCGCTGAGATTGTAACATTGTGAGACGAATGCACATCTATATATCTAAGTATCAATTGAAAGATATCAATAACTGAAATCTGAAATACTTATAGCTAACTTATGTACCTAAAACGATGGGTTTTTAAAAGAGTACATGTTTAAAAATGATGGGTTTTTGAAAGAGTACTTATCCATGGAAAGATTCTGAAGGCGTATGATTTAAGAACTCGGCGTGACAGATCGGAGCAGATCGTGGGTTGAGATCAGGTGAAGCATAAAACAAGTCAGAATTAGGTGGTCAAAGCCTATGTGAGGCCGACACGCGACACCCAATCGATCGAGCCGCGGTGAGCACATCTCTAGGGATGGAACATGGCTGCTGCCGGGTCAGAGATCATGCAGCACGAATTTCTAAGCTTCTGCCTGATGTGCAAACATTTTGTTAATTGTCAACATTTTTCCAGGTCAACAGTTCCAGCCTCCCCACTGTTCCGATCCATCCGTCGTCTGCACTGCAAATGGTTCTTTTGCAGAAAGAGACCTGGGGCTGTTCGTATTTCACGATGAAATCCTTGGTGTTTTCCAAGAAAATTGGAACGTGCTACCTACCGATAGAACTCTTGCGTAGGACTTGCACCAAGCATTAGCAACCGGTGACTGCTGAAACTTCAAGAACGAAACTGTTTCACGTACAATATTTGTATGACATTATATTTTCTGAAGGAAGCTAGCTGCCATGTAGGATCGTACAGGAATCGTACGCAAAGTGTCGTACGTGTAGCAGCACTCCTTCAAGAATGTACTGCGACCTGATCAGCACACCTATAGTCAAAGCTCCTAAGAGCAATTACAATAAGCTTATGTAAGCAAGCTATAAGGATTAAAATAATATTTATTTGGTGACATGGAGGAAAGACAAGAGGAGAGAGAAAAAAAGCGGGCTCTCATGCAAGAGCCAGTTGCAGCACGTGCTACTAAACAGTTTGTGAGTGTGTGAGGTGAGCCATATCTTAATAAAGTAGCATAATTTTATAGCCAACTATTATACATGTTGACTATAGGTTAGCTATAGCTGACATGACAATAACTTATTAAACTTGCTCTGATAGTAGCTGACGGAAGATCGAGAAGCCGCAACGAGTTGCCATCGCCAGTTTGCCACCACAAAATCCACAACCGTCTCACACATTTCCAGTGACAGGGAAGCTAGCAAGAAGAAACTTCAGCCACCACAAGGCGAGACGAAAACTCGACAAAGTCAAATACCAAATGTCAAAGGGAGGGATGTTTTTTACATATAATGGGAAGTGAGGGACTAATTCAGAAACGTAGCTCCGCTCCTCTGACCCAAAGCCGCAAGAGCGACTAGTAAACAAAGCGCGGCCGGTGAGCTGGGGCATGTGAATACCACTACTACGACGAATGCTGATCCCATCGACTTAAATAATCCGGCGACGACAGCTAGCCTCTGCGCCTCCGCGACGCGCGCTCCCTCTCTCCCTATCGGAGTCTTCTTCGTTCCAACTCGCTCGCTCCTTCCCAAACCCATAGCCATGGCTACGAATTAAAAAAGTCAGAGCGCCAACTTGCAAGATCGACGCGCGGACCGGCCACCAACCGTGTTATATATTCCGCTCCGCGGCCGACCGGCATTTCGTCAACCCACCGCGGCGCATTTCGTCGGACGCGTACGTCTAACCTACTATACCATCGAGCTTCGCTTCGCTTCCCGGAGATGGCAGCGACGACGATGGCGCCGCCCGCCGAGGTGCCGTCCTACTTCCTCTGCCCGATCTCGCTGCAGCTCATGCGCGACCCGGTGACGCTCCCCACCGGCATCTCCTACGACCGCGCCGCCATCTCGCGCTGGCTCGCCTCGCCAGCCTCTAGCAGCAGCCGCCGCACCTGCCCCGTCACGCGCCAGCCGCTCGACCCGGAGCTGCAGCTCACGCCCAACCACACCCTCCGCCGCCTCATCGCCTCCTGGATCGCGACCCTCTCCCCCGGCTCGGGCGTCGACGAGGAGGAGGTGGCCGCGCTGAGGCCCGTCCACCGGGACGAGCTCGCGTCGCTGCTGTCCGACGCCGCCGCGGCCCAGGTCGGCGCGCTCAGGAAGCTTGGGGAGCTGGTGGCCGAGTCCGATGAACGACGGGCAATGCTGGAGTCCCAGGACGGGGTGTTCGACGCGCTGTCCCGCGTCCTGACCGGCGCCACCGCCTGCTCCACGGCGCGGGAGGAGGCCGTCGGGGTCCTCGCGTCGCTCCGGATCCCGGAGCAGGAGCTCGTCCGCCTCGTGTCCAGGCACGGCAACCTGGCGGAGTCTCTCACCGCCGTGCTCCGCTCGTCGAACCTGCAGTCGCGGGCGCAGGCCGTGCGGCTCGTGAGGGCCCTCGCTGACGTGTCCGTGCCGGCCTGGGTGATCGGGCTGGACCAGGAGCTCCTCACCGAGGTGATCCGCGCTATCCGAGACCGCGTTTCGACGCGCGCCACCAAGGCGGCGCTCCACGCGCTCTCCGCGCTGTGCCCGTACGGCCGGAACCGCGTCAAGATCGTCGGCGCCGGGGCGGTGCCGGCGCTCGTGGAGCTGTTGCTGGACGAGCCAGAGAGGCGGGTCTGCGAGCTCGCGCTGGCCGTGTTGGACCGGCTGTGCACGTGCGCCGAGGGGCGCGCCGAGCTTGTGGCGCACGCGGCGGGCGTGGCCGTCGTTGGCAAGAAGGTGATGCGGGTCTCCGAGGCGGCGAGTGAGCGGGCGGTGCGCGTGCTCCGGTCCGTCGCGCGGCACGCGGCGACGTCCGCCGTGCTGCAAGAGATGGCGCAGGCCGGCGTCGTGGCCAAGTTGTGCCTGTCGCTGCGGTCGGAGCTGTGCGGGGTGAAGACCAAGGAGAAGGCGCACGAGGTGCTCAAGCTGCACTCCAGGGTCTGGAGGAGCTCGCCGTGCTTGTCTCCCAAGTTCTTGGCGCTCTACCCTTCATGACGATGAATTTATCTCGTTTTGTTCATCAGAAACGCAACTGTTGATTCATTCTTTTTTGTTGCTAAATTTTTCTTTCAAATTATTTGGATCCGGACGGTACTGTTTGTGCCTACAGAAGAGAAATGCAGCAGGCTTGCCAAGCTTTTTGGTTGCTCACTTAGTCGATCTTTGAAAGATAATCTCATTATTTTGATGAGAATGTTGCTGCCTTTCCTGTACTCATGGTTAACTTACTCGTGGTAGACTTTAAGATCTAGTGATTGAAACACATTTCCACAAGAATGGGACTAATCGAAGCCATTTGTTTCCGTTGTCCGACGTGTGCATTCGAGTTGCGCAATGACCTTAAAATTAAAGTATGGGAACTGAAAGAAAATCAATGAACATTACACTGGCAACTTTTAGTGATATAAAGCCATTTATGTTACATGATTTAAACAAGACTTTAAGTTTCATTCAAAATCAATGAACTCACTTTAAGTATCACTGATTTACGGATTCAAACAAGACTTTCTTTATCCAGATGGAATTTAACTGAAGCCACCTGTTTCGATCCAACACATCTATGTCCATGAGATGTTGCCCAAGATCAACAAACATTACCCTGGAGAAAGTCCAAATGATCTTGATAATACAAATAATATCCCTATGTAGCTGCAACCAGAGGAAGGGAGTTTCGTCATGGCGCAGTTTCTCCTATGGAATTTGGCAACATCCCAAAAGTTTCATAATTTGGGAATGTTAATTAATTAAACATGATGATTGATCTGCTTGTATTTATTAAAATTTCTGAAAATATTTTTTAAAACTTTCTACAACCATGCTTGGATAATTGAAGAGAGGAATTAATAAGACTTTCTGAGGAAATACGAATATTTTCCAATATTTGTTTCAAATGAATTTTTCGAATATATGACACATTATACATTTGGCCTCATTTGAATTTTAGTTGCATATACGGATCTTAAAAAATGAATAGTATTTATTAAAAACCCTTCAAACTAGTTTTGGGGGTTTATTAAGGCCTATAGAGACTTTTATAAACAAAATGAAATTTATAAAATCACATTTCAGGGGAATATATTTTTCCTAGACCCATATTAAGAAAAACATCTACTGACTTCCGGGTTGTGTCCCAGGAAGCGCTAAATTTTATGCCATAAAGCAAGGCTACGATTGCATCATTTGATCGGAGTCGTATCCGCTTGCGGTGCATCGTCATCATGTAAATAAATAGGTCCTCAATCTCAAGCAACAATTGATGCACCTATCTTAGTAAGGATGTCTCCTTTCTGCAACGAAAGGTTTAAAATGTTTCCTTATATATATATATAAACTTTTATTATCGTTGTGGGTGGATCTTTCATAATACTCTTTCGGAACCAACCGTTCACCCTTTTCCAATGGGATTCCCTGCACTTCATTAGTGTAACAGAGCGCTTAGCGAAGAACAATCAAAGACGCACAAGGATCTATCATCTCTAGTTTATCATTATTAATATCTCCAAAAAAAGTATCTCGAATATACTGCTAAAATCATCAAAGCCCTATTTATAATAATAATCAGTGATTTTAGCATCATAAGAGTCCACGCTAGAGAAAAAGGCATCATCATCGGAATCATGATATGTGTGCAATAATAATAATAATAATAATAATAATAATAATATAGTGGGTACCTGCGAGAGAGAGCTCAAACTATCCATCCTCTTCTTTATCTTTGCATCTTTTAAACATTTGCACGCGTAGGAAATGCTCGTGTTCATCATCATATCTCTGATGATCATACTTTTCAATAAGTTTATCTTATGGGTCCTTTGGTTCACAATCTTCTGGAGCTATTTATATTTCACAAACTTGAATTGTTGCTGGGAAAATGCATCCCATCTTTTCAAACCACCTCTTTTTGATTTTTTTGAGATGCAAGAAGTTGGAGAGAAGGCTTCCTAGTTTTAACCTTTTCATGCCTTGATATTAAAACAGGTAGAAGATATGGGACCAACAATAGAATGATGTTCTCCATCGTTATTAGAACCAAGTTTAGTATGAGAACTAAGATGAAAATGATTAGCTAGGAAATGCATTGTTTTAGCAAGAACATTTCTAACTATGGTGTTGCCATAAGGAACTTATCCTCTACTATTTTTATCTTTGAAAAAAAATCATTGACCAAACCACTTGATATCAATAGGGAGTGGTTTTTCCTCGCGCACAACGTCATCATACCAATGGAAAAAAAAATTGTATGCATTTTAGTCAAAAGAGGCCAAGCTCCCTCCTTAAAAGTTTCTAAAAAAGGATCCACCAGAACTAGTGTCTAAGCCAACTAATGTCTTGCAGGTTTTGGGTGTAACCATTCTTTAGCTTTCTGTCTAATGGGAACAATATTAATTTTAGCTCATCATGTATTCAGAGCAACAAGTAAAATAAACTAAGTACTAAAATCAACAAAATAAAAAGATAGGTAAGATAAATAGAAGCAAGAAAATAAACTAAGTGTGATGGAAAGACAATGATCAAGCGCTACGCTCTCCGGAAACGGCACATGGTTAGTGAACCACAATTTTGTGGAGGTACTCTCGTAGTTTTGTATCGTCCCAATGAAGGTAAAAGAAGGTAGCATCCAACCTTGCGACTATGTTGTCACGTGTAAATACGCATGTAGTTACGTTCATACCCAAACAATAGTTTGGAGATAGTCTATTCTATGAGTTGTTAGGAAAACAGTAATAAAGAGATCAAAGTAATTATAAACTAAAACATAGAGTAAATTAAAAAAGAACTGAAAGTAAACTAGACGGGTTGTAGCTGTAGTACTGGATAGAATAAAATCGGTGTCTAGACATTTAGTCTCATCAGTACTAGAGGGGCAACTAAGTGGCGTAGATATATTAAATTATAAGAGCTACTACTATGACACTTTATGCCATGTAGAGCATGTGGAAGAAAATAAAATGTTGGATCTTCACTAGCCAAGGTCTTTTATACGCCGAGGTGGCAATCGTAGCCCGGGAGGACATTCTTCAACAATTACACGCTTTTTTATTTTATTTCCTTGGTGGTTCCACCTTAATATAAACATGCTCCCACTTCGAAGTTGTTGGTTTCTTTTCTTCTAATTCAAAAGGCAGTTGTCGACTCCATATGCTATCGGCATTGTTCATGTCGTGCTTCCCATCGACATCATACACGGATCGGTCTTGGCCTCACCTCCGTTGCCGACGGCTCGACTATCGTGGGGTTATCACGGTAGATGCTACACGGGGTAGCTTAGAGAGTAGGACAAGGCGATGTAGGAGAATCCGGGAGCGAGATTGGCAAATGCAGAGTTTACCCAGGTTCAGGTCCCCTCGGTGCAGGATCCCTACATCCTGCTATAAGTCACTATATGATCATAGATTGATTTACATGGTGGCCGCCGGCTTAGAAGGTTAGGCGGCGGGTGTTCTGTGTCTCTTTTGTGTCTAGCATATGGCCTCTCCTCTGTCGGGTGCCCTTGCCTGGCTTTATATAGGTAGCCAGGTAGGGTTTGCATGAGTTCTAGTCAATTACCTATTGGGCCCAGCCTGTCAAGTCATCATGCTGGGCCACCTCCATAACGGGCCACATTGTACCTCCATAAGGATACCCAGATGTCATACCGTCATCACCGACGCTGTGTCGTCACCGTCTCCCACTTGATCTCTGCTTCGCCTCGGATGTGGATGTCAGTTCCACCCGATGGGGTGGATCTGGCCCATTTATACCGACGAGTGTGCATAGCTCTGTAGCGGACACTTAGGATACAACTACAATCTGATCCAACGCTGACATGCTCCTACGAACCCGTGTCGCTTAGAGATTAGTGAACCAGCTGAAGCATTCACGTCTATTATGCTCTATGGCACCTTTAGAAGGAATCGATCAGCTATAAGTTAGCTTTCTAAGTTATGGCACCTTTAGAAGGACCGACGGACCGATATGCTCCGAGTAAAAAATTACAGAAAAAATGGTGTACAAAGTACAAAAAATGCAAGGTACAAATCTATTAAAACCGGAAGTACAAAATCAGTGAAAACCGAAGTACAAAAATTGCGAAGTACAAAAAATTACGAAGTATACGTAGTCGAAGTACAAAGTACTTGAATGATGAGTACAAAGTATACAGAACAGAAAGTACAAAGTACAAAGTATACATGATAGAGAGTATAAAATACATAGAACAGGGAGTACAAAGTACACATAACAAGAGTAGAAAATACACAAAACATGTAGTATAAAGTATATAGAATAGAGAGTACAAAATACAGAGAAGAGTGAGTACAAAGTACACATAACATAGAGTACAAAGTACACGAAACATGGTATAAAAAGTATACAGAACAGAGAGTGCAAAGTATATAGAACAGGGAGTATGAACTATACAGAACAAGAAGGAAATAAAAGTTTGTTAAAACTATTAATATGGGATCTAATTTTTGAAAATCTCGACGCGAGGAGCTCAAAAGTGAAAACGATTCGTAGTTTGGACGACGGTTCTTAAGATGTTTTGTTTTAGAACTTCGATTTTGAAAAATAAAAGGGAAAAACCGTACTCCCACATTTCGTATCTCTTTCTCTCACATCCTTATCTCCACTTTCATTCTCGTAACGATATTCTGCGGACATACAGATAATCATCGGGGAACCACGCAAAGTAAAAGGCAACACTTGGCAAGACTTTTTTTTTTGAACTGGAGCGGCCCCGAAGAGCCTAGATGCCATTAATTCAACAGTGCAGGTACATTTACATCATGGATGACAAAGAAAAGAAATTTTACAGAACAGTCCCTAACCTTTACAAGAAAGACCTTACAAAGATTCTGAAAAACGCAGTCAGGTCCTCTGCACTGGCTAGAGAAACGCGAGCTCAAGCAAGGGCCATCCTCGCCGGCGCCGGGGACTACGCCACTTGGAGCCGAGAGGAAGAGGTGTGCCACTGCGAGCTCGAGGAGGGGCCTCCGCCTGGAGGTTGAGGAAGCATCAGCAATCGCCAGCTTCGAGATCGACCACCTTCTGGTCATCAAGGTCGGCAGCCAAGACTTGGGCCACCGAGATTTATCACCAATCTTGTGCGGCATCTGAACTCCACGGCAGCCCGAGACGAGGCCACGCAACTCCACCTGCATCTTCTCCGCAACGCCTCCATGGCAGCCTGAAGAAGAACACAAAGCTTCGCCCGCAGCCGAACTCGATCCGCCAAGAACAGCCTTATTTACGGAGTAGCCTGCAAATTTCCGCCTCACCGCCTCCGTCTCCAACCATTGGAGCACCTCACGGAGAAGGGAAACGAGCAGGCAGCGCTGGATCCGGCCGGAGAAATCCAGCACCGTCCTCCCGGCATGACGCCGAAGTCTGGCATGACGCCGAAGTCTGGCATGACGCCAACACACCCAGCAACACCTAAAACTACTAGATCTAATACTATCTACAAATCCGGCGCCGTTCCTTAGCCTCCTCCAGACGGCAGCACCGCCGGCGAGAGCATCGGGAAGGCCCGGCTGAACTGAGGCGACTCTCAACGGAGGAGCAAGGAGAGGTTTCGAGAGGGGAGAGGAAAAAGTCGTGGAAACAAAAACGCGCCAAGTGACACGACGTGCGTTCGGTGACCTTTTTAAAAGTTTTTTCTCTTGTGATTTCCAGATGCTTAAGGCGTCAAGTAGAAATTGCCCCTGCTCGTGGCCCTTCACGTCAAACCTCTTTGTCATTGTATGTTTTGACCTGCTAATTCGTTATACTGACTTTCTGAGTGGGTTCAGCGGTGGAGCCGAATTACGGAGTCCACTCACACCAAGATAGATCATGGACATCGGGCCGGGCCTAGAAAAACCCGACGGGTAAAATCCAGGCACGAGCCCGACAAAAAAAAACATATAATCTTGGCCCGAGCCCGACCCAAGCTAAAAAAAGCCTGACTAGGCCCGACCGGCCCGGTCTGATCACAACTAAAACTTCTATTTTTCGTAAGCCCAAACCTGATCCGGCACGTCCATCAGGCCCAAAATACAGGTCTGAGCCCGGTCCGGCCCAGGATTTTTGGGCCTGGTCGGGCCGTCCGGACCGGGCTGCCCATGCCTAGATTTGCTTCGGGATAGTGCAAGCACGCTACCGTAGCCACCGATGGAACAGAGATGGCTGCGAGACATGGCTCAGTGTCCAGACGCCCTATCCTTCTGCAGCTCATCCGTTGTCAGCTGAACCGGAGCTTCGGCCTGTAGTACTGCACATCTACTAACTATATTAAAGACGAACTCCCTCAGCGATCGGCGACTGTAGCTAGCTACAGTAGCTACTGTAGATGCTACAGCAACTACAGTGCTCCGATCCGCGCCGTCGAACGGCGATCCGACGGCCCGCAGGATGTGTCCGTGACGGTTTTACAAAAACAACCCTCGCTGATCGACAAATCAAACCCGCAATCCACATTTCAATGCTGCGAGGGACCTATTCGTGATTACGAAAAAATCGGATGGCTTATCTGCAAAATGGACCGTAGAAATCCCCTCCCCCTTCTCTCTCACGCTCTCTCTCCCGTGCGGCACCGTCGCCGCCGCTCCGCTCCTCCCCGTTCGAATCCAACCATGCGAGGAGCTCCGCCGTCTTCCCCTCTCCATCCTCGCCGGAAATCGGCTTCTGGGCCGCTGCGAGGGCGCCGGAATTGCCGTTGCCGCACTCCGCGTCGCGCGCAGCTGGATCCGCGTCGAGGCCGCCACGGGCTCCGTGCAGACGATCGAGGTCGACAAGGCCACCATGATGCGCCGCTGCGAGCTACCCGCCCGCGACCTCCGCCTCCTCGACCCGCTCTTCGTCTACCCGTCCACGATCCTCGGCAGGGAGCGCGCCATCCCCTCCCTTCGTCAACACCTCCGTGCTCCATGCTACCCCCCACCGGTTCTCCCCCGGTTTGCCACGCCCTCCTTCAACGCCCGCGCGTGGGCGGAGGCGGATGAGCTCGGCCACCTCGGGGCAGCCGTCGGCGGTAGATCTTGCCGCCGCGCGTCCCTTGCCCTCTATTCTCTCCCATGTTCTCCCCACGGACAGAGCCGGGCTCCTGCCACGCTGCCTTGATGCGTCACGCCCGTCGCGGCGTGAAGTACTCCGGGGGCAACGCTAGCGTGGTGGGTTGTCCGCCCAGCTAGAGGAAGAAGTCGGACGCGCCGCCGTCCGCTGGATCCCGTCCATCGCCCAGGTGAGGTTGTCTCCCCTATGGTCGCCGTCCTTCTCCCCCAATTTTTTTTGCTTCCACTCTCTATTGGAGCAACCGGGATTGGCGATCAGGGCGGAGCTCCGTGGGCAATACCGGCGTTGCGGCCGTCCGTTTAGCAAGAGGAAGGAGGCGCTCGCGCCGCCCGTTCGGCAGCCAAGCCGACCAGCAGCGGCCGCCGGCAAGATGACGGGTGGGTGTCTGACGGGCTGATCTGGGCGTCGTGCTGCTGGGATTTGGCCAAACGGGTCGATTTATTTTTTGCTGATGAAGAATGCTGTGCTTGGATCGGTGATATGCTCATGCCTGTGCTTCCATCCAATTTGCTGGCTGTGGATCCCGTCCTGTTGCTGTTGTGTCTCATTTGTGGCCCGATGCACACCTTCTCTTTGCAGCTAGCAACAGGAACTGTTGGGGAAACAAAGAAGCAAGGTTCAAAAAAGCGGTAAGCGCTGAGCGAGCGGTGAGGCTCTGCTCAGAGGAAATGCTGCTTAAGCGCGCTTAAGCGCGCTTAAGCGCCGCTTAAGCGTTCTGGGTAAAACTGTTCGGACATGGAAAAATAACTCATATATGGGCTGTAGAGTGAAACAAAATAGGGAGAAGAATGACAAATAAGCAAGATGGGCTGACTTAGCCCATTAAAACACCGGCCCATCTATCCAGTTCCTGTATACATACATGCACAACGACAGAAAATTAGGTTTCCTCCCTCACAGGCTCACAGCCGCCTCTCTCTCCCTCCTCCTCTCTCCTCCATCCCTCACACCGGCCTCTCTTCCTCGTCCTCTCTCCCTCACTCCAGGGGTCAAACCAGCCAGGGGAGCTCCATTCCTCATCAGAGAAGCTCGAAACCTCTAGCTCCGGTTCCGGCCATCCGCTGCTGGGCTCTGGCGCGCCTCCCTCAGCTCCACCTGCAAGCACCAAGACGCGAGAGCCCGCCTCCACAGCTCTTCCTCGCTTTTCCTCACGCTCAGGCCAAAAGCTGAGCGTTTTGCTGTCGCTCAGCGCTTAAGCGTACACTTTTTTGAACACTGCAAAGAAGATAAGCAACCACAGAGGTATTGCAGTAATTTATTCCTATGTATCTCTTTCATATGTTTCGGAATAAATTCAGTTCATATGTTTACATTTTCTCAATAAAAAGTAATGCAACTTCCCAATTTTATTATACAGGCGATGTGCAGTCAGCTTCTCAAGCGAAAGCACTAAAGAGAGAAATTGCATGTGTGGAGAGACCTGCGACAAATATCTTTAAAGCACGGTTGTGTGATTCATCCCGAGGAAGGTGAGCTAATTCCCGGTTTTTTATGTTGATGACTGATTGGTATGTCCACAAGGAACCTGGGCGTTTTAGGAAGCAAACAGATGTTGAAGTATTTTGCATAGCTGCTGCTTTGATGTGATAACATTGAAATACTTTTGGACATAACCGTTTAAGAACTTAAAGTGATAGTATGGAACATATATTGTGGGTGATCAAGTTTTAACGTACAGTGTAGACCTGATATGGCTAGGATAGCTAGATAGAACATTTGTTATCATATTGTACTTTCAAAAATTCAGTTATTACTTTGTCTTCCCTTCCAAAGAAAACATGTGTATGTTGAGCTGATTCATATGTATATGTCTGGCATATAAGAGGACAAATCACCAATCAATTACATGGCGATGGTTTAGACAAGAAGTTTGCGCATCGCGAAGCTCCCTCTCGGCGCAGCCGGCAGCGCCTCGCTACTGCATCTTCATGTTCTTCATCATCTCTATTATGTACGCAAGTGAGCTCCAACTCCAATTCATTGCTCCAAGCTCTCTCTTTTTACCTTCATGTTGTGAATTAGGGGAGAATAAAGGATGTCTATTTTACCTATTTCTTTCAATGTAAGAGAATGTCGTCTAGGGCTAACTGTCAATCATCCGTTGTTGGGTCTGGAATTGGGTCTGGGAGTAACACACTAACACTGTTGATGATTTAGCCTTGAAGTTACTTGGGCAGTGAGATCTTATGTGTTTATATTCCTCGCTGAGTTCAACTAAAAATCATACTGTCTCGATGCCATGTACACCGGCACAAATGTGTTACCTGATGATTTAAATCGTATACATAATTAAGTGCGTGAATGATCTATTAATCTTGAAAAGGTCGGACCTATTTAGGAATGGGTCAAAGCTAATAAAGTGCAAGAGCTGCATTGATTGACAAATTCATATGGCAGTTTAAAGTTCCATAGGTTTATGCATCATTGTACACTGAATTTGTTTCATGTTGATTGCCAATAGCCCAATAAGGTAGTTCTATTTGTGTATGTGTTCCTTCTTCCATGCTTATAATGTATGACACCCAGAAGTTTTTTGTGTTAGAGCTAGGAAGTTAGAATCATTCTTGATGATTATGCTGTTGGAAATTTCAGATTAGAAACCCAAACTAGCTTCGAGAGAACTATCATGAATAATGCCATTGTGATGTAAAATTCGTCGCTACTATGACCTGTGAGGAAACAACATTGGTAGGCAAGAGCTGACGTGAGCCTGTCATCCTATTGGCCATGGGATGCATCTTCAGGATGCAGGATTATATGTTCGTTTTATGTGTTCCTTCTTCCATGCTTATAATGTATGACACCCAGAAGTTTTTTGTGTCAGAGCTAGGAAGTTAGAATCATTCTTGATGATTATGCTGTTGGAAATTTCAGATTAGAAAACCAAACCAGCTTCGAGGGAACTGTCATGAATAATGCCATTGTGATGTAAAATTCGTCGCTACTATGACCTGTGAGGAAACAACACTGGTAGGCAAGAGCTGACACGAGCCTGTCATCCTATTGGCCATGGGATGCATCTTCAGGATGCAGGATTATATGTTCGTTTGCTTATTATTGTCTGTTCTGTACTGATTGTCAGCTAGAGTCGGTGCCCAAGGGCGCTGGACAGCCAGTGGCAGGAGGATGCGATTTGCGGCCGGGAGCATTGTGGCTGCGGCATGAGGGAGGCTGGTGTGCAGGACCGTTGGGTGGCCAGCACGTACAAGGTATGCTTCAGATCTTTGATTCACTTCTAATTTCTCATCCTCCACTTTTATCTCTCTCATTTGTACTCCGGCTGTCAACAGTAATAGCAGCTGGTGTCATAGCATGAATAGGACGGTGGCCAACCGCCAGACGCCCTGTGCTTCTGGCTGCACGCCTGCATCTCCTTGCGTGAGCTCCTCCTTCATATCATTTGCCCCTAATTTAATTTCTATTGTGTAACTATGGTTGGGTAGTCCGGGGATTCCAAGCCTGATTTCGCGTTTCTGTTTTCATTTCCTTTTGTAATTTTAACTCCTCTTGAGAATTTTGTTTGACTTGGTAGATGAACAGCAAACTTGATGTCCATCTTACTTGTCTCAGATAAATGCTTTTAGTCGACTTCATAAAAGTGCGATCAGCTTTTGACGGACATGGCCAACCATTATCATAGATCACCACTGGTTTGTTGCCTTCTCTCATGGTGAGCTGCAAAATATTGGGAAAATTTCATGTTCATATTTTGTGTCATGTATGCATATGTCCTAGCAGATGTTACTTCTCTTGCTTCATGTCTGAATCGATCTGCAATTCTGTTGGATATATGTTTCATATGCACAAACCTCAACGATGCTTTCATACGCTTCTTTGCAGTATTTAGTTAATCTTCTGTCGAAGGAATCCATTTGTCAACATTTGTCAACTCTCACTTACATGCGATCAAAGCCCACACTCTGATGCTTGCCAGACATGATCTGTAATTGCTACACTAACGAAATATAGCTTAGATCTGAGAAAATGTCAAGGGACAGAGAGTAACGTAATGGCTTCCCAGTTATATGGCTTCCAAAGGTTAATAAGAACAAAGCCTCCAAATGCTCCCCCCCGAACTCTATGCAACATTTCAATAATTTTATTTCTGAAACATATCACTCATTTACATAGGATCTGACGCTGGCATTCTTTTTCTTAGAGGAAATGATTAACTGTTGCCAAGCCGTGAAGAGGCCGAGAGGTTAAATGGCATATCACACTCATTTAGATACGATCCGACGCTGTTATTATTTTTCTTAGTCGAAATGATTAACTGTTGCCAAGCCGCGAAGAGGCTGAAAGGTTAAATGGTACGCTACAGAACTGCATAATCCGTTACTTCAGGGATAATGGGCACAAAATCATGTTGGTACTACATATAAATATTCGTCATCGACAAATGGTTGACAAACAGCGTGTGATATTAGCTGTGTAGTCATATTCTTGGCTTGCCCTTGAGCACCACTTCTTACATGGACCAAATTTTGTATGCACTAACTATAATTTTCACGCATTTGAAAAGTCTAACCGATAAATCTTCAAAACCATTTGCCAGGAATATGAATTTGATATAGCCCCGATAATTAATGGAGTTGGATACTATCGTCGCTCCAAACAGACGGACTTCGTTTCTGATTTTTTACCACCAAATCCTGACGAGCTCAAAACAGTGCTCAATCGTGACAGGTACCATTTCTCCAAAAATTCAGGTTAACAATGCATATAATGTTTAAAAAAAATCAAATTTACCAAAAAATGTACACAAAACAGTGCAAACAAAATACCAAAATTTTCCAAATTTAACAATTTCTCAGACTTCCCACACAAAAAATACCTTCAAATGTCCCACATGAACTAGAAAATGTCAACTTCATTTAAAATTTGTTAAATTAGTTTCTCGGAAATTTTTTCTACTTCGTCGGGAAAAAAACTAAATTCAAAATATTACCCACTGTTAGTTCAAAAAAAAACCCCGGTCTCCTCCGCGCTAATTACCAGCCGATAATACACATGAATTTAAACACACATGCGCGGCATGTAAGTTTGAACATTTCTAAAATTTTCAATGCCTTTCAGATCTGAGCATTAAAAAAACACGAGAAAATTAATTCACATACGAACAACTTTCAACGACTTTGAAAATTAAACAATTTGTAAATATAAGCTTCTCCTTTTTAATTTCGATACATTCAAATCTACACAAATTTTGAATGTGTAGAGCTTCAAATTTCAATTTCTCCCATCACGATATTCACAAATATATCAACATCTACACAAAAAAAGCGTTTACTACTTATGCCATATGATTAAATTTCAAATTTGAGAACTTCAAAATTTTCAGCGGCATCCAAAACTGAGCATTTGAAAAATGAAAAAAACGTACTAATAGCTTCCCACTTTCACCAATTTTTGAAATTCAAACAAATTATAAATCAATATCTCCGAATATATCCAGTGGAAAACACGAGTAATATATCAAAACAATCAGGAGATTACATACAAACAAGTTATGCTAAAGGAAAAAAATTGAAATACTCAAATTTTGTCACCATTTAGAGGTAATTCAAATGCATTTCTCCTAATTTCAATTGAATATTGACCCCAAAAAAACAAACATGTTCGAACATTTCAAACTACTAAATGTTTGCATATTCTACAAAATAAATAAAAAATGCTACCTATTCGTAGCAAAATGAAAAACATATTTGAAAAAAAACTTCAAAATTTTCAACGGCTTCCGAATCTAAGCATTTGAAAGACGAAAAAAAAACGAATATCTTCCCACTTTCACCAAATTTTGAAATTCAAACAAACTATAAATCAATATCTCCGAATATAACCGTTGGAAAAAATAAGAGTAATATATCAAAACAATCAGAAAAATACATACAAACTACTTATGCTAGAGAATTTTCTTTTTGGATTATTCAAATTTTGTCACCATTTGGAGGTAATTCAGTTGCATATTTTCTAAATTCAATTTAATATTGTCGCTGAAATACAAACATGTTCGAACATTTCAAACTACTAAATAATTGCATACTCCGCAAAATATATCAAAAATGCTGACAAAAAATGGTACCTATTCATAGCAAAATAAAAACAATACTCCGCTATTCCATAAAATATAACGAAAATGCTAAAAAAAAATAAAAAACGGTATGCACTTATAGCAAAATACAAATATATTTGAACATTTCAATTTGGTCAATATTTCGTCACCATACGAATAAACTTTCCCCAAGTGTGGAATGAAATTCAAATGGATTTTTCTAATTTCAAATAAATATTGACATCGAAATAGAAACATATTTGAATATTTCAAACCACTAAATATTTAAATATACTACAAAATATATAAAAAAAATACTCACACAAAAAAATGCTACATATTCATAACAAAACAAAAACATGTTTGA
Organism: Puccinellia tenuiflora; assembly: GCA_012064385.1. Lineage (NCBI taxonomy): Eukaryota > Viridiplantae > Streptophyta > Magnoliopsida > Poales > Poaceae > Puccinellia > Puccinellia tenuiflora. The sequence goes on from QRDG01000120.1 coordinate 537,429, forward strand.
ACATTCCAATTTGACCAACATTTTGGTGAACAAAAAAAAAATATATATATATATATTATAAAAAAAAACTTACCAAGGGCGTGGCGTCATGCCACGCCAAATTCAACTAGTTTAGGTTGAACGAACCTCGCTATCACGCTACGTAGATCAACCTTGTAGTACATTGTATCTACCATGTTACATCAATCCAGTCCAGGCGTGCCGAGTGGCGGCGCACTGGCACCACATCATCCATGACGCAGCTAACAGTCACTGATTGATTTGGTTCCATTTCTATATCCACATTTCCTACTGTACCATATTTGACCAGAACGAGTGCAAAGTTCAGACTCGAGGACTCTACAAATCTTTAAACTCAATTGATCAACAGCAAAGCTTCTCGTTGGAAAATTCAGTCCAAAGCTTTGGTCAGATGGACGCGCAGAGCAGCGGCAAGATGCACGTCCTGATGCTGCCATGGCTGGCCTTCGGCCACATACTCCCCTTCACCGAGTTCGCCAAGCGCGTGGCCCGGCAGGGCCACCGGGTCACCCTCTTGTCGACCCCAAACAACACCCGCCGGCTCATCGACATCCCCCCGAGCCTCGCCGGCCTCATCCGCGTCGTGGACATCACGCTGCCGCGCGTCGAACGGCTGCCGGAGCACGCCGAGGCGACCATCGACCTCCCATCCGACGCCCTCCGCCCGTACCTCCGGCGCGCCTACGACACCGCCTTCGAGCGCGAGCTCTCGCGGCTGCTCCAGGACGAGGAGTCGTCTCGGCCAGACTGGGTGATCATCGACTACGCGGCGTATTGGGCGCCGGCGGCCGCGGCGAGGCACGGCGTGCCGTGCGCGTTCCTCAGCCTGTTCGGCGCCGCGGCGCTCAGCTTCTTCGGCACCCCGGAGGCGCTCGTCGGCCTCGGGGAGAACGCCAGGACGGAGCCCGCGCACTTCACCGTCGTCCCCGAGTTCGTCCCGTTCCCGACCACCGTGGCCTACCGCGGCTACGAGGCGCGCGAGCTGTTCGAGCAGGGGATGGTGCCGGACGACTCCGGCGTGTCGGAGGGCTACCGGTTCGCCATGTCCATCGAAGGGTGCAAGCTCGTGGGCATCAGGAGCAGCACGGAGTTCGAGCCCGAGTGGCTGCAGCTGCTCGGCGAGCTCTACCAGAAGCCGGTGATCCCGGTCGGCCTGTTCCCTCCGTCGCCACAGCAAGACGTCGCCGGCTACGAGGCGACCGTGCGCTGGCTGGACAGTCAGGCGCAAAACTCCGTCGTGTACGCGGCCTTCGGCAGCGAGGTGAAGCTGACGAGCGCGCAGCTGCAACGGATCGCGCTCGGCTTGGAGACGTCCGGGCTGCCGTTCATCTGGGCGTTCAGGTCACCAACCGCCCGAGGCGACAGCGCGGATGGGCTGCCGGAGGGCTTCGAGGAGCGGCTCGCCGGACGGGGAGTGGTGTGCCGAGGCTGGGTGCCGCAGGTGATGTTCCTGGCCCATGCATCAGTCGGGGGCTTCCTGACGCACGCCGGATGGAACTCCGTCGCCGAGGGCCTCTCGCAGGGCGTCAGGCTGGTTCTGCTGCCGCTGATGTTTGAGCAGGGCCTCAACGCCAGGAATCTGGTGGACAAGAAGATTGGCGTCGAGGTGGCGCGGGACGAGCAGGACGGGTCGTTCGCGCCCGACGACATCGCCGCGGCTCTGAGGAGGGTCATGGTGGGAGACGAAGGCGAGGAGTTCGGGGCTAAGGTGAAGGAGCTCGCCGGAGTGTTCGGAGATGACGAGGTGAATGATCACTGCGTCCGAGAATTTCTCAGGCACCTATCCGAGTACAGCAGAACGAACGAACGATAGTGCCATTTTCAGAAATTAACTTCCTAAAACGTCTTATATTAATGGACAGAGGTTGGATGATTGTTGGCAAGACAAGGTCTTACAAAAACGAGCACAGCTATACAGGAAAAAGTTTTGCACAACAAGATGGTAGCAATTGCTTCTGTCACTAGAAAGCAGCGAGCGTTTTGGAATCTTTGGATACTACCAGCATTATGTTCTGAATTCAAATGAAAACATTCAATGAACCTGCAAACACACCTTTCAGGGAAGTGAAGCATGTTGCATGTGATTTTCAAAATCGATTGCCATCATAAATATGCAAGTTACAACCCAGGAAACTTGATGTTCCTTTGACAAGAAAAAATCAACATAGGGTGTGTGTACAACCAAAAGGTCAAATTAGCAGAGCACATAACCAATACCTTGCAGCCAAAACTGTCTACTCATTACACCAAAATCCACCAGATCATCATCACCACCGGGTAGCTCAGTCCAGTAATATATGTTAAAACATCTTAAGGGCGTAGGATATGTTTAACGTTTCACCGTGGAAGCCCCAGCAGAGTCCTTGTTCTGTTCGCGAACAAGTCTCGGGATTTCCACATCGCAGGAAGGTGCCCTACAACCATGGCAAAGGATAACTGCACCACAGCATCCGACTTACCCAGTGACACCATCGGGGTTGTCGATGAAGGTTTGTATTTCAATAGCTTACTGTCCTTGGCACCAACCATCAAGAGCTTTATGTTTTTCGAGACTATCATGGCATGCCTCTGCACGAAGTATCCTTGATTGAGCTCCTGCAGCAAACCGTATTTTCTTTAGAGGTATATAATAAACCAAACAGTACTATACTAACCAACCGTCTGTTGCGTAAAGGAAAATAATATAGATAGTTGCGTCAATATTGTGATAGCAATAGCATGTGCGCTGTGCGCTAACTGGTAGAATTTAAGTGGAAGCTCAACAGAAGACATGGAAAATCAGACTGAACTCACGGGAGCGTCAGTGATATCACCAGCAGCAAAAATATTGGTTTGGCCTTTAACTCTGAGATTTGCGTCAACCATCAATCTTCCATCACTGTCCAAGCAATCTTTCAGCTCGGAATCCCTAATCCATGATGAACTCAGTGGTGTATCGAGGCACGAGAAGTAGCAATCAGCTTTTATCTCTATCCCCGATGAAGTTCTGTAGATCATGTCTCCCTCCGACATGGACTCTAGATCGACTGATTGCTCCAAATGAACTTCAACGTTCTTTGACCTCAGCCAACGCAGTGCCTTACCACCAGCTTTTTGACCAATAGATTCTAACAATCTTGGTCTATCATGAACCAATGTCACCTTCTTGTCTGGATAATTCACAGCTATTTCAGTAGCAAGCTCAACACCTGATGACTCACCCCCAATAATAAGAATCGACCCTGAATATTTTATCTTCATGTTATCTGGAAATGTAAATGCGATCAGAAAATCAAGATCATTGCAAAGAATCAGTCATACCCAGGAAACATTCACTATATTGTATGTACATAGCAAGTTACATTTAAAATGGTATAGAATAGCCTAGATTAATTGTAGGCTTGTGTATAACACTGAATTATGTATATGTATGACCGGCCGATCTTGCTAGACAAGTCAGAAAGGAGGAATTGATAGCTGTTCTGTAGAAACATTCGTGTTGCTACAAACAAATCAAGTGATATGGGTGGTTATGTAAACAGATTCAATTCTTGCCACAAAATTCTCAAGACATCCATTTTTCGAACGAATGAGGTGTACATCTTATTGTTTTGTCTGGTTTTTCTAAACAATTCTCAGTGCATCTAAATGACAGACTGAATGGATAGATAGAAAGAAACTTATAAAAAAAATACGAATGGAGGAACATGGTGGCTTGCCTTCTTGAAACTGTTCTAGTCTGTCTCTCCTGTTTCGCGGACACTGATTTGCGTGACCTGTGGCTATGACAAGGTATGTGTACTCCACCAAACGACCTTCTGCTGTGATCACGGCCTCTCCAGTTACATCAGCAGCAGAGGCTGTAATGACTTGACTGCTCCCTAGGTAATCGCTGTGGTTAATTAATGATTTCTCAGCAACAGATGGCTCCACCTTTGATCTCATGTTAGTCCAAGGAATTTCAAGGTACTCCTTCCTAAAATCAAGCAAAAGAAAGACGTGCAATTATATTTTGGTTAATCTGAAGAGAGTAAACTTGGGCTTATGCACTTATGCTAGCATTCTCCGAATATTGCCCTTAAATAGCATTCTAAAAACATGTAAAATAAGACCAGGGACCCGGCTTGCCAAGCATTCCTCCATAGGAAAATTACGAGTATTAAAGCACACGAGGTGCACCGACGAGTGATGATGAACATAGAACATGTTTTGGAGAATACATAACCACTGAATTTGTTTTAAGAGGTTAAGATTGACTGTTACTTTTATCCAATCAAGTCACATGCATTGACATCACAAGAACCATATGAGATAGAAAAAATATCAGGTTGTTGAAGAAGGTCTACAGGGCTATCATTTAATTTATAAATGTAATATAAACAAATCTTGGTACAAATTCCCCCTACTGATTACTGATTTTCTGGCTTTAAGGTTCACAAATATGAAATATCTTCTTTATAAGGAGTATTAAACAAGCGCCCTGAAGCGATGTCTACTGTGGTAACTAAAAGTGTTCTATATGCCACGTAAAGAAAGTCTACTCACACGGAGCAGCCCTCCCGCAGTAATGGTGAATGCAAGTCAAGTTCCATCCCAAAGTCACTCTCTTACATTTTTCCTTAATCATTTATTGTGGATTCCTCGTATTTACTTTCTATATACTGCAAACATCCAATGTAAAGAGAGCACGGCTTCTGAAACAGCGACAGATATTCAGTTTGGCATCAATATGGATGTAGTGCAGTATATTGAATATCTGCATCCAGTCAATCAAGTGCTTTCCTAAAAATTCACTCCCACCCCGCTCCCCAACAAGCACATCTCACAAAAAAAAAGTGCTCACTACTATCTGATCATATGCAGATATGCATGTCACGTTTTCCCGGTGAGTTAAAATGTTAAAAGTTGAGATTTTATATATGCATTGGTGAAAGAAGAAAACTGATGAAGGTTCTAATCTCAGAAAACCAACACCTTTTTGAATAATCCAGCAAATCAACATTATTTAACAAGTGAAAGATCAATCCAGCAAGTCAAGATAAACTCTTATTCAGCAAATCAATATTATCTCATACTCTCGACTGATATAGCAGGGATTATATTTGGGCAGAACTAACGTTAGCAGGTTATCTGAATCATGTGGTTAATGGATGAATTTTTCACTGGATGATGCGCGAAAAAGTAATCAGCAATGCGCACAGTTCCATCAAAGCACCCAACAGCTTCGGCGCAGGTAATCAACAATCGCATTATATAGCCCATTGGCTAGCAATAATTTTGGGGGTAAATTGTGCACCAGCAAATCCAAAAACATACAGATCGAGCGGCGGAAAGGGGTTTGATTTGATGCTTACGGGTCGATCAGGACGACATCGGCATGGTTCTGGAGGGAGTTGGCGACGAGGGCGCCCGCGACGCCGACGCCGACAACCACCACGACCGCCCGCCGGCTCCCGTAAGGATGGATCCATCCGCATCCGCCGGCCATCGCTCCCGGCCGGCGAACCGGACGAGGAGGAGGGGTAGGAGCCGGGAGTCGTGGCACCGGCGGCTCCCGGTGGTGGCGGGTGCTGCCAAAGGACGGGAGGTCGGGGGCGCCATTCTTAGGAACAGGGCAATGGGGGCTCCTGTGCCTGCGCCGCGCGCATAGCGGGGATCGCCGATGGCTCTCACGACCGCAGCCAAACTCTGTTTATTAGTCCCATACCGTTTCATGGCCTCCACGGGTAAGATGCACAGCTGTAAGCTGCCAAAGAGCACGAAAAAAAAGGGACACTGCTGAGCGTCCCGGGTTTTTCATATGAAAACCCGCTTTTTCGACGAGGTAGTAAATAACGCTCCGCGGTAGCAAAATAAATATGCTATTGTAGCAAAAAACGATTCGAACAAAAATTAGAAAAAAGAACCGTCAGACACAGAACTCGTCAGACATCAGTGGCGATATCCGTGGCACCGCCGCCGGCCCGTGGTAGCATCTCTATCCGCCCATGGTAGCAGGGCCATTTTCCCACAGGAGCTCTGTGGCCGGCCTCGTGGAGCAGCGGCGTTGGCCTAACGAAGCTCTTTGGCCGGCCTTGTGGAGCAACGTCGCCTTCCTAGAGGAGCACCGTCGTCGCGGCCATGGAGCACCGCCGCCAACCTCCATGGTGTTCCACTGACGGCCTAAGGGAGCAGTGTCGCTCTCGTACAGGAGCATCGTTGTCTGCCTAAGGGAGCAGCGCCGCCCCCTACGGGAGCTCCATCGCGTGCTGTCGAGAGCTCCGCCATGCGTTATCGGGAGCAGGGTCGTGCGGCGCCTGCTACTGAGTGGGGCCATGGAGCTCCGTGGCCGGCCTTGTGGAGCAGCGTCGCCTTTCTAGTGGAGCACCGCCGCTGGCCTCCATGGAGCTCCACTGACGGCCTAAGGGAGCAACGTTGCTCGCCCCTTGTAGCAGCGATGCAGTCGACTTCGTCCATGGAGCTCACTCCGGTGCGGCTGCTGGTAGCACGAGGTGGAAGCCGGCGAGGCTGCGGGAGGGTACGGTTGGGGAAGGTGAGCGGGAGCCGGCGGTCGGCGGGTAAGTGAGCGGGGGCCAGCGAGGTTGCTCTAGGTAGGCAGGGAGGAAGGCAGGGGCTGTCGGCGAGGCGCGACACGCGCGGCGGCGGCGGAGGGTGTGGTGATGGCGGCCACGGAGCGCACCAGCGGCGGCGAAGCAGCGGCCGAGGCGTAATGGCCTGAGCGAGAGACGGGGAAAAGAATGAGTGGATGGAGGAACGCTGAAAGAGATAAAGTCGAGGTGGGCTTCCTTGCGTTTCTTTCCGCGTCAACGAGGACACGCGTCACGCAACCGAACCGGGGGACGCTAGCGCTCAATCCCCCGGATGATAACCAGCGTTTCCCAAAAATAAGAGGCCAGTGGGCACCCAGCCGTGTGACCCAACACCAATATATGTGCATACACGGACAAAAAAAATATACCACCTCCGTTCCAAAAAGAATATAATTTTTTTGTCTAAATTTGTCCCGAAGAGGAAGTATGAGAATTGAGGTGCACAATCGTAATAAAAAACTGTAATTATACACCTGGATTTTTTTTTTTGGCCAATTTTTTTGCTAACTAGAACAAGCAAATACTCCTTTTAGCAAACTTTTATGCTAACTAGAACAAACAAAATTCAAATTTCACAAGTTATTGTACCCCTGCACGAATATGTTGCAACTGGCGAGGTTTGTGTGTCCTATTGTAGCAGAATATTCGTTGCACATTGCCAAATTTTGCATCTATCTTTGCTACATGATCTGTCAAAACCGTGATATTCTTTCAAAAACATCTTTTTGTCCAGTTAATTCACCAAAAAATAGCCTCTCACAGACCAAATGCCAAGTCTACCTCCATGGAAAGATCTTCGTCCGACATTGACACATTCTATCGTAAAGAGATCTTCTATGGTACCCCCAAAGAAATAAGAGCCCTCCTTATGAGCAGTAAAAGGTAACATAGAAGTTGCCTTAAAATATAGTGTACATGATTGGTTTTGTGCTCCAGTTGCAATAGCTTATGTACACTCTTGGGGCGAGCTACTGCAATTGATAATAAAAATGTTGACCTCGTGAATAAAAAATGTGACCTGAAGTTATACAACCATGATCTTGCCACTAGCGCAAGCCAAAGAATCTAACAGTAGAAAATGGGTATCGTGTTGTTCGTCAAGGACAATAAGAGGAATTGCTGCAAGCAGAATGTTGGACTTGTCTTCTTTTGCCAAGTGGCATGGTAGAAAGGGCCTTCCGCTGCGTGAAACGATATAATTTTCGCCGCGTCATCTTTTTTTTCCCATACTACTTCAGCATGAAGCCAGGTTCCACTATCAAAGGGTAACAGAACAAGTTTTTTCAGGCAAAACCAAAGAAACTACAGAAGATAAAGCCTCTATTCTCCCCTACTGCAGAGTAAGTTTATGTGAAAGGAAGATCTCCATGATCCAGGGACCTGCCTGGGAAACTTTCCCTCGTCATCTAGGGGGACAAACAGATCAAATGTCTCTTGGCAATCTTTCCGAATATTTTTGGCTTTTCGACTTGTAAGGGGCATTTTTTGCTTATTTTAGTTGGCTAATTGACATTTTAAAAGAAATAGAGCCAATTTGTGGGATCAGTCAAAACCCTCCAATTTCAGTGATATTATGAAGGTTGATGCCTTCTATCAGTTGTGTGTCTTGTTTGCGGGAGATGACATTAATTGCAGTAGACATATGTGATGACTTTATTAACCTTGATCCACTATACAACTCTATGTACTCTTTCGGAGATGATGTGTGAATGATTGTTTTTTTAGAAAGTCCGGGGAGTACTTCATTATCAAACTCGATGATTCCACGCTAACTAGAATTAGCTCACCCTCACCCTTGTCAAATGTTGTGGAAGCGTTTCTACTCGGTAGCACATACCGAGCCGCGTATGTCTATTTATATTAGGAGCTTTGCGGCTCGAGCAATTAAAGGAGGTGGACACGGAAAGGACGCCTAGTCGGTTTTATCTCCAACCGACTAGGTTTACAACTCTATGTCTAATACCCTCCCTTAATCACAACCTGGCCAAGTTGAGATTACGCTTGAATTCTTCAAAACTCCTAACAGGTAGAGGCTTAGTGAAACCAGCAGCCACTTGATCCTTAGATGAAATGAAGCGAATATCTAATTGTTTGCGAAGCACCCTTTCACGAACAAAGTGAAAATCAATCTCAATGTGTTTAGCTCGTGCATGAAAAACAGGATTGGCTGATAGATACGTGGCACCCAGATTGTCACACCATAGGCATGGAGATCGCCGACTGAGTACTTTCAAATCCTGAAGAAGAGATTGCAGCCAAATGATTTCTGTTGTAGTATTTGCAAGAGACTTGTATTCTGCTTCTGTAATGGACCGTGAAACTATAGCTTGCTTCTTAGCACTCCATGAAATAATATTAGGTCCAAAGAAAATGGCAAATCCACCAGTGGACCGTCGGTCATCAAGACAGCCAGCCCAGTCAACGTCGGAGAAAGCACTTATCAAAGTGGAAGTGGACTTGTTGAAACTCAAACCAGTGGTAATTGTGCCCTTGATATATCGTAGAATACGTTTAGCAGCAGTCCAATGCACATTGGTAGGAGCATGTAGATATTGACAAACTTTGTTAACTTAATATGAAATATCAGGCCGTGTGAGAGTAAGATATTTAAGAGCACCAACCATACTCCGGTAGCATGTACTGTCATCTGGTCCCAACGGTACTCCTTCCTGGGCAGTGATCTTCTCAGAAGATGACAATGGCGTAGGAGAGGCCTTCGAGTGTGTCATGTTGACACGTGCTAAAACATCTCTTGCATACTTTGCTTGATTCAAGACAAGACCATGTTCACTTTTATGAACTTCAATGCCGAGGAAGAAATTTAGATCACCAAGATCTTTCAAAGCGAACTCCACACTGAGCACTTTAAGAAGAGTATCTGTCACACTTTGAGAGGAGCTTGCAACAATAATATCATCAACATAAATAAGCATGTAGACAGTGACATCGGCTTGATGGTAGATGAACAAGGATGTATCAGATTTTGAAGCAACAAACCCATGTCTTGTTAATTGAGAGCTAAGACGAGAGTGCCATGCACAAGGAGCCTGTTTCAATCCGTAGAGGGCTTTGTCCAATTTGCAGATGTAGTCCGGATGACGACTATCTTCATAACCAGGTGGTTGTTTCATATAGACCTCCTCTTCTAGAACACCATGTAAGAACACGTTCTTTACATCCAGTTGTCGTAGACTCCAGTCCCTGGAGACAGCAATGGACAAGACAAGACGGATAGTAGCAATTTTAACAACAGGACTGAAAGTATCCTCATAGTCGATACCATATCGTTGTTTGAAACATTTTTCCACCAATCTTGCTTTATAGCGATCGATGGAACCATCGACTTTCCTCTTGACTCTGTAAACCCACCGATAGTCAATAACATTTTTACCGGGCGCTTCAGGAACTAAGTGCCAAGTATTGTTTTGCATGAGAGCCATGTGTTCTTCATCCATAGCATGTTTCCAATTTTTGCTAGCAAGTGCATACTTCAAATGAATAGGCTCTTCTGTAGAGCTGGAGAGGCACCATCGCACGGTACCATCAGTGTATTGTTTTGGTATAGGAACTCGACGCGACACCCGAGTTGTCGGAGGAGCAGGTTGATCAGGCCCGGTGGAGTGCACAGGATCGGGAGGTGCAGAGGATCCAGCCCTGGATGTGTCAGCAGATGCAGAAGATCCAGTCGGAGCAGTGTGGCCCGGTGTAGCCGCTTCAGCGCACGCAGACGATCCGGGTGGAGAGGGAGCAGTGGCGTTCGATCGCCCAGACCGAGGCTGATCCTGTCTGGTCAGTCTCGTGATCCGAGGCAGATTCTTCCAGCAGATCATCCTCGTTTTCAGTGCTGATTTCGTCCTCTTCTATGATTTCATGTGTGTGATTTGTAGCATGGTTTTGATCCAGATTTGCACCGTTTTGCTCCAAATTTTTTCCTGTTTCTTGTAAGGGCTGAAAAACATGTCTAGCAGGCGGATTAGTCAATGATGAGTCAATAGGAAGTTCGGGCCCGTGTTCAAAGGAGTGTAATGAGGAGTCAAGAAGAAGGATTTCTTGACGAAGTAATGCACCTGCATTAGGATGAAGTTTGGCAAACGGAAAAAGTGATTCATCAAATACAACATCACGAGAAATATAGACACGACCGGTGGAGACCTCAAGACATTTTACCCCCTTATGCATAGGACTATAACCTAGAAACACGCATTGAGTGGAGCGAAAAGCAAGTTTGCGTTTATTGTAAGGACGAAGATTGGGCCAACAAGCGCACCCAAAAACTCGAAGAGAGGCATAATCAGGGGTTGTACCAAGAAGACGATGAACTGGTGTATCATAATTAATGACTTTGCTAGTAAGCATGTTGATTAAGTAGGTGGCTGTAAGGAAGTCTTCATCCCAGAATTTTAGAGGCATAGATGCGTTGGCAAGAAGTGCAAGACCAACTTCAACTATATGGCGATGCTTGCGCTCGGCAGAGCCGTTTTGTTGGTGGGCATGCGGACAGGACACATGATGTGCAATGCCCTGAGTTTGGAGAAGAGAGTTGAGCTTAACATACTCTCCACCCCAGTCAGATTGTATTGTAAGGATTTTGCGATCCAACTTCCGTTCAACAAGTTTTTGGAAGTTTAAAAAGGCAGATTTCTTTTTAAGAAGATAGATCCAAGTGAATTTGTTGTAGTCATCAATAAAGCTCACATAATAATCATTATGACCAACAGACGTAGGAGCAGGACCCCAAACATTAGAAAAAATTAACTGAAGGTGAACTGTAGATACACTAGACAAAATAGGGTAGGGCAACTGATGACATTTAGCACGCTCAAACGAATCACAAATAGACTCAATATTCTTAGATCTAACAAACGGAAGTTTATTCTTGCTGACAATTCTTCTAATAATAGCAAAGGACTGATGACCTAAAACGACTATGCCACGTAGCATGAGAGGGCTTCGTGACAGGAAAAACATGCTTTTGGGATGAAGACGCCAAGGATGATATGAGCGGGTATAGACCTCCAACACAGCGTCCTCTATGAATTATTTTCCTCGTAGCCTGATCCTTGATCAAAAAGAAATATGGATGAAACTCGATAAATACGTGATTATCAAGTGTGAATTGATGAACAGATAATAGACTTTTGGATGCATTTGGAACATGGAGAATATTACGGAGGTGCAAATTTTGAACAGGGGTACGAACAACTGAATGATTAACATGACATATATCCATACCTTGCCCGCTAGCAGTGTTGACCTTGTCGTTCCCCTGATATTTGTCACGGATGGAGAGCTTGTTTATGTCGCCCGTGACATGGTGTGTGGCCCCGGTATCCTGATACCAGTTGGTGTCCACACCATAGTGTTGGGAATATGCCCTAGAGGCAATAATAAAATGGTTTATTAGCATATTCATGTTTATGATAATAGTTTATTCTCCATGCTATAATTGTATTAAATGGAAACATAATACATGTGTGGAATATAAACAACAGGTGTCCCTAGTAAGCCTCTACCGGACTAGTTTGTTAGTCAAGAGATGGTTAGCGTTTCCTAACCATGGACTTGTTACAGTCACTTGATAACGGAGTCATATCATTAGGAGTAATGATGTGATGGACAAGACCCGATAATAAAGAGTTGCAATTGATCGTGTCACACAAGTTTCATTGCCAACACTTTTAGTATGCCAAGTATAGTTTCCTTAGACCATGAGATTATGTCACTCCCGTTTACCGGAGGAATACTTTGTGGACATCAAACGTCACTTCGTAACTGGGTGATTATAAAGGTGGCTTTCAGGTATCTCCGATGGTATTTGTTGGGTGACATGAATCAAGAGTGGGATTTGTCCTTCCTTGTGACGGAAAAGATATCTCTGGGCCCTCTCGGTAATATAGCATCAGAAAGGTTGCAACCATGTGGTTAAGTGTTAATCACGGAGATCCTATATTATGGACGAGTAAAGAGAATTTGCCAGGTAACGAGATGAAACTAGATATGGGGATATCGACGATCGAATCTCGAGCAAATTAAATATCGGTGAGACAAAGGGAATCGTATATGAGATTAAGAATCTCCGGCATCGTGGTTCAATTGATAAAGAACTTCGTTGAATATGTAGGAGTCAATATGGGCATCCCGGTCCCGCTATTGATTATTGATATGATCATGTCTGCATGTTCTCGAACCCGTAGGGTCACACACTTAACGCTCCGATGTAGCTAGGGTTAGCGATGAGATAATTGATGGTATGAACGAATGGTGATTCGGAGTCTTGGATGAGATCCTAGATATCACGAGGAGCTCCGGAAGAGTCCGGAGAATAAGATTCATATAAGGAAAGTGTTTCCGGAGGTATCAGAAAGGTTCGGGAATTTTTCGGTAGAGTATCGGAATATTCTAGAAGGTTCTAGAGGAGTCTAGAAGTGGGGCCCATAGGAGTATGGGGACCACATGGACCATAGGGGTGGTGCAGCTCATGGGCTGGCCGCACCAGCCTCCTAGGCCCATGCGGCTAAGGGGCAAAGGGGCCCAAGTGGGGGGCGCCCCAAACCCTAACTTGGGGGCCAAGCCTCCCAAGCCCTAGGGCCAGCACGCCCCTCCCCTTGCCTCCACCTATAAAAGGAGGGGTGGGGGTGCGGCACACCTATGCCAAGGCTGCCCTAGCCGCACCCCACCCTAAACCCTAGCCGCCGTGCGCCACCTCTCCCCCCCGGAGGGCTGCCGCACTCCACCTCTTCTTGGCGCCACCCCTCCCGTAGGGCTGCCGCCATCTCCTCCACCAAGGTTGCTGCACCACCCCTAGCCGTAGGGCTGCTGCACCATGTCCTCCTCTCCCTCTCCTCTTGCTTGGCTTGGCGAAGCCCTGCTCGTGGAGACTACACCATCAACGCCACCACAACCGTCGTGGTGCCGAGATCCATCTAGCCATCTCCACCTTGCTTGCGGGATCAAGAAGGCGGAGATCTACATCGAGCCGTACGTGTGAATACCGCGGAGGTGCTACCCCTTGTGGCACTTCATCGGATTGGACTTCGAGGAAATACATCTCCTCGCGACTAGATGAGTCTAGTTGCGGGGATCGACTAGCCAACCCCTGCACCGACAAAACGCGTTTGTTCGATCTTCAAGGGTAAGAGATTGGATCTCACCTTCGCTACCTTCGTCTAATAGATCTAGATCCTTGGGGTTTCTTCCGCTTGTTTCGTAGGAAAAATTTTGTTTTCTATGCAACGACCCCATCAGTGGTATCAGAGCCTAGATCTATTCGTAGATGTTGGTGCGATTAGAACACAAGTGTTGTGGGCGTTGATATTTTATGTTGCTACCTTCTCGCATGCACTTTGCGTCTTTGCGGTATTGTGAGATTGAAGCGGCCCGGACCAACCTTACTCGTCCACGCACGAGAGACCGGTTCCACGACTGACATGCAACTTGTTTTGCATAAGTGGCTGGCGGGTGTCTGTTTCTCTTGCTTTAGTGAATATGCAATTTTCAATGGGAGGCCTTTCAAAAGGATGAGTAAATAAGCAACTACTATATCACCGTTGTGGTTTTGCGTAGATTAGAACGGTTCTATCTCGTTGACCCAAGCCACGTAAAAATTGCATAAACAAAGTAGAGGACGTCTAACTTGTTTCTGCAGAGGGGGTCATGTGATATGGTATGGCCAATATGTGATTTGTGATAATGTATGCAATGATCATGTTTGTAATCTTTCGCGACTTGCATGTCGTCGAGTACGGCAACCGGCAGGAGCCATATGGTTGTCTTTTATTTTATGTGACCTGCGTGTCATTGAATCACCATGTAATTGCTTTACTTTATTGCTAAGAGTAGCATTAGTTGTAGTTGCAATAGTTGGTGGACAACCATGGTGATGGCGCCACGATGATGGAGATCATGCCGGAGATGGAGATCATGCCGGTGCTTTGGAGATGGAGATCAAAAGCACAAGAAGAAAGGCCATATCATATCACAATTATGAATTGCATGTGATGTTAATCCTTTTATGCACCTTATTGTTATGCTTAGATTTGATCGCGATGGTAGCATGATAAGGTGATCTCTCCCGTTAATATCAAGATGTGTTCTCCCCTAGTATGCACCGTTGCGAAAGTTCGTCGTTTTGAGACACCACGTGATGATCGGGTGTGATAGATTCTACGTTCACATACAACGGGTGTAAGCCAGATTTACACACGCAGAAATACTACGGTTTCCTTGACGAGCCTAGCATGTACAGACATGGCCTCGGAACACAAGAACCGAAAGGTTAAACACGAGTCATATGGATGATATGATCAACATGGTGATGTTCACCATTGAAGCTACATCATCTCACGTGATGATCGGTTGTGGTGTAGTGGATTTGGATCGTGTGTCACTAAACAACCAGAGAGATGTTGAGTTTAGTGGGAGTTCATTAAGATGAACTAAAATTATCATAAACAAAAGTCCAGATGTCTTTGCAAAAATCCTTGTAGATCATGGTCGACTACGGTAGTCTGTTCGTTGCTGAATACTGCGTCTCGATGGGTCAAATTTGTTGAGTAGTACCTGCGTCCTGAAAGAAGTCCTACACACCAATGATGAGCTCTACGTGTTAGAAAAACCAATAGGAGATAAACCCAAATATTTCTGCAAGCTGTGAAGAGTACATGGAGTGGTTTTGAACCACCTACTTGAAAGTCAAGTGGATGATGTGCACCTTCATGAATTCTGACCTAAGTAGACAATTCAAGAACTTGATCACAATGGAGATTGTTGATGAGCTGAAAAATGGTTTTTCAGCGCAAGTTAGAATTGTAAGGTTCGAATGTCTGAACGGTTCTCTTTCACTCAAGATGGAAGAGAACACTTGCTTGGAACAACACCTGAGGATAATGCATGAGATACATCATCGTCTAGTGCTTGTTTGGAACCACGAGATGAATGACGGTTTCGCGATAGGTGGGGTGATACGCTAGTTTCTCCCCAGCTTCAAGAATTGTGTCGGAGACTAGGTCATGGGAAGGGATTTGATCACTTTCTGTGAGTTTGTGTCTTGGCTGCGTCATATCAAAGTGGAACCCATAGCAAGAGAAGTTGGCAATGCAGAAAGTATATATTGATATACAAGTTATAAGTGTTTAAGTCCAAATTGCAATTGTGGCGGTTTCGATAAGTATTTGATACTCATTCTGTTTTATGAAAACAGAACCTGCTGCTTGAGATTTGCATAAAGGATCTGGGAAGACGTTGCGGAATGGTGGCAATCAAGGAGTTGATGCTGGCAACGATCTGTCTCTACATTTATCGTTTTTGATTAAAGGATTTGAATGAGTTTTTGTAATCGAATTGAGTGTGATCTTTAAATTAGTGTGTCTCGGTTTCTGAGACGGTTATTCATGTTAAAGACAAGTGGTTGTTCTATTTTCATGAATAATTCTTTTTGATGATCACGTTTCGATTATGAGATTATTGTCCTTTGTTTAATCTAAACGATAATTAGTTAAACATTTATAAAATATGTGACATACTAAAATATCCAAAACTTAATAATGACAATTGTTTTAGTCGTGCTAAAGATTGAATAAACATTTTGATGTTTTATCAATGCGCCTTATTGAAGGAGTATGACTAAAATGCCACTTTTTGGAAGAGTGACAGGAGTTGCCAGAAATAAACACAAGTGTTGGTTGTATTTTCAGCAAATGTTAGATGTCATTATTTTGTGCGCTCCATCATAAGTGATATGAGTAAATATATGTATTTATTCGAGTTATGATATTTGATGAGATCAAATAAAATTCTGGAGTTTAGGATATTAAGTTAACAAGAAAATTGAGTCTTTATGATTTGATCAAAAGAGACAAAATATTTGAGTTATATGTTAGTATGCGGACTTGTGAGAAGTGTTATCACAAATTACAATATTTAGAATATTTTCAAAGGAGTTTGATATGTCCTAAGATATTGTAATCACACACTATTTGATATTGTGTGGTCTCAAAGAAGGGTTTTACTTCGGGGGTTTAATAATAGCATTTAGATTTATTTGATAAACATTCTGTTTAGAAATAAGGATCTATTTAATGATTCGCACAAACTTTTTTCATATGAGTTATGAGAAAAGGTGGTTTCAATAATTATGAGATAATTAGAGACTATTGCGAATAATGTTGTAGTATATTCATAAGTATGACTATGAATGTGATTCCACAATATGAGACTAAAAGGGGCAAACCAATTTGTTGGTTTTGCTAAGTGTTTTAGTGGTTTTATCGTGAAAAGGTTTCATGGATAAAGGAATTGATGGAATAAATTGAAAAGCTAAAACCTTGCTTGTTTATGTATCAAGTGGCACATATGTAAAGTGTTATGTTGGTTAAAACTTGACACATAAAGGAATTAATGATGGCGATCATTGAATTTCGGTTTAGCTTGTCTAAAGAAAAGTAGGATTCAAGAATATAAAGTTTTGTCAGGTTACAAAATAATATTCATGATTTACTTGTCATGTTTCAGAAACAAGACATACCTACAAAACTACAAAGAAGAAATAGAAACATTAAATACGAAAGTGACTAAGAGTCATTCGATATTAAGTTTAAATCACAAAGTAATTGTTGCTTGATTTTGTGAAAGTGATGTTTCACATATTTATTCCTCAAAAGGTGTTTTGTAGAGAATAAATAAAACTTAAAGCTAGTAGAGTACTAGTGTTTCGTATAAAGAGTTCTCGATATTAATAGTTAATTAAGAATTTTGGAGGTGTCCAAAATATCGAGAAAATACACGGGTGTGATCTAATTAAGATATGTGGCGACATATGTTAAGTTAGAGCAGAAACTATTTTTCCATGATCAAAATATGTGGTGACATATGTTTGAGTGGGAGCTAGTTAATCATGGTCAAATATAGAGATAACATATTTCTGAGTGGGAGCCAAAGTGGTTTCACAATTTAATATGTGTATGGTGTATATTTGAGTGGGAGTTTACAACATCTTGTTTGAGTGAAATGGAGATTTCATAAATGTTGTAAATAAGTCAGGAACCAACGTATAACTTATGAAGTTAGTTTGAACGTCAAATATCCATGGAGATGGATGTATCTATGGAGGATAGATATGTTTGATAACATTATGTCAGGATGTTTTACCTAAGTAAGATTTTGAAGGAGTTCAAAATGAACAAGTGAAGAAAGGTTCATTTGCTTGTCAGAAATAGGTGAAACATTGAGTTGATAACTCAGTACAAAATGATGGTTGGAGGATATGTTAGAATTCGCTATGAATCGTTCATAGGACTAAACATATAAGAACCATGTGTTTGTTTTTGACGATATGTGACCCAAGTTCTTGGTTAGAAGAACATGTTAAGTGAGGAGTCATTTTTCATGGAGATGAGATAATAGAATCTAGAGATTGGTAGACTTGGTTGAAGTCATAAAATCAAACTAGATTGGGGATCTCATAATAGCAGAAGCGCAGCGAAAGCATGATTGAAAATATCAAGTGACTTGACTGCACTGTCGATTTGTGAGTCTACAACATATAGGAGTATATGATTAATTCAAGGATTAAAAGATATAATATTATGGTTTGAGAAATTTTATTTCAAGACTGAGTGAGTTCCGGGTGCACATGCTATGTGAAAGTCCTCTTGACTGATCATACGTCATGTAGGCATAAAAGGGAAACGAAAATCTCACTCTCTAGCCAAATATATTATATTCATCATGTGATGATGAGAATTATCATGTGATGATAATAGGTTTATCATGAGATGATAAAGTAATGTCAAATTAGGTGACATTAACGTTCTGCAAAGAACATAAAGAACTGTATAGTACAGAACACGGACAGAACCTCTTCCACGAGCAAACATGATCAGCACTGAGACTCCATGAGTGTTAGACAGCATGAGTGTTGGATCGAGAAAATGTAAACTAGATTATTGACTCTAGTGCAAGTGGGAGACTGTTGGGAATATGCCCTAGAGGCAATAATAAAATGGTTTATTAGCATATTCATGTTTATGATAATAGTTTATTCTCCATGCTATAGGAAACATAATACATGTGTGGAATATAAACAACAGGTGTCCCTAGTAAGCCTCTACCGGACTAGTTCGTTAGTCAAGAGATGGTTAGCGTTTCCTAACCATGGACTTGTTACAGTCACTTGATAACGGAGTCATATCATTAGGAGTAATGATGTGATGGACAAGACCCGATAATAAAGAGTTGCAATTGATCGTGTCACACAAGTTTCATTGCCAACACTTTTAGTATGCCAAGTATAGTTTCCTTAGACCATGAGATTATGTCACTCCCGTTTACCGGAGGAATACTTTGTGGACATCAAACGTCACTTCGTAACTGGGTGATTATAAAGGTGGCTTTCAGGTATCTCCGATGGTATTTGTTGGGTGACATGAATCAAGAGTGGGATTTGTCCTTCCTTGTGACGGAAAAGATATCTCTGGGCCCTCTCGGTAATATAGCATCAGAAAGGTTGCAACCATGTGGTTAAGTGTTAATCACGGAGATCCTATATTATGGACGAGTAAAGAGAATTTGCCAGGTAACGAGATGAAACTAGATATGGGGATATCGACGATCGAATCTCGAGCAAATTAAATATCGATGAGACAAAGGGAATCGTATATGAGATTAAGAATCTCCGGCATCGTGGTTCAATCGATAAAGAACTTCGTTGAATATGTAGGAGTCAATATGGGCATCCCGGTCCTGCTATTGATTATTGATATGATCATGTCTGCATGTTCTCGAACCCGTAGGGTCACACACTTAACGCTCCGATGTAGCTAGGGTTAGCGATGAGATAATTGATGGTATGAACGAATGGTGATTCGGAGTCTCGGATGAGATCCTAGATATCACGAGGAGCTCCGGAAGAGTCCGGAGAATAAGATTCATATAAGGAAAGTGGTTTCCGGAGGTATCGGAAAGGTTCGGGAATTTTCCGGTAGAGTATCGGAATATTCTAGAAGGTTCTAGAGGAGTCTAGAAGTGGGGCCCATAGGAGTATGGGGCCCACATGGACCATAGGGGTGGTGCAGCAGCCTCATGGGCTGGCCGCACCAGCCTCCTAGGCCCATGCGGCTAAGGGGCAAAGGGGCCCAAGTGGGGGCGCCCCAAACCCTAACTTGGGGGCCAAGCCTCCCAAGCCCTAGGGCCAGCACGCCCCTCCCCTTGCCTCCACCTATAAAAGGAGGGGTGGGGGTGCGGCACACCTATGCGAAGGCTGCCTAGCCGCACCCCACCCTAAACCCTAGCCGCCGTGCGCCACCTCTCCCCCCCGGAGGGCTGCCGCACTCCACCTCTTCTTGGCGCCACCCCTCCCGTAGGGCTGCCGCCATCTCCTCCACCAAGGTTGCTGCACCACCCCTAGCCGTAGGGCTGCTGCACCATGTCCTCCTCTCCCTCTCCTCTTGCTTGGCTTGGCGAAGCCCTGCTCGTGGAGACTACACCATAAACGCCACCACAACCGTCGTGGTGCCGAGATCCATCTAGCCATCTCCACCTTGCTTGCGGGATCAAGAAGGCGGAGATCTACATCGAGCCGTACGTGTGGATACCGCGGAGGTGCTACCCCTTGTGGCACTTCATCGGATTGGACTTCGAGGAAATACATCTCCTCGCGACTAGATGAGTCTAGTTGCGGGGATCGACTAGCCAACCCCTGCACCGACAAAACGCGTTTGTTCGATCTTCAAGGGTAAGATATTGGATCTCACCTTCGCTACCTTCGTCTAATAGATCTAGATCCTTGGGGTTTCTTCCGCTTGTTTCGTAGGAAAATTTTTGTTTTCTATGCAACGACCCCATCACATAGGAGGCTGCATTCACCTCCTTGTCCCCGTATGAGTCATCGTCATCATGATCTTGAAAGCGCCACCAACAGTCTTTGGCAGGATGGCCTTCAACATTGCAGATCTGGTATACGACATCAACCCATGGGGTAGTGCGACGACGACCGTGACCACGACCACGTCCTCCTCCCGGTGGTCCCGTACGCCCGCCACCTATGTTGTTGGTGTAGTTGGGACGCTGCTGACGATCAGATCGCTCGTCTCGATAGGACAAGCCGCCACGAGGAGGATTCCGTCCACCACGGCGAGAACTGCCACCGCAAGATCGCATGGCGGCGTTGGCAGAGGAGTCAAACCCACCGGGCGGCGGAGCTCCTTGAAGTTCATCACGTTGATCTTGTGCAATCACCTGAGAGTACATGTCATCAAGGGATATTGGGGTATCCTTGTTGAGAAGACCGATGGCGCCGACTAGGCCGTTGTAGTCAGGGTCAAGACCTGCCATCACAAAGGAGACAAGCTCCTCCTCTTCCAGCGGCTTGCCAGCAGCCGCCAGTTCGTCGGCAATCCCTGTCATCTTAGTGAAAAACGCCGAAGCGGTCATGTTGAGCTTCTTGGTATTTGCGATCGCGACTCTCAGATTCGTGATCTTGGAGCGGCTTTGCGACGCAAATATCTTCTCCACCGCCTTCCACTCATCGGCAGCATGTTGATGGCGGACTACATGGGCGAGGATCTCCTTGGAGAGAGAGTTTAGAAGATAGCTGAGCACTTGTTGATCCCGGACAAACCAGGCGGTGTACTCAGGATTGGTTCATGCGGACGAAGTGTCCGATTTCTCGGTTGACACTGTTTTGGAGGGTTTCTCCTCCATGCCGTCGAGGAAGCCATCAAGCTGCGCCCCGCGTAGGGACGGCAGCACTTGCGCCCTCCAGAGCGGGTAGTTGTCCCGCGTGAGTTTCTCCGAGGGCTTGTCGAGAGAAGGACTCGAGGAGGCTGCCATGGTCGGCGGCGATGATGGATCGATCTGGTAGAATTTCTAGGGTTTTGGCCGGTAGGGGATCTGGATGTATCGGAAGAGTTAGGCGTCTGATACCATGTCAAACGTTACTCGGTAACACATACCGAGCCGCGTATGTCTATTTATATTAAGAGCTTTGCGGCTCGAGCAATTACAGGAGGTGGACACAGAAAGAACGCCAACCGACTAGGTTTACAACTCTATGTCTAGTAACCCTCACCCTGACCCACCCATGCAAGGAAGAAAGTCGGAAAACAACGGCCCGCAGCTGCTACTACACGGAAACGGTGGGCTGCACCGCTGCTACCGCTGCTACGGGAAGAGAAGTCTGTGTGCGAGCAGCGGTTTTCCCTTTGGCCTGCCAACGTGTACACCACGCCAGTTTCCGCCATCGACTGTTGAGATAGACAGACATTGCTCCGATTTGTCTGTTCTCGGATTACTAATAAATGGTCCATTCTGGATACGTAGCAAAGCAGCTTGACAGTGCCGGTGGAGACCGGAGACGTCTCGATTCGATCCACTCCGTCCGAGGTCAGCAAACCCACACTCCGACCTCCGCCCACTGCACGTGGGTCCCACCTCCCTGTACAAAAGCGCACCCCCGTGCGCATCAGGCACACCGCACGGCCACGGCACCACACTCGCGCGGCAGAGACAGATCAGATCCCCTCTCGCTCTCCTCTCTCCTCTCCCCAAATCCGGCGGCCATGGCAGGGCGCCTCGACCTCCAGGGCAGGCACGGCAAGTCCCGCGTCCGCGTCTCCCGCGTGTGGCGCCGCCCCGCCGCGGCCGGGGGCCACCTCTTCGTCGAGTGGAGCGTCGCCGTCAGCGTCGTCTCCGACTGCCTCCCCTCCTACACATCCGACGACAACTCCGCCATCGTCGCCACCGATTCCATCAAGAACACCGTACGCTCACTCTCCAGTCTCCACCCCACCCTGATTCTCACCCTCCGTGGCGTGGGCCCTTGATTGATTCGCCATGGGTTTCCTGTGTTTGTTCGGTCGGTCAGGTGTATGTGAAGGCCAAGGAGTGCACGGAGGTGGTGTCCATGGAGGAATTCGCCGTCATTCTCGGAAGGCATTTCACCTCCTTGTACCCACAGGTAAGGAGAGGAATTCTCTCTGGACTCTGCTTCTGCTTCTGCTGGGTTCTCATTTTTATTATTTTATTTATTGGGTGCTCTTGTGTGCCGGCAGGTCTCGGAGGCGACGGTGACAATCGTGGAGCGCCCCTGGGAGCGCGTGGTTGTCGACGGGAAACCTCATTCGCACGGTGAGACCAGTTTCTCGCCTATTCACCCTGTTCATTGTGCTGTCGTCAGGAAGTTTCTGGAGCAATTTTATGTTATTTGACACCAGAGCGAAGATCAGCTATTCTTGGGTGGGTAGTACCAGTACGGCTTGCTCTCCAACGTCTTTGCTAAACAATACCAAGCTACATTGCACACATTCCAATTAGCATCTGAGTGCATGAATAGCGCGAAATCTAGGTATCAGGACCTTCATAAAAAAACTAGGGATCATTACACATCCTGGAATGGACAGTCTTGCTTGCAGTATGTATAAAAGAAGTATAAACCAACGTGACAAAAGCCTCGTCATCCTCGTATAGTCGTGTGTTGTTTTAATGTTCACTGACTCACCTGCGAAGCTTCTAAAGCAGTCCTGAACCGCCTCCTTTTGTAGATCAGCACAGTTTATTGGTTACATCTACAATTTAGCATTGACCTAAGAGATTATAATAAATATCATACAAGCAGTATCTGTTAAAGTACAGATAAATACAGGGGAGGTTTACGAGTGCAGTGTTTTGCACCCGGGCTCCATGTAGCCCTTTATTTTAAACATTTGAAAAACAAAATTTAAAGTTTCAAAAAATTCCGAAATATATATATATATATATATATATATATAGGGACGCGCTATTTGACACCCAGGGAGTGTATTATCTTTCCAACCGTAAATGATTTTTGCATCACGTAAATTTTGTATTACTACGTAAGTCAAGAAGAACGTAAAAAAATATTGATATGACGTAAAACTTTTTTTTACATGACGTACAAAAAATAAACGTAAAATATGCATTTTTTATGATTTTTACACTATTATGACTCATAAAATGTAATTTTTTATGTCAATTTTTTGTTGTGGGACTATATGAATGTAATTATTTGTATATCAAACATAAATTCTAAATAAAAGAACGTAAAAAAACAACAGGTGCAAAATAAGATATTATGCACCCTGGGTGCTGAATAGGGTTTCTAATATATATATATATATATGTATATATATATATATATATATATACAGAATAAATTATTTTGCACCCACCTTTTTTTTACGTTGTTATATCAATAAAGTATGTTACATATGTAAATATTTACGTCATGTTGATCCATAATAGAAAAAACCGACATAAAAAACGAGTTAAAATGACGTAAAAGTCATAAAAACAACATAAATAAGTGTATTTTTGTCGTATTTTTGCAACGTCACATAAATATTTTTTTTGTCATTTATATATTTTCTTACGTTCTCCTTTACTTAATACATAAGACAAAATTTACGGCACGTAAAAATCATATGCGGTTGTAAAGATATAGGGTGGGTGTAGAATAACTATTCTACTCCCTGGGAGTCAAATAGCGCGACCCTATATATATATATATATATATATATTTACGTCCTATTTGAGATAGATCGATGTAATATGTTTTGGACCCGTATACAAATCGTTATCCTGGACGTCTATTACTACGTCTACTATATGAGAATACTATATGAGAACCTGCCAAACCTGTCCCTGTCCAATGCGATCGATATCAAACCTGTCCCGACTCCCGACTCCCGGGGCCCAGGCCATGGTCTCGCGTACGACCTAGGGTTCCTGAGCGCTGACCTCGGATGACATGATCAGAGAGATCAGCTGGGTCTGCTTCGTCAACGACGAGATGGTGCGTCGAGCTTGACGAGCGCATCCGTTCCGCGCTCATCCGCAACGTTGAAGACTACGGCCTGTGCGACCGGCGCAGCGACGCTTAAAGAACCGTGCTCAAGAGTCAAGAACATCGCGCGTGACCTCCGCTGCCAACCTCTTCAAACCATCGAAGCCTATATCAACGACGATTGTTGCTGGAACGTGCAGCTGTTCCACGCCTCCCTGAATCCCTACTGGTGGGTTGCTACTCGTCGGCCACGCGAAGAGGGTGAGTTCGCCAAGGAACGATCATAGGAGGGAGGAGCTAGCTGGCAGCCGGGAGGACCGCTCGTGGGACTCGACCCTGATGTGGGAGGGCGGAGGCAACAGAGCCTAGGCCGATCTCTGTCGAATCCCTAAATCACCTTTCTACCGCTGCCTGATTCCAACGGCCTCCAGTCGAGTGGTGGATCATGGCGTTCCCGTGGAGAGCAGCCGCGACAATCCACCTGTTCCGGCCTACAGCTACAGGACCGTCATCTTGGGTCACATCTTGGACGAGGCGCGACGGTGGCGGGCACCGTGCTTGTTAATTAATACGCTGATAGTCTTGGGCACATGAAGGCGTTCAACCTAGCATGCATGCTGGACATATGGGTCGGCGAGCTCTTTGCTGGCCTTGGACACATGTTGTTCCAGATTGTGTCCTGGAACCTCATGCCTCACTTGGTGGTCAATCAAGCACTTGACGGCGGCGGATTTCGTTGTCAAGCACATGGACTTCAGCGAGGTCGCTGTTGATCTGCTCTGTGGATCAGCACACTGTAAGCAGATGCGCACGAGCCTGCATATCATTGGGTGCTCGGCTATCGGGCACATGAGGGTAGGCATTCTCTCCTTGCTCCTTATTTCTGCTCATCTTGATGCTCATTGTGGTGTGTCGATGAGGCGCTGCTTTTGTGGCTTAGTGCTGTCGCCCATGTGATGGATAAATTATGCAATATTGATTTAGCATAGCACATTTTTTCCCCCCTTAGTGCATCGTCTCTCCCCCGCTGTGCATTCTTTTAATTACCGAGTTCAATTTTGTAGTACGTAATTTAAGGTCAGCAATCACGTGGCTGCTATGGATGACCCATTTGGGATTTGCATCTCTTTCATTCTAGAACAATATCCTACATGTGCATATTATAGGAAGTTGCATAGTTACGAACAGATAAATGCACACTTTACCATTACGCCCAATGCCAATTAACCAGTGGGCTCATTGCCAACAGGAATTTACCTTATGCACCTCCGTGGCATAGATTTTTCTCTCCCGTTGCAACGCACGGGCACGTTTGCTAGTATATATATATATATATATATATACATATAGCCAATGATCTTGTCTGTAAGTGTGAAAAATATCAATCCGAGATATGTGGTATTCTACGCTACACAATAAAAAACAAAATTGTAGATCTGAGGGTGTGAATAGTGCACTAAAAAACTTGTCAGAATTTATCTTTTTTGTATAGACCAGAATATAAAGAATTTCGTATTGAAATTTTGCACAATTGTAGGAGATAGTATTGACTACTTGCAGATTTATTTTTTATAATTTTTTGACACTTTAAAGTGTTGTTTCCAGAAAAATCAAAATTAAGCGCACCATGTAGCCCGGGTGCCAACATGATTTTTCGGGAGGTTTACATACTACATGCCTTTGGCAACACTTATTCGCTTATGTATCAAAGCTATCACTATAAACTATGTTGCCGAGTGTAAAATTAACCGGGAGTCACTTCAGCATTTTCATCTTCAGTCTGCATAGAAAAGGGCACGTGTTATTTTGAAGTAGCGTAATGAACAGTTTTGCATGTTGATTTGAAGTCCCTCATACAACTATTAATATTTGATCACTATTAGAAGGCAGATCCAAATAGGACCTAACATTAAGTTGAATGATAGACCCACATTTATCAAATTTCAGCATGCAATCACTATTTGGTAGGCCTGCCTCTGCCAGAACCTTATATTTATATGTGCTGGCCAAAATTTATTTTCCTATGTTACTCTGGAAAAAATTTCAAATCTTCATTCTGACCACAAGTTAGATGGTGCACTGCAAATAATACCCTTTATTTCTTCCATTTTCTCCTTACACACATAGCTTCCTTGTATGATCCACTAAAAAAGGATGATGATGAGAATCGAGCAGATATTTTCTTCTGAACTACTTACAGAGTTATTTTACGAATAAGTTACCTGATAATGACATTTATTGTATTCATGTACATAGCTTGTACTGCTAATGTCACATATGGTAAATTAAAACACTCCCTCCCAGATGAATCATTTCAGAGCTGTCTAGTAAGTTATATCTTGACTTCTTTTCAGGGTTCAAACTTGGTACTGAAAAGCACAGCACAGAGGTCATTGTGAAGAAGTCTGGAGGCCTGGTTATAAATTCTGGGATACAAGGATACTCCCTGCTAAAGACAACTCAGGTGTGTATTAACTTATTTGTCCTTCTTCTTAGGCCACCATTCTGCCACCATTTTCCTTGATCTCTGGTTGATTTGGTGTAGTATTAAGCATAGTTGCTTAAGTTATGAATTCTGATATGATAAGAGATTTATAGGAGATCGTTAAGTATGAAGGTATATGTAGTCTTCTCAGAAGTTACTTCTTTTAGTGGTTGCATGGGTTGTCAGACAGTCCTGTAGAAGAACGGTGAATTAGGAATTAGGAAGGCAGTTGTACCTGTGTCAAAATGCTCGAATGCAGCATGTCAGCAAGCTGGCACTTTGTTAGCTGAATTATCACCAGAGAAAATTTGTGTAACTATTTAAGTTCCACTGGAGTGTGAAGGAAGGGTAAACACAAGTTTTAACTGAAGAAGAATTGTTTTACTTTAATATTACAGAAATAGGCTGCAGTTGGAACTTGGAAGTCATAAAACGCTAATTGTCACCACCTTGTCTATGTCAGTCTGGATTTGAAGGATTTGTGAGGGACCGCTACACGCTTCTTCCTGAAACAAGAGAGAGAATTGTAGCAACAGAAGTAACTGCTTGGTGGAGGTTTGGAACTCTTCTCATCTGCCTCAGGAATTCTATTTTTCACAATGCTGTTAGTTATTCGACCCTTTTTATTATTTCCAAATTCCAATGGTAATTCCTAGCATTCTAGGCAATAAATTAAGTGTACTCAGTATTATAAGTTTTAAACTTTCGCTTGTTTGTCCAGTGGAGTCACATTTCTGTTGCTGTTCTTTACGAATGATGTTGCCATAATCTGTTGGGGGATCAAACTAATAGGAGCTCATGTTGCACGTCACAATTTTCCAGTTTCCAAAATGACAACATGCCAGAATCAAGCCTTTTATTTATCGATATGCTTACTGTTTTGTTCTTGTGTATCCAGGTATCCGTTTGAGCATATTTCCCAGCTTCCATCAAAGCCATTTTGCTTCACACAAAGATACCAGGATCTAAAGAAAGTTCTGGCAGACACATTCTTTGGTCCTCCTGACGTTGGAGTATATAGTCCATCGGTGCAGAATACATTATACCTCATGGCTAGAGAAGTTCTTACCAGGTTCGCAACTTCAAGATCTGGCCATGAACTTGTTATATCTGCTGTAGTTTTTTGTCCGCCATATTTAGCCCCTACCTATATATATACACACTGAATATATGATGGTTTGACTTGCAGGTTCCCAGACATAGCATCAGTTCAGCTTAGGATGCCAAACCTCCACTTTCTTCCTGTGAATCTATCAGGGAAAGAAAACCCAGGATTGGTCAAGGTGAGAAAAAAAAGGCTAACAGGCATATTAGCAATTGTATTTATTTTTAAAAAATCATGATATCTATTTCTGTGTTTTATGTTGGATATTACAATTTTAGTTACCCCTGAACTCTCATGTCGTGGCCACTTCAACTGAATTATTTTCATGTACAGTTTGCTGATGATGTGTACATGCCGACTGATGAGCCACATGGAACCATTGAAGCAACGTTGAGCCGTGCCAACTCAAAGCTGTAATCTCTTTCTTCTTTTCCTTGTTTACGAGGAAAAACTGCAATCTCAATCAAGGCTGGTAAGCCAGGCTCATGGTTCGGTTTAGGTTTCTTCAAGATGAAAAGCACCAATAAACAAAGTGATAGGAGGGAAGAAAGCAAGCAACAACCCCCTTCGAAAGGGAAAATATGTAAACTTTGCATGTCGTTCAGCTAAATGACTTGTACATGGCCGGCTGGAGTTCCACCACTGTAAATTCCACATGTTGCTGTAAAAAAACCTGCAATATCCCTTCTGGACCACATAACATACCAGTGAACTTTGTTTAGATTGAAAGAATGCTGAACTTTGTTTAAACTGAAAGAATGCTGAACTTGGAAAGGGAGAAGGTCTTTTTAGAATTGCAAAGCAGATCAATCTGTCAGACGATGCTATTATACGGTACCCACTGCTGGGCGGATCACGTCCATAATGGACCACCAAAGGCCGTGTCTATTGCGTGGGCTGCGTTTTTGGGCTACACTACATAGAGTAAGAGGCTGCTCGGTTAGGCAGAATGATGAACTGAAAAATAGGTTTTCAAACTTAGACACAAAATGTCTCAACTCTACGATTATTTTGAAGCTAGTCTTGTCAACCGGTGTTTGAGGACTACATTCACCGCCACGTACTACGTGGTTAGTACATGACCGTCCCGAGGAATGGATGAGACACGAGAGCGTCCGCCGACGCAGTTATTCGCCCGCGGCAGGATCTGCTGCACGTGAGAGTAGATCGACGACACTCAGACAAATGCTCAGAAGACGGAGGAAAACAGAACATGGCCAGTTTCACCAAATAGGCTTCCCCCCCCCAACCAATGCTACAGCGTCGCCGACACCACCAATGCTACCTGCCACTTGCCAACGGAGAGCAATAAATCGATCGGGAGCCAAGGTCGCGCATGCCAAAAGCCACTGCCTCGCTCGCTGCCGCCCGATTTTCTTACTCCGAGCCGTGGAGGAGGACTAGGAGGACCACCTCGCACGGTTTCATGGCGCTCCACCGGTCCCCGCCATCGCCGGTGGCGGCCGATGGCCCAGCCCCAATCATGAGCTCCGCCTCCGCGCCGTGCGGCTGGCCGGTCAGCCTCCAAGGCTGCAAGCATGGTGCAACGCCTCCTGGGCCCTGGGTTCGCGGCGAGAACGAGACGCGTCACCAAGCCACGCCAGGGGGCTCTGCCTCTGCGTCCAGGTGATGATGCCTGGCAATGGCAAGTCGACTGGACGCACATGGCGCCGACACCCATGGCAGCCTGGCGCCATTGATGAGTCCATCCCCGCTGTGATGCTGCATCCTGGCTCCACCCTCCAAGCTGGCTGGATACGGTACGGTACTTGCTGCTGCGTCAGTCTCGAGCAGTCGAGCTGGGGCACATGACGGAGATGCTCCTCCGACCAGCCAGCCACGTACTCTAGCTAGTCGTCTTGACCAGCAATCCAGCATCATTCATTTCTCTCTCGCTGTGTAAAGGACCGCGTGGAATGTGCTTGGGATGTACTGGTCTTGCATACACATCAATTCGGAATGGATTAGCGCACAGGTTGCTATCGACCGCAATAGGCTGCTTGCTACAGGTTAGATAGGCGTGTACTGGGGTCAGGAAACTTAATTCAGACGTGTAAACAGTTTGGTAGACCGTACCTTGGTCACTTATTAGAGCAGCCACGGTGTGTCCCAAATTAGGTGCCAAATAATCCCCCATTCCATATTTTGTACTAAATCAGCGACGGTAACAACTAATATGGAACAGAGGGAATATCAAATCTGATTTTTGTTACCGGTTTCGTCGAGTAGTGCCAAAGCTAAAAAAAAAAAAAGGTTTACCTATGTATCAGTTGACTGAGAATTTATTAAGTCTCAATCACCTAGAAAAGTGCAACTGTAGTTCAAAAAACAGTGCAACTCATGCACATTTTTGTGGGTGATTGAGACATAAGAAAAAATCGGGTGCCTGAGAATTTTTTAAGTCTAAATCACCTCAGAAAAAGTGCAACTGCAGTTCAAAAAAAAGTGCAACTAGAACGAATTGCACTTTTCTGGCAGAAAAGTGCAATTGCACATTTCTCCCAGAAAAGTGCAACTCATGCACATTTTTTGGGTGACTGAGACATAAGAAAAAATCAAGCGCCTGGTAATTAGCAAATCCGAAAAAAGAGGACACCGGAGGTAGTAGATGAGTCGGCTCCATTTTTTATACTAATTTTTTAGATAATAAGCACATTTTGTGCCTATGTCTCAGTTGACTGAGAATTTCTTAAGTCTCAATCACCTAGAAAAGTGCAACTGTAGTTCAAAAAAAGTGTAACTCGCACTTTTCTGCCAGAAAAGTGCAATTGCACATTTCTCTCAGAAAAGTGCAACTCATGCATATTTTTGTGGGTGAATGAGACATAAGAAAAAATCAGGCGCCTAAGAATTTTTTTAAGTCTAAATCACCTCAGAAAAAGAGCAACTGCAGTTAAAAAAAAGTGCAACTAGAACGAATTGCACTTTTCTGGCAGAAAAGTGCAATGGCACATTTCTCCCAGAAAAGTGCAACTCATGCACATTTTTCTGGATGACTGAGACATAAGAAAAAATCAAGCGCCTGAGAATTAGCAAATCCGTTTAATAAAGCCTAACGAGTTCACTGGTAAGAGTCACAAACACAAGGGGGAGGAACGTCCCATGGCTAGATTACAAGTTCGCACTGAACCTATGATTACATACAGTAGTCGAAGAGTAGGTGCTTCGATAGAGGCAGGGAAGCTCCGTGATGATCTTGTCGATACCTTCATGGTACTTTGGCTTGGAAAGGAGCTTCCATTGTTGTAATAAGACGATGTCAGTTTTGAAGCAGTCATTTGGATTTTTTCAAAATGGGGCTGACCTCGGCCTCTGCATCAAAATGATGCGGCAGTCATTTGGATGGCTAGGAAGAGAAGCCGCGATAGCAAGTTCGTTATGAATATTCCACAAAGTCCAGCTTTAGCCCCTACAAGTGGACATGTTAGTTCACCTTTTTTTTTTTCTTCTGCATGTGTACGAATTGAACCACTCCGTCGATTGTTGTTTCCACAGGTCTAGCTAGCTCTCTCACTCACGCTCGGACAGAGGTAGAAGAAGAACTGAAGGAGACAACACAGATTTTTGCCGGCGACGAACACCGCCATGGGCACACCGACACCCTAATCTTCTCTTTTTTCAGCTGGCTCATCTGGTTACACCTTATATAGGCACACACGCATACACCAGCAGCCCCAGTCCGCGCACTAACTCTACTAGTCACACGACCTACATGCACGCCACACTCAGCTGCTTGACCCGCACAGTTCGGCCGCGCGCACGACGCGCACCAATGCATGCCCTACCACACGCACACGCGCCACGCCCTGAACCAACGCGGCTCTCACGGTTTATTGGCTAACAATCTCTCCCTAAACCGCGACACCGCCGCCCATCTTGATGTACAAGACACCGGCTCCTCGTCGACTGTCGCGGGGAACGCCATCTTCTTCGTCTTCGGTGACATACGCCGTTGAGCGCATCACGCCCGGAAAGACCGACACACGATCCGCTGCCGAGCACCTCCATTGACAGACACACGGTCCGAGCTTGACGCAGCCTCCATCTTCTTCTCGACGCACTGACGCCTTTTCTTTCTTCCACCTGAGCTCAACCTCGTGGTGCTTCAATGGAGTTACAGGGAGGGGTTTTATAGCCGTGGCTCGCACATACGTCGCCACGGTCGCACACACACGCACCCACTCGCCACGCTCCACACGGCCCAGCTCGTGGCAATGATCGCGCGCTGACGTGATCAACACGGCCGGCCCTACGTGCCCAGGACGCGGTCTTCTCCCTCCTCGATCGTCCCGCGCTCGTACGCGGTGATCCAGTCTTCTTTCTCGGCGACACACGCCGAGTTTCTTCTCCGCCGGTGACACATGGAACAACCGGAGCGTACACACACGCCGGTCGCCACCATGCTCACGCCGGTCGCCGCTTCCATGGACGACGCACCAACGCATGCACTAACACACGCACAAGCGCCACGCCCTGAACCAACGCGGCTCTCACGGTTTATTGGCTAACATCGATTATCGTTCGCCCGTGCTTCGATGTTCTTTCATCAATTAATCGTGTGGTGCACAGTGCAGACTTTTGTATGCTGATGACACAATCCTGTTTCTTGAGCATGACATTGCGAAGGTCGTGAACATGAAGCTAATTTTAGTGTTTTTTGAACAACTGTCAGGTTTGAAAATTAACTTTCATAAGAGCGAACTTTTTTGTTTTGGTAAGGCTAAGGAGAAGCAGGATGATTACCGGCGCATTTTTGGTTGTGAGCTCGGTAGTCTTCCTTTCAAATACTTAGGAATCCCAATTCATCATCGCAAACTTCTAAATAAAGAATGGAAACCTATTGAGGACCGTTTTGAAAGAAAACTTGCGGTGTGGGTGGCCAAGATGTTGTCATACGGGGATCGTCTTGTGCTCATCAATTCTGTTTTAACAAGCTTGCCAATGTTTCTTCTTTCTTTCTTTGAAATACCTAAAGGGGTAAGGAAAAGATTGGATTCTTATCGTTCACGTTTTTTTTGGCAAAGTGACCAATACAAACGGAAATACAGACTTACTAAGTGGAATATAGTGTGTAGGCCGAAACATCAAGGGGGGTTGGGTATTGCGGTTTTGGATATCAAGAACAAATGCCTATTAAGTAAGTGGCTTTTTAAGTTAATTAATGAAGAAGGGGTTTGGCAAGAATTACTTACTAATAAGTACTTAGGTGGTAAAACGTTATCACAAGTTCAAGCTAAACCAATGGACTCACCGTTTTGGAAAGGTATTATGAGGGTGAAGGATGATTTCTTTAACAAAGGAAGATTCAGACTAGGTAATGGGGAACAAGTGCGGTTCTGGGAGGATCTTTGGTTAGGACAACGGCCCTTGGCAAATGATTATCCCTCTCTTTACTCTATTGCCTCTAATAAAAATGCAACGGTTGCTGATGTGTTAGGTTCTGTCCCTATTGATCTTCCGTTTAGACGGAACTTAGTAGGGCATAACAGAATGGTTTGGTTGAGTCTTGTTGAAAAACTAATGCGAGTTAATCTACAGGACGAATCGGACAAATTTGAATGGTTGTTAACCACTAATAGAGAGTTTTCGGTTAAATCTTATTATGAAGAGTTGCTTAATGATCATCCGAGGTCTTCAGTTCTATTTCTATGGAAATTAAAAATCCCACTAAAAATAAAAATCTTCCTTTGGTTCTTACATAGGAAAGAAGTCTTGACAAAAGATAATTTGGCCAAAAGACAATGGACAGGTTGTAAGAAATGTGTTTTCTGTGATATGGATGAGTCTATTGAACACCTGTTTATTTCGTGTGCTTTTGCTCGTGATATTTGGAGGCTGGTGCATTTCACTTTCAATATTTATCCACCAACTAGTATTTCAAATATGTTTGGGAGCTGGTTGAACGGGATAGATAAGGGGTCCAAGGCTCGTATTAGGATTGGTATTGCGGCCATTTTATGGGCTCTTTGGAACTGTCGTAATGACATTATCTTTAACAAGTCATCTTCTACTCATTATTTGCAGGTTATTCACAAGGCGATGTATTGGACCCATTTGTGGTCATTCCTACTACCTGCGGACCAGCGTGGACTTATGGATACTGCCTGTACCCGAATGCTGATGGTCATACGGGCTATTTTCAACCGGGGTGGGTGGCTGCAACATAGACGACTACATGGATAGGGCTTCTGTTTTCTTATGGTTGATTTTTGTATCCACGCTAAGTGATCCATGAGTTGTAAACACTTAAACCTTTGATACTTTCTAATAATTGCGGAGGCTGTGTGCATCTCTTGGATGCAGAGGCCGGGGATCCGCACCCCCTTATCGAAAAAAAAAAAATATTGATGGTTGTGCCATCCTTGATCTCGTTTCCTTTCTTTAATAGTGTGGTGCACAGTGCTGGCTTTTGGTTGAGTATTCTGAATTTCCGGTATCAAGCATCTCCCTTTGCTTACCAAAAGAAAAAAAGGAACAAAATACAAAAGAAAGAAAAAGATGGATAGGGATCTTGCTTTCCTATTGACTCCGATGGTGCACCTACATTCAGATACGCACCCTACGAGTATTTAATCCAAACTGCCAGAGTGCTACTATAGTAGCAAGTTAATTAGTTTTGGTGATCAAGATATGAGAAAAGCTAAACAGCTCGGAAGATCACCACGAACTGTACCGGATACGGTCACTTTCTGGTCGGAAATGTAGGCTTTAGCTAGTAGCAGTACTCCTAAAGAGATGATCAACAAGTCAAAAGAAAGAAGATAATCAAGGTTACGCCATCCTTATCATTGCAATGATACGAGTTCTATGCCATGGTACTTGCATGAGTGCATGACCATTAACAAAGTATCATATACACCAGATGTCCAGATTCTTAAGGGCACTGTGATTAAAGGCCTCCGCTTTCCGGTTTGGAGAAAACAAGTACTCGCGCTGAACTTATGGTGTCCGGCGACTGATGGACATGATGGCTCCAAGGACTTGCAAAATTTTGTCGAGGCCATAACTGTGTCCTCAACACCACATTCATGGGCACCTCTGCCACTTTGCTAGCTACTCCAGCCTCCAGGGTCGTCGGTCCCCCGCACCTACCAATATGGGGATCAGCCGTGCCTCGGTCAGTCAGCGCCATTTCCTATCTATCTATCTATCTGTCTATCTATCTATTATCTGGGTTAACATTGGTATTGGCGACCGATAAGCCATTCTGTGATGTAGTGCCTAGTTTCGGTTTGGAAAAAGTTCATTTTAAATCTTAAACTTCATAGAGGTCAGACAGATTGAACACTAAAGTAAAATCCATGTCATTCGTATACTGAAGTATTGAATCTCGGTCTAAATCGAACCCTGGACCTGTTTGGCACACCGGGAACAAGAACATCCCGACCGGCATTACAGGCTACTCTCACTAACAGTGGGACTCATATGTCATATTCATCTTCTTCCCTAATTTCTTTCTCTTATATCCACTCACAATTAATCTCGAGTAGCATGTGCGATTACAGTGCTCATGCTACTCGCAGACGGAGCACACCCGCAACACAACGTAGCACCCGCACCATGCCGCTCCGTCGTGCGAGGCAGTGGCCCCGGGTGTCGATGTGGGCGTGTATGCCGGTCTGGCCTCCTCCAGGACGCATACGTGTAAGCGTTGACATGCAATCCCGATGGCTGCGCATGGAGCTAGAGCTCGACGATGTCATCTCGACCGTTGGATCCTGGAGGAGAGAGTGCAAGCGCTCGAGCAGTAGCAGTTTGACGTCCATATGTCTGCGTGAAGCAAGAACACGAGGGGCCGCCAACGCGTTGCCTTGGGCATTGTGTTTCTCGACTCCGGTGTCGAGTCGCCCCCACGTCGATCCGCTACTCCAGCATGTTTCCCCTATCTCATCTCCTCTACTCGAAGGACAACAGAGATGGAGGCCACGGGAGAGAGACAGACAGAGGAGATAGAGGAGGATGAATGCATATATGACATGTTGGCCAGCTTAGTCAGCAGGAGTAGTAATTTAGAATTTACTTTTTTACTATGAAAAACAGGCTCAAGGTTCGATTTAGACCGAAATTCAGTATTCAGGGTGCGAACAACAAAAATTTCAACTTCAGGTTTGATATGTCTAACCTCCTCTAAGGATTTCAAGGTTTAAAATAGATTTTTTTTCTTTCGGTTTTGTCGTGTGATGAAGCATCTGAGCTATTTGTTCACACTTTAATTACAAAGCGTATAATAGTTGCTTAAATCTAACCGGAGGAGTAGTAAGCTAGTACTAATAACCACTACAGTATTCATGTGAACCCTGATTCTGCACCCGGTCCTTGAACTTCAAGAACAGTATCATGACATATTCCAATGTTCTTGTACTCCCTATTAGAGCAACTCTAACAGTTGCCCTATATTAGGCACCACCATTTTGGTTATAGGGCACCTGTTTTAGTGTTTTAGGGCATCAAAAAAAAATCTGCTTTACCAGCTGCCCTATAATAGGGCACCTCCTCTCCAACAGCTGCCCCAAAGTTAGTGCCCTAAACTAGATCTGACGGCAGTGAGATACGAAAACACATCCGACGGTAACCGTGCACTCGTCTCCATCCGACGGAGCTAAAGTCAACAACACCGGCGGATCAATTGAGCGGTGCGCTGCTGCCTGGCCGGATATGCTTGGAGACAGCAGTAGCACCAGCGGCAGTAGGCCTGCCGACGCGGGCGCGCACCCAGCAGCCTCGTCCAGTGCTGGGAATCGTAGTCGCGACCTTCGATGCAGGTGCGGAGGACCATGTCCGCCATGGCGTGGATGTGGAGGACCTCGCTTCGCCACCCGGACCGAGCGCAGCGCCTCCCGTCCCCTGCGATGCTGCGGCGGGGAGGCGCGACATGCTCCTCGATGTCATCCGCGCTGCCACTCGACCTGTGCGCTCGGAGACCTGCGCCGTCGACCTCGATTCGCCATGGCCGGCGCCAGCGGAGCTCGCCGGAGTAGCAGGGATGGCTGGCAGCGGGGGCAATCGGTAGAGGACGTCGAGGGGACTCCATTCTGGTAATCATCGGCGGGAGGGGGGGGGGGGGGGGAGGGGGTTCGCCGGATTTGGCCGGAATCGGCCGGCGGCGGTGGCTGCAGAAAGGGGATTGGACAGAAGGTGAAAGAGCAAGGTTGCCCCCATGTGTGGTTTAGGTAATTAATGACAATCCTTAAGGACTAATGTGTGCTTTGAGATATACTTGTAGGTTTGGTCCATAGGTTTGCTTGTACTCCGTATGTTGGAGTCAAGACTAAAAGAAGAAGAAGATTATATGTTGATCAAGGCTAAGTGCAAGTTGATTAAGTGCTCTCATGGTATTCTCCATAATCATGCTTGAATCTTGCCACCCATTTGAAGATAAAGGCCAAGTGAAGATATGTCGAAGAAGTGTCTCTCCCATATTGGTGTATGGGGGAGCAACATGTGAGTCTTCACCAAGCGGAGCGCAATCAAGAAAGATGGTCCAACTTGAGAAGGTCAAGATCGTCATCATCTAGCTCAAGTGGTTTATGCGTAAGGCAAAGGTATATTCTTGATAGGGTTTCTATTTTACCGGTCTCATGATGTTAGTTGAGAGACCGGGTTATAGGATAGATAGCCGTACTATCAAGAGGGCTCTCGAGCGAGTATCTTGATCGTATCGTCGTAGAGAGTTCAAACCTTTGCATCCTTGGCATCATCTTTATTGGTTCTTATCATGGTGTGATCTTTGTGCTGTTCGTGCTCGTCATGACAAGGCCAAGTTCACCGAAAACGGATTTTGTATGCGTCTTCTATTGCATTTTCGGTTTTGGAGATTTTTCCGGTCCATCCGGGCGGAAGGTTTCACTCTTCCATTTATTATCAAAATCTCCCTTTCTTGGTTTCAATATTTCCACTTTTCGTAGGATAGCTCTTGATGTCCTCTTTCCAACAAAATTGGATTCATCCCGATCGGAGTTTCCTTGCAAAAGTTATTTAGTTTCAGGATCTGCTGTTTTCCTTCTGCCGGTAGTACCGATGTTCGAGCCGGTAGTGGATACCTCATGTTTAATTCCGGAAGTGGCTCGGAAGTTGCTCTGGAAGTACCGGCTTGTCCGGTACTACCGGGCCGTTTTTCGATAGTTCCGACCGATCCATGGTCGGTAGTACCGAGTCTTGTACCGGCCTACTTCCGAACTCCGTTTTTCGTACTGGACTCTCGATGTTTTTAACCAGAAGTGGTTCCGGTAGTACCGGGTCAATCGGTACTACCGGTCCATTTCCCGGTAGTACCGGCCCTGCGGGTTTCTCAGAGAGCCGTTGGTGGGCTGATTCGTGCAGGGCGGTAGTACCGGCCTTGCGCGAATCTGTGCCCAACGGCCATATTTTCAAGGCACCTATTTAAGGTGCCTTCTTCCCCAATAGGTACTCAACTTTTTGCACTCTCTTTCTCTCCTCCATTGTTGACCTCTTTGAGAGCTTGCTTTCTCTCCATCCCTCTACGATTCTTGCCTCCTTTTAGAGGGTAAAGAGAGAGAACATCTAGATCTACGTTTCCACCAAACAATATCTCCTCTAAGTGAGGGGACCCCTCTAGATCTTGGAGTTGCTTTGTGTTTCTGCTTTGTTTTTCCTCTTAATCTCTCCCTAGCATTAGTTGCTTTGGTTGGATTTCGGAAAGAAGGACATGAACACCTTGTGTGGTCTTGCCTTTTGCATTTGGTGCATAGGTTTGTGCTCCCCACGGTGATACGTGGGATTGAAATTCGAGAAGTTTGTTACTCTTGGGTGCATAGGGCTCCCAAGAGCTTGTGCCCCTTGGGTGCATTGTGCACCCTAAACGGTTGTGTGTGCTACGGAAGCATCATATTGTGTGGAGGTAGGCTCGGGCAAATTGTACGGGTTTGGTCAACGTCCTCAAGAAGACCTTATTGTACGGGTTTGGTCAACGCCCTCAAGACGACCTCATAGTGGATGAGTAAATCCCCCATCAGGTATTCCCCACGGGAGGAGCTCACGGAGAATAGGGTGAGTACGGACGTGCTTGTAGGAGGGCCAAGGAGCCTACACACCTCTTCAACATGGACGTACTTTCATTGGGAAGGAACCATGGAAAACAAACATCCGTCTCCACTTGTGTCAGTTATCTCTATAACCAAACTCTCTACTTATACATTTAATTTGTGATAGCATTCGAACTTGAAGTTCTCTATATCTTGCTTTACTTGTTATTTAACTTGCCTAGCATAAGTTGTTGATGCTCATAGATGAACCTAGTATATTAGGTTTTGTGCTTGATAAATTAAACGATAGTTTTATTCCGCATGTATTCAAGCCTAAACGTAAAAGTTTGAAATCACCTATTCACCCCCCTCCCCCTCTAGGTGACATCTCGTTCTTTCAAAAGGTGAACTTTCAACTTGGCAGATAGGTGCGCGCGCTGTGAAATTGAAGGATAGGGCACGGGGGGTGCGCGGTCCTCTCTGCCCCATATTTGGGGTAGAGAGGAGCAAAATTTAAGGCAGCCCTATAATAGAGCACGTGATAGGCCAGCTGTTGGAGAGGTGTTTTTAGCCTGTGGTGCCCTAAAAACGGTTTATTGGCACCATGTCTAATATAGGGCAGCTATTAGAGTTGCTCTTAGTACCTCGAAATTCAAGCTGAACCGCTCTCACCTCTCGGGTGTCGGTGCGGCACTGGTGAGTGGTCAGCAGGAGTGAGTAACCATCAGTTGCCATTATGAGCCGGGCCGTACGACCATTCAATACCAGTGTTATCACTAACCTGTTTGATAGATAAAGACATGACAGTGATGCATTAGCTTAAACCTAACCAGGTTTACCCATGGACAACTTTGGATGATGAAATAGAATATACAACCCATTATTCTTCACTGCTTTATGAAAATGCAGTGAAGTTTTTTTCTGAAATCTCGTGGTCGCTGAATTGCTTGGGTCGTCGCATTGTATGGTCGCTGCAAGCCCGAAACCATCGTACTTTGGTGATTTGTGACTGCATTTTGCACCAATGGCTGCTTAGAGCATGTCTAGTAGAACCCTCAAACCCTCAAACCCTTAAATCAGTTTTAAGGGTTGAGAAGTGCCAGTTTTTGGCACTTTTAAGGGTTGAAAAACATGGGCAAAGACTAGAACCCTCAAACCGCAGTTTAAGGGTTGGGTTTGAGGGTTCTAGTCTTTGCCTCAACCCCAACCTTTAAATCTATCATTTGACATCTCACAATTTATGACTACAAGAACACAATCAACCTCCAAACAAACTACCAAATGACAATCATTGATGCATGGTTTAATAGTTTACATCACAAAATCATCATCTTCCCCCTCTCCTCCAAGTCGGCCTTGCGCTTTGCTTCTTCACGCTTTGCTTCAATTTGTGCAAGAGGATATCTTCCGCCTCGGTGTAGTTTGTCGACCGCGCGTGTGGGCGGGAAGCGGCGGTGAATGCCTCCTCCCCTATCTCGGCCACCTCCTCCTCGTCATCCCCTTCATCCTCCTCATCTTCCTCCAAGTCGTCACCAACCCTAAAGGGTTCTAGAGGCGGAGCCCCGAGGTCCACCTCCGCGTCTTGGAGGAGGTCCATGAACGAGGATGGGGTTGCCATTTCCTCGAACACCTCGTGCGCGACGGGAGGAGGTTCGGCGACGGCGGCGGGCGGGGCCGCGGACAGGGCCGCGGGCTTCTTCACGGCCGGGGACGAGCCGGCCACCTTCGAGGAAGCCCCCCGCGGCCCACGGGAGGGCGCCTTCGGCCGGCTCTTCGGGACGGGGGCGGGGGCGGGTGCGGGCACCGGGGCGGGCGCGGCAGCCGGGGCGGGCGCCGGGGAGGCGGGAGGAGGTGCCGCGAGGCCGGCCCGTCGCCGCCACCACGTCGGCCACGGTCGGCTGGCGGGCGGGTGCGGGGGCGGGGACGGGGGCCGAGGCGGGCGGGGCGGGCGCGGCGGCCGGCGTGGCGGCGGGCGGGGGCGTGGTAGCGGCGGAGGACGTCTCCATGGCCGGCGGCGGGCGAGGCGGGTGCGGGGGCGGGCGCGGCGGGACGGAAGTTTCCCTCCCGCGCGTGGGAGGATGTGGAGTGCGGGTTGGGAGGAGTTTTTCCTCCCAACCCTCACTTCTACAGGTTGGAAACAAGTTTGAGGGTTGGACCTCTAA
Organism: Puccinellia tenuiflora; assembly: GCA_012064385.1. Classification (NCBI taxonomy): domain Eukaryota; kingdom Viridiplantae; phylum Streptophyta; class Magnoliopsida; order Poales; family Poaceae; genus Puccinellia; species Puccinellia tenuiflora. Next base: position 578,550 of record QRDG01000120.1, read on the forward strand.
ATTTTTTTACAGGTTTGAGGGTTCAGGGGTTCTAATCTACAGGTTTTTTTCGCCGAAAACTGTAAAAAAGCAGTTATTTTTAGAGGTTTGAGGGTTTGAGGGCTCTACTAGACTTGCTCTTAGTTATCATAAGACAGTTGGCTCAGTTTTGGGCATTTTTTTTGGAATTTGGAGTGACGTGAAGAAAAAAAAATGGAAGAAAAACGATATGGGGCTCCTTGGAGCTGCAATTAGCAACTCGATCTACTGATTAAGCGATGCGCTGGCATTGCCGACACACCACTCCAGTACGTTCCACTAGCTCCATTAGTGTTCATCTGGTTTGACTTGATCTAAGCAAAAGGCTGTTGAGTTACTTGAGTAGTATTCTAAAGGAGCATAGAGTGCAATGGATTTAACATAACTAGTAACATATGGAGAGAGCTGTTTCGAAGGCCGAGAGCTCGGTTGTCAAAACTTCAATATCTGTATTTTTTAGTTTTCAAAAAAATGGGGAAAATTAGGTTCTATTAATAGAGAAAACATAACTCCGATAGGCACTCAGATTTAAATTAAGAGTTGAATTTAAGTGATCAGGTTGTGTGTATCTATTCCTCCACTCAACTGAGAGTCTGAGATGGGATCGTTTCTCATTAACATTCGTATATATCCATTTGATGGGAAGAACAAACAAAAGCCTATTTAGGAAATATCCATTTGATGGGAAGAACAAAAGCCTATTTAGGAATTGTATGTTGCCAGAGTGCTGCGGACCCAACCAGTATATGGGTGTTGATCCGTCACCTCATCAGCAATTCACTATCTTTTTTTTTTGCGAATCAGCAATTCACTATCCTCTCACCACTAATAGGCTCTCTTTTTGCTCGGTTTATAACAGGATAAGTTTATCAGCTGCTTTTGGATAGCTAAAGTATTCCCAATTTCCCACGAAGCGAAAAGCATCGCACGCGAACCTAACATAGAAATTTGTCAAAAATATGCTTGGCTCAACATAGCAAGCAAGGTGTACGAATTAAATCATCAGGCACTATGGACACTGTGGCTCCTCTAATCATACAAAACATCAAGGTGTCCATTGGTTTTTTTCGTTTCCAATTGGCACCATCTATTTGTCACGAGCCGACAGCCTGTATAACATTTACAGATTGGACCAATTGACTCGACATTTTACTTATAGTTTCGATTTGCATCAGATTTTTATTGTTTGACAACCGGATCTAGAAGGACATAACCATCTTCCTTGGCCTCCCATGGTTCATCATCTTCCATCCAATCACTTCGAAATAGGGGTAGAGTGTGACGACTTTGGGCAAAGGAGCGACCGCCCCGAAGTGGCACGACATTCTTGGACCTTTGTTCTCGTATAAGCATAAGTCAGGCAACTCAAACGATATGATCTGATCATATATAATTTACCTAGTGCAGATTTTTTTTATTTCTTTGAACACTTAACCATGATTTACCAGGATGAAAATCAGCGATATATCCTTCGTTGGTTAGATCCGACAACGACAAGGTACATGCAACATAGTTTCTTAGTCCTATTTTCTTCTAATTTTAAGCACTATGTAGCACGAGGTTGAAGCACGAGCAACCTTGGGTGCAGTTCCACCCTATATTCGAGGCTTGCCGTGTGGCCTTGATTGTTTGTGTTGGACATATGTTCTGATGATGATATTTCTCTGTGTATTCATGAGTTATTAGCATTGTACTTTAGCATCATCACTGTTATGTATCAATAAGTATGTGACTTGTGTGTGAGACTATATTCTATGATGATTGAGTGGAGATTTCGTGCTCTCGGTCTCCAGTGATCTCAATATTTTTCTAAAAAAATCAAAACTTATATTTAAAAGTTTTTAAAATTCTAAAAAAAAATCATGCATGTTCTCAATGATATACCCTATAAACGTGCAAATTATGAATGAAAAATACTCTCCAGTTTAGCTCCACAAAAGTGATAAATGTACAGATCTGGGTATAGTGAACAATGCATAGTTTTAAATCTCCAACTTTTGTCATTTTTTTATGTAGCACATAATACAAAACATTTCACCTGTGATTTTGCATGATTACAGTATACATCATTAAAAACAAGTGGATTTTTTTCTAGTTTATTTAACTTTTAAATATATTTTTTGAATTTCATAAAATCGTGGGATCACTGAACCTCGGGACCCAAAAATGACTTTCCGATAATGATTGCTCTAATGGTCTACGGTCGATAAGGTTACGAGGATGCACATATTTTTGACTTACAATTCGACTGAAGTCTATGCTTCACAAATCACGTGCATGGAGATGCTATCTCGATAGTATTAACTTGGGGATGGCATCACCGAATTGGACATATGCACTTTAAGATGAAACGAGCTGTCATTTGTTAGTATTAATTATATGTATATAACATGTCCTAGATTCATGATCTTCGAATGTTCTCGATAACCCGGTATGAGAATCTGTATCACAGGGTCGAAAAGAGAGTTTGAGCTACCAACAAAGATGACAAGTACTCAATTCAGATCGACAACATATATAGTGAGGCAACATGAATGTTGCATATGATGACACATTGCAATGTTTGTCGGAAGGACTTTACAGTACTTGGGAGTTGGCACATTCCGCTAGGAGTCACTGGGAGCTATCCACTTTAGTCTGAGAACTCGTGAAGCGATTAGTGTACTCAGAGCAACATGTGGAAACTCGGGTCCCAAGTGTAAGTGGGATTGGAGACCTATCGGGTCACAAGTGTTGCCGGCCCAAGAGAACGTCTATATAAATTGGAGATGGTCAGAACCACAGATGTTGGTTGAGGTCAAACAAGAGTTCTTTTGAGGGTTTTGGAAACCCTGCAATTGAAGTTATACGTTCAAATGTAGCAATTCGTCCATGTATGCAGGGACGAAACCGCGAGGGGTCGGGGATGCTGGGTCGATTGCTCCCCCCATGGTAGAAAAATTCCTGAAACCCCCTAGTTAACTTGTATATTTGAGCCCCAAAATACTCAAATTTATCTATATGCCCCCCTCTGAATTATTTAATGTGCATTTGCCTCCCTTGTGTTGTGATCCTGGTTTCCTCCCTGCATGTACGTGTGAATTACCTTGAAGTCATTCACTAAATATGCTCGACTCGTGGGATTCGTGAGAGGCTGTTTGTGAGAATGAGGAATAGTAGTAGTCCAACATTTGTTACATAGCAAAATCCTTATTTAAATTAGTACACATTTTGTAGTCCCTCAATTATTGAAGAGGCATTTTGGCTCCCGAGCTCACATGCTCCTGCCCAAATAAAAATAAAATAAATAGTAAAATATTTTAAAAATTCTATATTTTTTTTTTGGTAATGACCATAGACAAGTTTTCTACATACATGCTAAATTTCGAGGTAAACAATTTTTTTCTGCTCTGTGTAAAAAAAAATAGTACTCTGAAAAGATATTTTTAAAATCTGCCACTGATTTGTCTTTTTCTACACAGAGCAGCACAATGTCATTTCATCATGAAATTATACACGCATGTGGTAAACTTGTATATGTTCATCCCAAAAAGTTCAGATTTTTTAATGATTTACTATTTTTTTAAAATTATTTAGAGAAAAGCACATGTGTGCTCGGGTTTCAAAGTGAATTTCTGCTCAATTTATGTGTTAACTCCTGACGGCCATGGCGTATTTAAGCTACTCCTCCCTCCCACTGACCCCATTTGACGATTTAAATAACCAAAAAGCACACCAGAACAAGAGAGAAAGAGAAGCAAGCGCAAAACCAACATTAATCAAAATCCCAAAACGGAGGGGAGCCTCGCAGCCGAAGCCGAGGGGCGACGAGAGCTCGGTTGCGGCAAGCGGGAGAGCACAGGCGTCGGCGTAGGCGCCGTGACGAGACGCCGCCACGCCCTACCCCGCCGCCGGAAGATTCGGCCGGAATCAGCATCCCTCTCCGCCGTAGAGCGGCCGCGCCGTCCCCGGAGCCTTCCGCCCGCCTCTCCAATGTCGGTGGACCGAGCCGCGGTAAGGTCCCTGTCCGGCCAGTTGCGGTTGGTGTGAAGTGTGAACTGTGCGGTACAGTTGCGGAACTTCTCGTTTTTCTCCGTGGAATTGCCTATTACTCTTTTTTTCCTGTGCGTAGCACTGCCGCTAAACTCTGCCGCGGATTTGTGTGTGTGGAGATGATATGTGATTGGCTGTTTAATGTTATCGTGTCAGTCAATTAGGCGTTTATGATTCTAGTGGATGGAACAGGAGTAGGTTTTGATCAAATTCGAATGCAAGGCTTTGCACGCTGCCTGATTTCTGACTGTTCATATATGCATTTGCAGAAATCTCCTAGGAAGTGGAACTAATCAGAGCTGTATCGTGTAGGAGATATGTGAAGATTTGGGAATGGGAGACGAAAATTTTCTGTAGCAACTGTGTGTTCAAGATGTTAGGTACCAATACCATGGAGTCGCGGATGGATCAGTACGAGATTATGGAACAGATTGGTCGCGGCGCCTTTGGTGCTGCCATCCTCGTGAACCACAAGATTGAGAAGAAAAGGTATGCTGCATCATTGCTTCTAGTTAGCTACAGATTTGCTTCCCCTTCAAGAGGTTGGTGGTTGATATCTTATTGGTTTGCAGGTATGTGCTGAAGAAAATACGGCTCGCCAGGCAGACAGAGCGCTGCCGCAAGTCTGCTCATCAAGAGGTCAGTGAAGCGAGGAATCATTAGGCTTTATTGGTTCGACGATTAGTGTTGCCATAAGGAATTGATAGATGAATGGAAAACTGCAGATGGCCCTTATTGCTCGCCTGCAACATCCTTACACTGTTGAATTCAAGGAGGCATGGGTTGAGAAGGTTTGTCCTCTAGGAGCATGTATCTGCTATGTGCCTTTTGCTTCGTTTCATCTTTCCTATGGCTTACTGTGTGAGCAACGACAGGGCTGCTACGTTTGCATTGTGACGGGATACTGTGAAGGTGGCGATATGTGAGTGTATTTTACGGGTTGTGGCAGATTAGTTATTGCTGTTGCCTTTATGTTGACTCTGTTTTGTCTCGCTGTGTCCTTTCTGGTAGGGCTGAGCTGATGAAGAAAGCAAATGGGACATACTTCCCAGAGGAGGTTAGCTATTACCAACTTTTTTCTATTCCTTCTGTTTCATGCTTTGGGTAAAAAAAATTAACAGTTTGCTAACTGTTGTGAAAAAACATCAGAAACTTCTGAGATGGTTTGCTCAATTGGCTCTAGCTGTCGACTACTTGCACTCAAACTATGTTTTGCACCGGGACCTCAAGGTAAGTGAAAAAGAATAATGATGCTGTCATTTAGTTCATAAGCAGCCAGTAATATAATGTGTCCTTGTCCTTCCTGCAGTGCTCAAACATATTTCTCACCAAAGATCAGGACATTCGTCTTGGTCAGTGTCCCATATTAAATCAAATAACTCTTATCTTTTATTCTATCTATACTCTGTGCAATGCTTTATGCCGGAGTTTAAATATATGTAGTTTACTTGCAGGGGATTTTGGCCTGGCTAAGACTTTAAAGGCAGACGATTTAACCTCTTCGGTAAACCTCCCTGCTATTTCACCCATCTTCTATCAATCTTTATGTCTTGGAATCTTGCAAGGAACCACACATAATGATTAATCACTTACCACATATTCCCAGAATCTTATATGTTAGCATGGTGCTTTTTTAGGTTGTGGGAACACCAAATTACATGTGCCCAGAGCTGCTTACCGACATTCCTTATGGATTCAAGTCAGACATATGGTCTCTTGGTAACAATTCCTACTTTTACGGAGATGCGTAGAGAAATTAATGTTATACATCTTTAATAAAAGCTGCAAATGTCTTGCTTCTAAAAAGTAATGTCATACACCTACTTTTATCTGACATATGTACGTACAGGATGTTGTATGTATGAGATGGCTGCTCATCGACCTGCTTTCAAGGCTTTTGTGAGTCCTTATCAGCTCATCTTATTAAATCACTATAATCACCTACACCACAGTAATTTTCAGCCTGATCAGATCATTTACTTTTTATCAGTTCATACTTCACGTTCATTACATCAGTATTGTCTGCCCATGGATGTTATGTAGCTTGTAATAGCCTGTACGCGGAAAGTTCCCACTGACTGCCCCATAGGAGGATAAGGTTTACTAGAACACTTGAAGATAGGCATGTAGGTTGAATGAAAAGAATGTAAGATAAAATAAGCCTCATTTGCTTCCACCGTCTTTCATTAGTAGGGAAAGAGTGATCATAGGCACCTTCTATTTGAGAGGTTGTGGCATTAGCATCATCATCAAATAATGCATTTTTCCACTTCTATCATATTCACTTCAGCAAGCTAAGGAAAAAATTCCCGTCAATTAAGAAGCATTGACCTCTTTATTCTGTGTAGAACTCCATCATTATCTTCTGCAGTAACAAATTTTGCGCATGTGCAGTTTTCATGCACATGCATAGAATTATATAATTGAAGGATGTGTTTCTTTTCCAGGTCCAGACCATACTGGAACATAGTTCTCCATGATCATCCAGGAAATTCATTTCTGAATTTATGTGAATGATGTAGAACTTATGTCTCGTAGACCTTCAAAATATGTTTGAAGAGGTCTACCGCTCTCTCTTTAAGTTCGAATATTTTTCTTTTAAGCAGATCCATGCATACCTAAATTAACTTAAACTGAAGCTTTCTTTGGAAACAATGATACTGATTGTTGTTCTTCTTTTGAGTAAGATTATTACTTTCTCTGCATGCGATTTTTGTCGAATTGCTGGACTGTAGTTCTTAAATTCTTTTCTCTCTTAAATCTTCATATTAGTGGATAGCATTTACGAATCTGATGGTGTTACTGGTTTCGAAATTGTATAAATTCAGCTGTGCTTAAATATGCTCCTTATTTGTTTCAGGATATGGCTGGACTGATAAGTAAGATAAACCGTTCCTCCATTGGCCCAATACCTACCTGCTACTCTTCATCTATGTAAGTGCAGCTTCATGGTATATTTATTAGTCAGGCATGGAAGTATTGTTTTCCTTATCGTTATTGTCTATACTAATATCACAATCTTTGTATTGTCATAGTTGTTATTGTGATATTCTGAACAATTCTATTCTTTCCAAGCCTACCATATAGTTTCTTGATACATTGTCTATCAACTTTTTCAGAGTTAAATCATGTCTGCTAGCAGATGCCATATCTTTTATACCATTATAAAATACTCCGTCTGTTCCAAAGTTTTTGTACTAAATCAGTGACAATTCATTTGGAACGGAGGTAGTATTACATATCTGTTGTCATATTGTGATGTGATTCCTAGTCCAGGGCCAGCTGAAACGGTTTCCCTTTTTGCTGTTGGTTGCAGGAAAACGCTCATCAAAAGCATGTTGAGAAAGAGTCCTGAACATCGACCTACTGTAAGCTACTCAAAACCTCCCTGCAATACGCATTTACCACCTTTTCTCAATTTTGACATTATTTATTACTCTTCGTAAACAGGCATCTGATATTCTGAAAAATCCATACCTGCAACCTTATGTTAATCAGCACCGCCCATTTGCTGATGTACCGCATCCCATGCGATCTCCGGAGAAATCCATTACCAGTTCACGTAGTAGTCGGAGAAGCATGTCTGGGAGCCAGTGCAGTAGCATTTCTGGCACTGGCAGTGATATGGATAGTATACAATCAAGTGAAATAAACATGTCAGGGCCAGCTTCAAGTTCCAGCAACACCATTGATACTGAAGGTGCCGAACCTACTAATAATGCATTGGTTAACAGATACTCAACACCAAATGATATTAAAAGCCATAAAGAAGTTGCAAGTCCTGATCTAGAGAGACAAGACTCGTCCAAATCCTTACATGTTGATCAGCATCCCAAATACGTGAGTAAGCAGCCAAAAATCATCAAGAAGATACTAACAACTCTAAGAGAGGAGACTAGTAAACTCAGGGTAAACAATTCACCTTTGAGAGCGAGCCGTGTAAAGCTATATTCACCTAGTCATAGAGGGCGTTCACCTGATGATTCAAAGAACAACAGTGAGATTTCCTCCAGTTCAAAGTCTAGTGAAGTGACACCACATGAGTCAGCTAAGGTCAACTGCGATACTGTGAAGCAGATACAAGCATCTCCTCCACCGAAGCATTTGGTGAGGATTCAACATTTCTTGTGCTAAACCACTTTTCTTCTGTTACTAATTTTTTTCCTGGTTCCATTCTGCAGTCACCAATTGTTGAACATTCTCCAAAATTTATGATTAAAGCGGATGAGCTGCAGCAGCTAGACCCTACCAAGCAAACAACTGGAGATGTTCCTGCAGCTGAAGGAAAGGCCAAGAACAGGATGCTACCCCCTTTTGCTAGACGCCCTAGTTTCCCTCCTCGTAGACAAGCGGGCTCAGAGAGTCCACAGCACACTGGGACAAAGCGAGCTTACAATAAGTTTACTGCCGAACAAGCAAAAAGTCCTTGTCGACCTGCCCATGGTCCAAAGAATGCTCCCACTGAGCTTCCAGGTGTTTTAATGGCTCCTCCAAGTCCCCTGGGTGGTATTCAAATGAAAGTGGGCAATTCACAGGCGAAATCTGCTCCACCCAGGGCTGTAGCCACGAAGGCAGTCAGCAGTGCTAGCTCCAGTTCTTCAATTGATTATACTGACAGTATCAAGCAGTCTGAACCATCTGAACCTGATTCACTAACCAACTTGGTTTCATCCTGCAACTGCTCAACCCCTGAAGCTGCCATACAAAAGCATGACCTAACAGATTGGCCAAGCTCAGAGCTCAACACCACCACCAATTTGAAAAGTATGGCTAGTAATGATGATATTAGTCTAAGCTCAGCCTTGGACCCATCTTTTGATACAACTGTCGTGGAACTTATTTGCAGCGATGATGTTCCCTGCAGTAAGATGGTGCAGAGTACTCCCACGGTCACTTTACAGAGTGATGAGGATAAGTTCACCGTTCAAGAGCTGCTCTCAGCAGTACCATATATTGCTTCCTTCGATTCAACAGCAAAAAATATTGCACTCAACGAAGGATCCACTTCTATCCATCAGTCGTCAGAGCAACCACCAGCTCCTCATTTGAGCCCTCCAGTTGAGGATGTTATACATGTCGTAAGGCACAACAGTTTCCGTGTCAGTGGCGATCAGGTGGTAACAGGGAATGCCGAAATGGGCGTGCAAAGCACAGATGCTGACGAGCTTCTTGACGTGGTCAAAGAAGAAGTGGATGTCAGAAGCATCACACCGAGCCTTATACCTTCTGAACCTGTTGGTTCTGAAGCTGCCAAGCCCAACATTTCAGAAGCTAATACCATCAGCCCGAAACTGGCAAATTCAGATATGGTAAAATTGCCTGCTATCCAAGAAGTAAATTCTGCTTCTCCTGAGACCAACATTAGGTCAAAGGAAGAGGCAACCTCAACAAAGGAAATAATGGATGTCAAGTCCTTCAGGCAACGATCCCTGGCCCTTGAAGGGCTCTTGGAGCTTTCTGCTGATCTACTGGAAAACAATAGGTTGGAGGAGCTCGCGGTTGTTCTAAAGCCGTTTGGGAAGGCTAAGGTGTCCCCGCGAGAAACAGCTATCTGGCTGGCCAGAAGTTTTCAAGGGATGATGAATGATGAAGCGAGTCGCAGCTCAACGTGAGTGCACGTATCGTATCATTTACCCTTTTCTTTGTGTGCTCTGAATCTCCAAAGCTGTAAAGTTTGACCACCTCACGCCCCTTCATATCGTGTGATATATTAGTCTCATGTGTTGCATCTCGGTGGATTTCCAATCCCATACGGTTACATTCTGTACATAGCCCAGACTTGTAAACAGAAATAAAGACATGCCAAAGATAATGTATAGAAGTAAACAATCAAGCTATTGAATGGCCACTTTGATCTAGTTATATGTGTTTGTCTGTTTACCAAACTCACCCGAATTCGACATAACGCGTTTGCCGTTGCTGTCACTATAATCTGTTTGTCGACGGCTGTTGGCATCCCATAAATAAGCAATATATAATGGAGGCGGCGTTTCGGGTCACGGGTGCATCTGCACCCGTTGTGTAAAAAAAATTAAAAACTTTTTAAAATGTCAAAAATTCTAAAAACAATTCGGATATACATCAGGAAATTTTCTGTTAGCACAAAAAATTTCGCGGTCAAAAGACATTTTTTGTGATCTATGTAAAAAAGATAAAAACATGTCCCGTACAAAGTCATTTTGTATTGCCCGAATTTGTCTTTTTTGCACAACTCACAAAAAATATCTTTTCACCAGGAAATGTTTTGTGCTAGCACAAAATATCTTGAAGTATATGAAAAAAATTATTTTAAATTTTTTGACATTTAGAAATTTGTTTTTTGAGCGGGTGGGTGCATCTGCATCCAGTCATCCACTATGCAAAATAGATTTCCGGTATATAATAACCAACTTTCCAGCCAGCAAAATTTTAGCATCGGACAGAAGAAAGCCGCGTCTCTCAGGCTCTAATTTCTCAAGACCGAATCTGGATAACTATATTCTCTACAAGGATATAATGTCTCTTGCAAGAACTGATGCTCATATTGCTGTTGCGACTTCTCGCAGCCGCTCCATTTGATTCGCTCATCTCGCTCGATTCACAAGTACCAGACTACGGCATGTACTTGCACAGTTGTACTCCGTGTCCTTTGGCTGCATTCAGTCTCTTTCTTATTTCCACCTTGTGATCTGCTCGTACTCTCCTGCTGCCGCCCTGCAGGCATTTTTTTCTTTTCCGAACACGTAAAAGACTTACGTGTCGATTGTATTAGCAGGAAAAAAACGAACAAAATTACAGCTAGTCCGGCACTCCAAGGATGCGATTACATGAACTAAATATTAAAAATAAGGCTAGGGCTAGCATGCCAACGAAACGGATCATGAGACAGCGCCCTACAACATTACAACTCTTAACTCCACACGGTTTTGCTAATTCTAAGTCGACTGAGAATTAACTAAATCTCAGTCGCCTCCTTAACCGTTAGATTTTGTGTCGTGATTCGTACTGATTTGTGAGTTGCACATGGTTTGCAATCGTGTGCAACTGACTGAGAATTAGTTAAATCTCAGTCGCCTAATTGACCGTTTGATTTGTGTCGTGATTTGTGTTGGTCTATGAGTTGCACATGATTTGCAACTGTGTGCAAGTGACTGAGATTTAGTTAAATCTAAGTCGACTTAGAATTATACACTCCCAACTCCACAAGGTACCCAGCCCGACGGCGCCTGGAGAGCTTTCAAAGCTCAATCTCAATCGGCAATCTTGGGGCAAACGCTTGACACCGACTCCGCCGCTCGCCGGAAGACACGGGAATTCCACTCCTTCCATAGTATTCAGACCGTGAGCAACACCAAGTCAAAGCCCTTTCGTTGCGGTTTGGGTACACGCCGACGCTCATCTAGCCACCACTCGATCAGCTTGCCGTCTGCTGCCGGCATTTCTTAAGCATCCATCTCTTGTACCTGTAGCTACGAGCCTTGAGGGTCCCGTCAGATTCTAGCCGAGATCACATGTTACAATTACATTGTACGGAGTATCTGCCCACGAGCAACGCCGCGATAGTGGTATCGGCCTCGAACAACCTTATCCGCTATATTTACCAGTTCCTCGTCTATAGGTGTACTCGTGTCATGTCACCTCATCCAAGACATCCACGTCGACGTCAACGCCGGCTCCGACCCTCCTCCTCCTCCTCCTCCCAAGCGCCACCGCCGTGTGAGCCGGCTTCGCGTCTTCGTCATAGCCTTCGTCGCCGTCTGCGCGCTCATCAACGTGATCTCGCTCCTCGTCTGGCTCATCTACCGCCCCAGCACCATCTAGGTGTCCGTCGACGCCGCGACTCTGTCCCGGTTCGCCGTGAACTCGACGGCGGCGAGCCCGACGACGGCGCTATCATTCAACCTCACGACCGGCCTGATCATCACTAACCCGAACAGGCGGGTGGCCGTCTACTACAACCTGCTGCGCGCCGAGGGGATCTACTAGGGCGAGCGCTGCGACCGGGTTGTCCTGCCGATCGCGTTCCAGGGCGTGAACCACGTCGACGCGGTGCAAGCCGTGCTCGCGGAGTCATCGGCCATAGGCGCCGATGGTGAGCGGATGTCGACGGTCTTCTACCCGGTGGACCTGTGGCTCGACGGCGTGGTGCGGTACACAGGTACGGCGGGGTGATGACGATGTCGGCCAGCACGCTGTCCGTGAAGTGCCCGCTGGTGCTGCAGCTTATGGTCGCCTCGGGCATGGTTGAGTGTACCGTGAATTTCTGATCGCCTCGTGAATCTGCCTCTCGTCGATGTTGATGTGCCTGTTCTCTACAAAATGCAATTGGAACGAGCGCTAAGTGTGAGATTTGAGTTCTTCCTGCGATGGTGAATTTCTTTCCCCATGGACACAATGTGAAGGCTTTGCGCGTATGGGGCCCCTCCATACAAGATCTCCTTTGACAGAAAAAATGGTGGACACCTACAACCGTAAAGAGTTCGAATATCTACGGATAACCAACTTATGGTTGTGGTTGAATGGTTAGAACAATGATTATACCCTCAGTTCATCAGAGTTCAAACATCAGGCTTGACATTGATATTTTTCATTTAAGACGGAATATTCTTTACCTAGTACGTGATGTTCCCGTCGATAGCGGACGTTTGAGGTGATTTCGTCAATCTCAAGACCCAATTTATTTACTTCAAAAAAAAAAAAACCCAATCTATCAGCTCAGTCTTTTCGAAGATACTCATAGAGATGAGTGTATTCGCGTGTATGTTAACGTCTGCGTTGTATTGTGTTTCGTAATTTGTTTTCTCAAATATGTAGCGTAACAAATAAAAAAAATAAAAATCAACAAGATCAAGTTTGAATAAACCAAGGTCGTTGGAGTACCGATCTAAAAATACCGAGTAAACATCTCCTGTGCTGGTCATTGTCGCCTTAAACAACTCCTTGTGCTCCGGCCACTGAAAACGCACATACGAAGCCAATGCATACATGACCAAATAACCTGTAGTGAGAAAGAAATGTTCGTTTTGTATACAGCATATCATTCCTAGCCTAACACAATGCATACACTCCCACCATAATAGCACATATTTTGTATGCGTACCTCGTAGCCAAATACCAAACATGTTAGGCAGACTTAGGAGCATATACAAATTAGAAGCCAGATGGATAATCAACCACACATACTGCGCGAACTTACACTCAAAGAAGAGATACTAGATTGGTTCATCATGGTGACAAAAATCATCTCCCTACGAAGATACCAAAGGAAAACCTTATACTTGAGTAGAACCAATAACTATCTAGAATTTCTTTTTGTTCGTCGAAACACCAGAGTAAACCATCGCATGATACATAGAGTTGACCGAAACTTCCAATTCTTGTGTAAGCACCACCCATCTATTCTTTGTGCTAAACCAACTAGATTCCTACTAAATGACAAATTCAGGTGGGGAGGCGCCCATGCAATTTGCTTTGTGGCATACTTATGCCTCAAAATAGCAAGAAGACTAGGATATTGCTCCCTAAAAGGCCTACTTCCCAACGAGGTGACACCAATTTTGAAGTGAGAAAGAACCGAACTAGAAGAAGTATCAATTTACCTTCATTCATTTGGCCCAAAAGTGCGAGTCATGAGGTTTCCACTAAACCTGCGAAAGTTCGTTGGTACCAATGTATTTATTCCATAGCAATTCCTGCCACACACCATCCTTAGTAAGAGTTTTAAATAACCCCCATTTACTGAGAAGGGATATATTTTTTTACCTCAAGATCTTAAAATCCTAAGCCTCCTAAGAATTTTCTGGACGCAAATGACACTTCATTTACCTTTTTTTTATTTTTTTATTTTAGAAATGGGGGGCTATCCCAACCTCTGCATCAAAGTGATGCATACGACTGCTTTATTTCATTCATTCAACAAAGACCGGCACAAAGCCTTACAAACAAACATACAAACCGAAGCCGCCAAACTAGGTGACAACACCACCCACTAGCACAACGAGGTAAAGAAGAGGCCTTGTGCCCCGACTAAAGCCATCGCCGGCTCACCGGCTAAATCCAGAGGTAGTGCCTTGTGCCCATGCTCCGGAAGTCGCCACCATCATCTTCCGCGAACCCATCTCCAGAGTGTAGATTGTAACCAAGACTCGCGCCAAGTCTGTCGTCGTCGCCACCACGCCGACAGACAGCGCCACCTCTCTGCGCTCGACCAACAAAACGCATCCGTCGTTGAACCCCCGCTGCACCACGCTGCCGGGACCCGCCAGCGTTGACGCGGTAGATGGCGCGCCGCACCGCCTGCTCGAACACCACCATCATCCACTGGTCTCCCAAGACTTGTCCAACTCCCACATGTTGCCCATGAGGGATAACGACGCTAAGCGCCGCCAACGTCTGATCCGAGAACGGATCTAGGGTTTCCCCCGGAGCGATAAGGTTGGAGCTCGGACTGCGTCGCCGACGCCTTCAGCAAGGTTACGATGCCCACATGCGCCGCCGTCTTCGGCTCCAGCCGCCGCCAGAGCCACGGGCAGTCCGACATGCCCAACGCCATCTTGACTGTCTTGTCCACCTGGCACACCTCCCTTGAACTGCCCCGCCCTGGAGCCAGGTCCAGATCCAGGGTACCCATCGGAAGATTTGGAGATCCAGATCTCGACAAAGTGCCTGGGGCTGAATGACGAGCACGCCATGGCCGTCACCAAGCGCAGCTCGCCCGAAGCCGCCCCAACCATGGAGCCACGACGGTGCCGCCAGCATCCAGGACGAGAGCACGCGCCGAGGTTGGGGCCCTCCATGTCGAAGATCCGCCGGAAGACGTGCCCACGACATCGCCACCACGCGCCGCCGCGCCGCCTTGGATCACCGCCGCCGCCCTGACCGATGACCGTGACGACGAGATCCGCGCGCGAGAGAGCGCCTCCGCCTCCGCCATCGGCGACACGAGCTTCGCTCGGCCGCGTCCTCCAGCGGAGACGGAGGGGAAGGGAGGTAGGGGAACGCCCGGCGGCGGCTAGGGTTGGCCTCCGGTGCCGCCCGGGTGAGGGCGACACGGGAGGGGAGGGGCGGCTAAGCAACACTTTAGTTTTGGATATTTCATCTGCAGCTCACCTTTGGGAATTTGGAAGGAAATCGTCATATATTAAAACGATATTGATAAGCTCTCTAGAGCACAAATGCTTTCCAACTACTAAGCCAATTTTCTATCCTTCTTCCACCAGTTTCTAATCCACATTTCAAAGCTTCCGGTAATGGATCGGGATTGCAAGATACAAGATTGAAAACTGGCATGCCAACTTTATTGGAAGTTAATCTTAAGCATGAGAAAGCTTCTCAAAGTCGTAAAGTATCAATTTGAGGTTTTAAGTATGTCTTATTCCTTCTTCTCTTATGGTCACTACCTCTGGCATGGTGGAAAAAAAAATCAAGATTGGTGACCACTACTGTCCATCACCAATGACATGCAAATGAAGCCCTTCAGTGGTGATACTTAGTACTGACAAGTGTCTAGAAGTGACTCTAAGATAATGATTCAACATAAATTTCGCCACATACGGGCATCGGATCTACCCTGTTTCACTAGTGATGGACTTATATTATTGAGTGTCACCACTGATAGGCCACACTTTAATCTCGTTAGTGGTGATAATGTAGTCCAAAGAGGCTCACTTTCTCTCTAATAAAGATTATAATTTAACCCATGGGTTTGTGTACTCCTAGGCATCCGACCCTAATTGGTAGGTTTGGGTCGTCATGTTAGACTAGTCATAATGGGAAGTAACATAAACTAGTATCATGCATATGATACTAGTCTATGTTACTATATCTATAGTGGGTAGTAACATATTTGTAATATCATGATACATTGCATTTATTAGCTCATAGACTCATTGTGTCTTGAAATCCGTTATGTTACGGTATCATATTAGAGCAAGGTTAATAATAGAGCCGGCTGCTGTCTATAAGGGGCTGCCATGTCACGTATAGCCAACATTAGAGTTGACTCATATAAGAGCAAATATAGTAAGGCTTACTCAGCCGGCTATAGTGTGTGCCATGTCATTGAAATCCTATGTGGCAGAGATAGAAAAGAGAAAAGAGAATGGAGCGGGCGCTCATGCAAGCGCCCGGCTATAGCAGAAAAAGCAGCGGCTTGGAGCCCATGCTGCTGACGCTAGGCCGGCTGGCTATACCTCTTCCGATCCAATCATGTGCAGTCCCTGCCTGCAAGATTGATATTTAATTTTTTTAATGAAGTACATCTAATAGCCAGGCTATAGCTAGCTTATTATATGGCTTAGCTTTATATTGATTCTTTGATGAGATGGCATGGAGGTAGAGCCGGCAGCCGGCGGTGCTATTATCCTTGCTCTAATAAGGTGGGATATAAGGTTGGCTATTAGAATAGTAGTTTGTATAATCTTCTCTCTATCTCTCCCTTTACATTTATTGAATTTGCCTAGGAGCACGCGTAGAGCTTGGCTCTTGCATGAGAGCCCACTCACTCTACTTTTTCATGTCTCTCTCCTCCAAATAGACAAAACCGCCACGTAGACGGGCTATAAGCCCACTATTATACTTGCTCTTAATCTTCATCTTGTTGCATAGGATAAAACTTCAAGACATACAAAAATTCTGACTCAAGTTGATTTTTTGTGCTGGGAGTCAAGTTGTTGTTGGTGTAGTAGTAAAGTTGGATTAGTGCGAGATGCCACAAGCCATTTGTTATGTCGCCATCTTTGACTTTTTGCATGGTCGACGCTACAAACTCGATTAGTCAGCAGTGCAGCACCGCGGATGAGTCAAGAACTAAATAGAATCTAAGAAGAGGGGGTTGTACCCCAATCAATTAGAGTTCAAATTTTAGATTTGATACTGGTGTTTATTATTTCGACGGAATATTTTTTCAGTGGGGGGCGACGTTGTCGTCGATAGCAAGGCGTATGTGATGACTTCGTCAATCTCAAGGTTGAATCCGTCAACTCAGTTTTTCAAAAATGATGTCCGTATATGCGTTTATCGGGGTGAATGTATGCCGTGTATATAAACGCATGCGTTGTTCTATGTTTCAAAAAAAAAATCTTGAAACAATCTATTTCGACCACACTCACGGATCTCACCGCTCGAGGAAAAATGCAAGTGGAACGACATTGTGGCATCAACTGAAGCGCACTGCATTCTCATGCACTGAACCTTTCAGCGAATGAGGGCAATTTTGCTAAAGAACAGAGGAGGCGGCCCTCCCCGTGGAATCGTGAGCAAACGTGATTGGCCGGGATATAAGTGGAAGCTGCTCTCAAATCATGGATAAGTTCGGAATACCCGGCACTCAATCCTGGCCGGTCAACTTGCGGCGGCGGAGCAGACGCTGCAATCACGATTGATTCAGCTATATATAGATCGTGCGCGTCGCATGGTAGCACCAATTGAGGTGGCACATTGTCAGTGGCAAGAGATCAAGATGGCGAGCAAACGGTTTCCGGCAGTGCTGTTGCTAACCGTGGTGTCACTGGCGGGACTGGCCGCCGGAGCGTGCGCCGGTGGCGTCGCGATCTACTGGGGCCAGAATGGCAACGAGGGCACGCTGGCGCAGACGTGCGCGTCCGGCAACTACAAGTTCGTCAACGTGGCCTTCCTCTACACCTTCGGCAAGGGCCAGACGCCGCTGCTGAACCTGGCCGGCCACTGCGACCCGGCCTCCAACGGCTGCACCCTCGTGGGCGCCGACGTCAAGTCCTGCCAGAGCCGCGGCATCAAGGTCTTCCTCTCCATCGGCGGCGGCGTCGGCAGCTACGGCCTCTCGTCCTGCGCCGACGCCAAAAACGTCGCCAAGTACCTCTGGGACAATTACCTCGGCGGCACGTCGGCCTCGAGGCCCCTCGGCGACGCCGTCCTCGACGGCATCGACTTCGACATCGAGAGCGGCAACAGCGCGCACTGGGATAGCCTGGCCAGGTACCTCATGGCGTACTCGCGGCGGGGCCGCGAGCACAAGCCGGTGTACCTTGCGGCGGCACCGCAGTGCCCGTTCCCGGACGCGTCGCTCGGCGTCGCGCTCAATACCGGGCTGTTCGACTACGTGTGGGTGCAGTTCTATAACAACCCGCCGTGCCAGTACACCACGGCCGGCGGGGCGAGCAACCTGGCGAGCGCGTGGGAACAGTGGACGCGGATACCGGCGGGGCAGGTCTTCCTTGGCCTACCGGCGGCGCCCGAGGCCGCCGGCAGCGGTTTCGTGGAGGCGAGCGACCTGGTGTCGCATGTTCTTCCGATAGTAAAGAAGTCGAGCAAGTACGGTGGTATCATGCTGTGGTCGAGGTTCTACGATTTGAAGACTGGGTACACCGACAAGGTAAAGGCCAGCGTGTGAGCTGATCTCAAGTGCGAAGATAGCTTGCGCCAGGAGTGCCTGCATAACTGCGTGTGTGACTCTTTGTTGTAACATGTAAGATGGCGAAGTATGCAGCCAAAACACATGATTTTACAAACCACTTTGCTAAACTATAGTTTTCAATAAAAATCACTTTTATTAGATTCAGAATGTCGCATCAAATCGATACGAGCATAAAGAATTCACATCCCCATATCCAGGATGCACATGGCCGCACTAATACTCAGGCACATAAAAGAGGCAAAATAGGTAGTCATACATGACGAATATCGAGCCAAGGAGGGTGGTGGACTGGTGGGCAGAGTCGCAGAAATGACAAGACTAAACTGTCATCCATGTTAGATGAAGATATTCTTGGCCACATGAGATGACAAGACTAAACTGTTATCCATGTTGGATGAAGATATCCTTGGCCACATGCTCCAAGCACGTACACATAACACATGTCATAAATAATTCGTGGTGTTCATCTCACTTATACTACCTCCATTTCATAAAATAAAATTGTATATTTTAGTCAAAAGTCAATGTTGTATACTTTTGACCAATCTTATAGACAAAATGTCGTCGTGGTGCACAACAGATGCCTAGGGGTAGGCTTGAGTTTGGGGGCCGATGGACGCTAGAGGATTCGGGGAGGGATTATGTGCTGAAGAGCACACACGGATAAACAAACGAACACAAGGATTTACCCTGCTTCGGGGCTCTCGCGAGAGATAAAACCCCTACTGCAGCATCTAGCCTACTCTGTATATTCTCCTCTCTGCATATGGTTGATACAAGTGCTCCTTGAGCTGTGTGTGAGAGCAGAGCCACGCTAAGTTAGCTAAGAGAAGAAGTGAGACCAAACTCTCAGAGGAAGAATAAGCCCAGGGGGCTGCCCGCGCTGCCCTCGTCTCCTCCCCCTGGTGCTCTTTAAGTAGAGAGAGCCCAGGGGACAAGTAGGGGACAAAGGGACAAGAAGTACTAGTCAAGGTACACTATTGATGACATGACTACTGGGGTCTTGTCACCCTGCTGGCGCGTCACAGGGCACACTGTAGCCACGCTGGGTATGGGTTTGGTCTTGTTTGGTCTCCGTCCTTTTCTTCTTATCTTCTGGGAGTGGCAGGGCATCTGTACTCGTCAAGGATGCAGAGACTGATCCCGGGTACGAGCAACGACGTCCCAGTACCCGGGCTAAGGCGTCTGGTCTCGGTTGAAGGATTCCTCGCACGAGGGAGCTACGATCCGGCGTCCTCCCTCATTAACTTGGACCGGGAACAATCCAACGAACGACACCTCGGTCGAGTGGCTCGGTACGTCGGCCTGTGTGGAGCCCGGCCGGATCACCAGGAGCCGGCCTGCCAGGAGCGATCTAGGCCCAGCCGGGTGCTGGAAGCCGGCCAGCCGAGGTGAGGAGACTCGGCACAGCCGAGGTGAGCACGACTCGGCCCAGCCGGGTAGAGGACGACTCGGCCCAGCCGAGGAGAGGACCCAGCCGAGTTCAGTGAAGCCGGGATTTGGCCCACCCGGGTTTGGAGGATCCGGCCTATTCTGGGTTGCAGGAGAGTCGGCCCAGGTTTTAGCTTTCTTTCCTTTTTCTTTATTATTTTCTATCTATTTACTGTTTTATCTCTCTTATTAACACATCCAACTTATGATTTTGGGGTACCGGGGATTACATCCCCGACATTAGTCCCCGAGACTGCGGGGGACTCGTAGAGTCGCGCGCAGACTTACAAAAATAAATATCCAACACCAAAATCTCCATGAAAGAATTATCTTGCCAGTATGGGCATCATTATAAGCCGGTTGTCTAGCCATGCCCTCCAGGCCAAACGAGACATCCGGTTGACCGAGCTCACCCGAATCAACAACGAGATGGACAGTTTGCACTGGAAATGCACCGCATGCATGGGCATGGCCACACATATATGTTTCTGCCGACGCCGGGCATTTGGCACACTGCCTGCACGAGCATGTTTTATATGTCGTATGTCAACAGCTTTTTGCTGAATTGACATAGTGCCTGCCTGGGCATATTTTTATATGTCGGTTTACCGACATCCGATGTCTCCAGCATTAGCTGGTTCGACATTTTGACCTCTTGGGCATATTTCTTATGTCGGTTTCTGCCACTATGGGCTTTTACCGCATAGATATGTCGGCAGCATGAGCTGGACCGACTTATAGCCTGCATGGGCATTATTTTATATACCGGTTTCTAGCCTTCTTGGGCATTACCGAAATTATATGTCGGCAGCATGTGCTGGATCGACATAAAATCGTCCTCGGGTGAATTTGACGTTCTGCCTTTATGAGCACTTGTCAGATGACGAGTTGAGATATTTCTCAACGCGCAATACTCAGTGATATTAGATATCTTTCGACTCGATGCACCGAGATATTGATGCTATGATACTCTGCAAACTCGGATAATTGAAGAATCATGATAGTCGGCAAAGCCGACAAAGATTTGTGAGATGCCTATCGATATGAGATAAATGCCGTGATATTTTGGCGAATCGAAATAAACGGCGATTTGAGATATTGCAGGAGGCCCCTGATATTTTGGCGAACCGACATAAACGGTGATCTGGAGATATTGCGTTGTTGATACTCTGATTTGCCGACATAGGATATGTCGGGATGAAATGCCATTCATAACTCGGCAGGCCGATATTAAAGATCCTATATGATTTGCTTCTGATACCACAATGAATCCAAGTTGAATCCGAGTTGAACACGTCTCGGTAATGGACATTCCAATGATAAAACCGATTCCACCTTTTAGTATTAGCTCAAGCATATATATATGTGAAGAATATTTGACAGAAACAGTAATTCCATTAACCGAAGTAAACTAGTTCTAGTATACGACGGAAATTAAGTCTAACAACATATTCTAAGCACCAAGAACTAGACTCGGTTTCAACCGAGTCCCCGAGTAACTTTTAACATTTAAGAAAAAGACAAGCTCCGGAGTGAACGGGGCAGTCCCCGGGTCGAAAAGCCTGATCCCGGGGAAAATAAAATAAGCGCCGGGCAGTTGCCGAGTTACTTTCTATCATTTTTTAGGGATACTACCAACCGACTAGACAAGCCAGTCCCCGGGTCGAGGTAACTCGGTCCCGGGGAAAGCGGCTAAGCAAGATAGAAAAGGGGGGCAGTCCCCGAGTAGCTTTCAGGATCAACTAACCGGGATCTGTTGATGATGTTTGCTGCTGTAGGCTGCGCCTGCCACTGCTTACAGCAGCAAGCTCGAGCTCGGGGAATAATGGTGATGCCGAGTCCCCGAGTTGCTGAAGAAGGTTCCGTCCGAATTGAGGATGCCCGGGAGGCTTACGAGCGCAGCGGCAGTGTTGACGTAGAGCCGCCGGGCAAGCCAGGAGCACGGCCAGCCGACCGTGTCACCCCTGAGATTTGTTGACGACGTTGGCGCCGGTGACGAAGGATTTGATGAAGCGGCCCGGCAAGCGGAAACCCCGCGCCGCCACGCGAGGCGCTCGCCGGAGTCGATGAAGAAGGTCCCGTCCGAAATTAGCCCAGCTAGCGCCACTACCAGCCCCACGGTGGGCGCCAACTGTCGTCGTGGTGCACAACAGATGCCTAGGGATAGGCTTGAGTTTGGGGGCCGATGGACGCTAGAGGATTCGGGGAGGGATTATGTGCTGAAGAGCACACACGGATAAACAAACGAACACAAGGATTTACCCTGCTTCGGGGCTCTTGCGAGAGATAAAACCCCTACTGCAGCATCTAGCCTACTCTGTATATTCTCCTCTCTGCATATGGTTGATACAAGTGCTCCTTGAGCTGTGTGTGAGAGCAGAGCCACGCTAAGTTAGCTAAGAGAAGAAGTGAGACCAAACTCTCAGAGGAAGAATAAGCCCAGGGGGCTGCCCGCGCTGCCCTCGTCTCCTCCCCCTGGTGCTCTTTAAATAGAGAGAGCCCAGGGGACAAGTAGGGGACAAAGGGACAAGAAGTACTAGTCAAGGTACACTATTGATGACATGACTACTGGGGTCTTGTCACCCTGCTGGCGCGTCACAGGGCACACTGTAGCCACGCTGGGTATGGGTTTGGTCTTGTCTGGTCTCCGTCCTTTTCTTCTTATCTTCTGGGAGTGGCAGGGCATCTGTACTCGTCAAGGATGCAGAGACTGATCCCGGGTACGAGCAACGACGTCCCAGTACCCGGGCTAAGGCGTCTGGTCTCGGTTGAAGGATTCCTCGCACGAGGGAGCTACGATCCGGCGTCCTCCCTTATTAACTTGGACCGGGAACAATCCAACGAACGGCACCTCGGTCGAGTGGCTCGATACGTCGGCCTGTGTGGAGCCCGGCCGGATCACCAGGAGCGATCTAGGCCCAGCCGGGTGCTGGAAGCCGGCCAGCCGAGGTGAGGACGACTCGGCACAGCCGAGGTGAGCACGACTCGGCCCAGCCGGGTTGCGGCGACTCGGCCCAGCCGAGGAGAGGACGACTCGGCCCAGCCGAGTTCAGTGGAAGCCGGGATTTGGCCCACCCGGGTTTGGAGGATCCGGCCTATTCTGGGTTGCAGGAGAGTCGACCCAGGTTTTAGCTTTCTTTCCTTTTTATTATTTTCTATCTATTTACTGTTTTATCTCTCTTATTAACACATCCAACTTATGATTTTGGGGTACCGGGGATTACATCCCCGACACAAAATATGAACATTTACTTCCTCGAAAAAATATATATTCTATGATGGTCTATTGATATTAATTTGGTATTCTAAATATTCATATTTTTGTCCATAAGGTTGGTCAAACTTATTATACGTTAACTTTTGACGAAATTTATATGTCTTCTCTTTAGAAAACTGCAGACACTTGCAAAGTTGATAAATTTTGCAATATAAAACCATCACGCTCTAACCATTTGTCAATAAACGAAGATGAATTTTGCAATAAATAGAGTAGACCACTCTCACCCAAATGAGAATTATAAACTTGTGATTAATGCCCTGTAACTAATTATCAAATATAACAGCAGCACTACAAGTCGAATACAAATTAGAAGCCACTGGATGGCTGATCATCTAGAGAGGTGATGGTGTAGTTGATGGTACGTTGGTGGTGCCCCAAGCGAAGGCGTGGATGTAGCAAGTAGCAGTTTTCTCTCAGTGAAGAACCAAGGTTTAATCGAACCAGTACGATTTTGAAATCAACAACGAGGTGCACGTCAACATTCTCTGGAGCTTAACCGTCAACGAGCATGGACCTGCACACACTCAAACGGTTACTTTGCCCCCAACGGCAGGAAGGTTGTCAAAGTCTTCCCGGTCTGCTGAAAACAAACCGGTTAATTGTATAGTGTAGTGGATGAAAATATGGAAACGGACCAGCGAGCAAATGATTATGAGAAACAAGTAAACAGTTTGTAATCAGTGGAAAAAGATGGACCGGGGGCCATGGGTTCACTAGTGTTGTCTCTCCATAAAATAAAATACTCATATGATGGGTAAACAAATTACAGCTAGGTAATTGACAAGATTATGACACAAACTAAATATAGCCAAATCAAAGAGTTCATGGTAATATTCATATAGTCATCACAACAAATAACAAAGACCGTTGAGTCCAACTACATCTTTGTCTAAAAAGTCCACCTAGGGATCGTTATCCAGCCTGTCACCCGTTGATATGTGTCAAACATATCTATAATTTTTTATTGATCCATGCTGGTTATGTGCCATTGTCACATGTTTTTATCATCTTATTACATTATTTTTAGGTTTTTTGTCGGACTAACCTATTGATAAGATGCCCGGTGCAAGTTTCCTGTTTTTGCTGTTTTCTATTTCAGAAAATCTACTTCTGAAATTTTCCTCGGAATTGAACGAAAATTTACGGGAATTATTTTTACGCCAAGACGAAGACGGATTCCAGAGGGCAGCCTTGGGAGCCACCGACAGGGCAGGGTCGGCCAGTAGCTGCGACCCCAGGGCCACCCGCGGGTGGGACCCGCCCCTGCACCTGGTGGGTCCCCTTGGCCCCCTCCGACGCCTATAAAATCACTTTTACCCTAAAAACATCAGAGCGATGATTATTTTTCCACGAACTCCACCCGAAGCCGCCGCCATCCCGAAACATAATTCGGGGAGATTCTGAAGCTGTTTCCGGCATGCTTCTGGAGGGGAGATTGATCCCGGAGGTCTCTTCATCGTCATGCCTTCCGCCAAGATGATGTGTGAGTAGTTCCACCTTGGACTACGGGTTCATGGCAGTAGCTAAATGGTTGTACCTCCCCCTTATGCTTCATGTTTATGATCTTGTGAGCTGCCCTACATGATCAAGATCGACTATTTGTAATGCTATATGATGTGTTTATTGGGATCCGATGGATTATGAAGTTATGATCACATTGTGCATGATTCTTATATGTTAATTTATGTTCTTGCATGCTCTCCGATGTGTGTAGTTGTTTTGGCCAAGTGATTGCTTATGTCTCCAAGAGAGAGTATTTATGCTAGATAGTTGGTTTATGCCCCCTCTTATGCGTGGGCATAATACGTGTCAACCGTATCTATACTTTTTAATTGTTCCATGCTAGTTATATGCCATTGTTAAATGTTTTTACTATCTTGTTACATCATTTTTAGAATTTTTGTCGGACTAACCTATTAACAAGATGCCTAGTGCCAGTTCCCTGTTTTTGTTGTTTTCTATTTAAGAAAAGTTACTTCAGAAAATATTCTCGGAATTGGACGATAATTTACGAGGATTTTTATGCGACAAAAGGAAGCCGGAGACCAAAGGGAGACCTGGGGGGCCACCCAGATGCCAGGGGCGGCAGCTGGTCGCGAACCCACCTGTACCCGCGGGTGGGACCCGCCCCTGCCCCCTGGGCACCGCCTCGTCCCCCCTCGACGCCTATAAATCCCTAAAACCCTAAAACACTTGGGGCGACGATCATTTTCCAGAAACACGACCTGAAGCCACCGCCACCTCGAAACCTAATTAGGGGAGATTTTGAAGCTGCTCCTGGCATGCTGCCGGAGAGGATATCGAACCCGGAGGGCTCTACATCGCCATGCCTTCCGCCGGGATGAAGCGTGAGTAGTTCCACCTTGGACTACGGGTCCATGACAGTAGCTAGATGGTTGTCTCTCTCCCTTGTGCTTCATGTTTATGATCTTGTGAGCTGCCCTACATGATCAAGATCGACTATTTGTAATGCTATATGATGTGTTTGTTGGGATCCGATGGATTATGAAGTTATGATCAGATTGTGCATGGTTCTTAGTTATTAATTTTTTGTTATTGCATGCTCTCCGATGTGTGTAGTTGCTTTGGCCAAGTGATTGCTTATGTCTCCAAGAGAGAGTATTTATGCTAGATAGTTGGTTCATGCCCCCTCTTGTGCCTGGGCACGAGTGACAGAAACGTCTAAGGACGAGGGTGTGCTGTTGCGACTAAGGGTAAAACAGCGGTGTTTATGTCTACATGATTATAAATGTTGCTTACTTCATATGCTTTACTTAATGCAAATGTCTGTCGCTTGCGACTTAATACCGATGGGTGACAGGCTAGATAGCGATCCCTAGGTGGACTTTTTAGACAAAGATGTAGTCGGATGGCGGTCTTTGTTCCTTGTTGTGATGCATACATGAATATTACCATGAACAATTTTATATAGTTAGATTAAGTTTGTGTCATAATTCTGTCAATTGCCCAACTGTAATTTGTTTATCCTTCATATAAGTATTTTATTTATTGGAGAGACACCACTAGTGAAACCATGGCCCCCGGTCTATCTTTTTACATTGTTTACAACCTCATTTACTTGCTTTCCATAATCATTTGCTCGCTGGTCCGTTTCCATAAATCATTTCACTACACTATACATTTAACCGCTTTGTTTTCAGCAGATCAGGAAGATTGACAACCTTTCTGCCATTGGGGGCAAAGTAATTGGTTGAGTGTGTGCAGGTCCAAATTCGTCAACGGTACGCGTGACAGCGTTGACGGGCACCTCGTTGTTGATTTCAAACTCCTACTGGTTTGATTAAACCTTGGTTCTTAACTGAGAGAAAACTGCTACTTGCTACATCCACATTTTCGCTTGGGGCACCACCCAACTCTTCACCAACACCATCAGGGCACGAGTGACAAAAACGTCTAAGGACGGGGGTGTGCTATTGTGGCTAAGGGTAAAATAATGGTGTTTATGTCTTTATGATTATGAATATTGCTTACATCATACACTTTACTTAATGCAAATGTCTGTTACTTCCAACTTAATACCGATGGGTGACACGCTGGATAGCGATCCCTAGGTGGACTTCTTAGACAAAGATGCAGTTGGATAACGGTCTTTGTTTCTTGTTGTGATGCCTACATGAATATTACCATGAATACTTTGATATAACTAGATTAAGTTTGTGTCATAAAATTGCCTAACTGTAATTTGTTTACCCGTCGTATGAGTATTTTATTTAATGGAGAGACACCACTAGTGAACCCATGGCCCCCGGTCCATCTTTTTACATTGTTTACAACCTCGTTTACTCGCTTTTCATATTCACTTGCTCGCTGGTCCGTTTCCATAAATTCATTCACTACACTATACGTTTAACCGCTTTGTTTTCAGCAGACCGGGAAGATTGACAACCTTCCTGCCGTTGGGGGCAAAGTAATTGTTTAAGTATGTGCAGGTCCACGTTCGTGGACGGTTAAGCGCCAGAGATCGTTGGCGTGCACCTCGTTGTTGATTTCAAAGTCCTACTGGTTCGATTAAACCTCGGTTCTTAATTGACCGAAAACTGCTACTTGCAACATCCACGTCTTCGCTTGGGGCACCACCCAAATCCACCAACAGCATCACCCATTGGTATTAAGTTGCAAGCAACAGACAATTACATTAATTAAAGCGCATGATGCAAGCAATATTTATAATCACCGTTGGTTTACCCTTAGTAGCAACAGCACACCCTCGTCCTTAGACATTTCTGTCACTCATGCCTAGACACAACAGGAGGCATGAACCTACCATCTAGCATAAATACTCTCTCTTGCAGATACACACAATCACTTGGCCAAATTAACTACGCACATCGGAGAGCATGCAATAACATAAATCAACATATAAGAACCATGCACAATCTGATCATAACTTTGTAATCCATCGGATCCCAGCAAACACATCATATAGCAGTACAATAATAGATCTTGATCATGTTAGGTAGCTCACAAGATCATAAATATGAAGCACAAGGGAGAGAGACAACCATGGACCCGTAGTCCAAGGTGGAACAACTCACACATCATCCTCACGGAAGACATGACGATGTAGAGCCCTCCGGGATTAATCTCACTTCCCGGTAGGGAGTCGGGATTTGACTTCTGAATCTCCCCGAATTAGGTTTCGAGATGGCGGCGGCTTCGGGTGGAGTTCGTGGAAAATAATCACCGTCCCGACGAAATTAGGGTTAATAGGATTTTATAGGCGTCAAGGGGGGCCGAGACGGTGCCCAGAGGGCAGGGGCGGGCCCCACCTACGGGTCTAGGTGGACCCGCGCCTGGGGGTCGCCCTTTGGTCTCCAACTTCGTCTTGGCGAATAAAAAATGATCGTAAATTTTCGTGCAATTCCGAGAATATTTGCAGAAGTGGATTTTCTGAAATATAAAACATCAAAAACAGGGAACTGGCACTGGGCATCTTGTCAATAGGTTAGTCCAATAAAATACCTAAAAATGATATAATAAGATAATAAAAACATGTGACAATGGTAATAAATAAGCATGGATCAATAAAAAATTATATATACGTTTAACATGTATCAAGAGGGTAAAATGTGTGTTTGATTACCTATTTGTGCTCACTTCTGTGAAAGTATCACAGAGAGATTTTAATTATTAGAGCTCCGCCGTTTTCAGATTCGTCCAATATTGTTAAGGGTGAATTGGGAGGGGGGGGGGGGGGGGGGGGAGGCACCTATCTGCGGGTACATCGAGTCAAAAAAATTCCAGTATGGTTGGAGGTACTCTAACATTTGCAATTCAAGTGCATCGAGAAAGTGCCAAAATGTTGAATTGTATATCTATATGCACTTGGCAGATGATAGACTAGGGGAAACTTTCAAGGCCATGGATACTCCTGTTACGGAATGGAATGATTATTATCTTACCATATTTGAAAAAGGACATCAGAATATTATTTATTAAGAAAAAAATAAAAGGATGCATGGGGTGAATGGGTCGGCTTTTAGGAATTTCTAATTGGACAGTGACATGCCGAATCAATCTAGCCTAATAACTTCTCTGAAAAGAGCATGTGAGTACATAGCATTTCCAGCTGGACGCGCACCTACAAAAAAGAATGGAACCAATAGAGGATCATTTGAAGGAAAATTGGGTCCTTAGGCTTTCTCATATGAGGATCGCCTTGTTCTCATAATTCTGTTCTTACAAGCTTGCCAATGTTTCTCCTTCTTTTTGAGATTCCCATTGGGGTTCAAAAACAACTTCATTATTTTTGCTGGTGTTTTTTTGGCCAAGTGAACAACATAAGAGTAAATACCACTTGACCAACCTAAACATCATGGGGAGGGGGGGGGGGGGGGTTAGGTATTGAGTTACTTGAGATAAAAAATAAATATTTGTTAAGCAAATGATTGTTTAAGTTACTACATGAGAAAGGGGTATGGCAGGAGTTGCTATAAAATAAACTAGCACGGTGACCCGCGCATTTGCGCGTTTAGATATTGCATGGTATGTGTATTTATGTTCTTATGTATGTGTATCAGCGTTGATAAATTTATGTGTTGGTCGGTAGACATTTATAAATGTTGTTCTCACCGCAAGTTACTTACTCTTGTGCTCAGTGTGATTTGACTAAGTCACTCCTATACTGTATCCAAAATGAAGGTTCATAGAATATGATTAAGTATATTTACTTTTTGTTGGTAAGGACCCTTGCATGTGACAGTGGATGAGTGTCATTCTGATAGAAATTGGTTTGATATGGAAGATCATAAATGTTGTGCAAATTTTCTCACGTGTACTCCTTTATCCCTGAGATCAATGTCTATGTTTGATAGTAACTACTGATGATTGAAGTGTATCCTTGTGTTATCCTTCTTCACTTATCACGCGTTTCATTAGCAATGATCAAGACGATTCTAGTTCACTATGTCAGCATTCTTTGTGTTGGGTCCTCTTCCAACAATATACTCTTTGTCATTTTGGGGTGTACATAATTTTTGTCGTTGTGAATTATATCAACGAACCATAGTTCGTGTACATGTGTTCCTTTATTCTATTCCTCCCAACCTCCTGACTTTCTTACGGCTGAAATGGTATGAATGCTATGGTCCCTAGTGCATGCATATACTCTTTAATTCTTCATAAAGTATCACGTTTTCGTCACTCTGAATTATGTTGTGAACACTTATTATGTATGCCTAGATTTTTTAATGTCAGCCGTTTGTTTTTATAGTACCAAACCCATATATTTTATACAAAAGAGACATGTTATATCCATATTGGTCCTTCGTCACTACATAACTCTAATGAACTTTATTTGCATGAATACCACATTTCTTATATTCTTTCACTTATTATTTCAGATTTCATATATTAAATACAGTTAACTCCTAAGTCACACTACTAATTTGCATAAAAAAATTATTCAGAAATTTAACTATTTGGTAGAAGAAACATAGCATAGTTGATTAGTAGACTGTCTTACCTGAGGTCCAGTAGTCCAACCTGATGCAATACATAAGCCGCTAGATTAGCAGCACAAAATCTGGGTGTTGTCTTCCATAGTGAGCATCAGCAAAACCAAATTTGTCCTGGAAAGATTGCAGTCACATGACACCCTGCATGCTAGCCCGTGAAGCTAAATATCTGTCAAGAAAAATATATCAGGATGGGACTTTATATGTTGAAGATATTTTATCCTGTCTAATTTTGCCAAATAGGAAAAGTAGATATATTAGAGAAAGTGGCGACTTAATCAAGTAGCTAGTGAGTTGAGGAGGCAATTCGCTCTTGTTGATACCGTCGTTGGCCTGATTGTTGCTGCCGCCAACCATGGACGGAGGAGGGGGCACAGGAAGTGGAGGTGCCGCTCAGCAGGAGCTATTGCAAGCACAGGTTGTGTCCGTGCAGCTCGCCTTTGTTGCCGCTCCTGCCGGCAGACCACTTGGACCGTGCTGCACCTTCATTGGCACGCATAGGATCTGGTCGTTGGAGCCATGGAGCTTGTCGTTGATGTTGCTCCTGCCAGCAGCACGCTTGGACCGTGCTGCATCTTCATTACCGCGGCCTAGGGTTAGAGACCTACAGAGATTCGACGGTGTCTCTGCATACAATCGACACAGGCTAGAAATCTGTGCGTCAAACGTAAGGCTAGTTTGAAACTCTAAACTTCATCGGCAAAGCTCCTCATAGGAAAAATAAACGTGCAGCCATGGCTGAGCAATTTTCTCAATCTTTCCACTACGTGACCGGTTTCTTTCGGCTTAAGCCTAATATTTCCACTACGTGCGGCATGTACATGCCAAGTCTTTTTCTTCCTTTTATTATTCCATATGTTCTTTATTCGCACAGGAACGTAGTGCATGTGGATTCTTTTTTTTCCTCCAATTGTTTATTCAATCTAATCTCTATCTCATACACGTTTCACGTGTCCTTATAGTAAGAGAGTTTGGTTATATATTATTGTACGTGTACAACAATAGATGTTGTGTAACGTGTCAATAATTTGCGTAACGTTTCATCCTTTAAATCTTGACCATTGTAATAAAAATCGACGTTCTCTATCTTTTTGGCCGATGTGGAAGCATGTGGTGTCTTTATTTTCTATTGTTTTAAGTATATAATAGATAGATACTTTTCAGGTAAAACTTTAGCTCAAATTAAACCGAAGCGGACTCTTCTTTTTGGAGAAGTATACTTGTGGTAAAACAGGATTTTTTCGTATGGTTCATTTATTGTTGGAAATGGGAGTGGAACCCTATTTTAGGAGGATACTTAGCTAGGAGATAGACCACTAGCTAGTCAATTTCCATCCCTTTTCAATATTACGAACACAAAAATGCTTTGGTTGCAGAAGTTATGATCAATAGATCTCGTGTTGAAGAGGTCTCTAACATGGAACAAGTGGACCGCTTGGGTTCATACGGTACAGAGAGACTGATGACGGTCTCATTATCAGATAATGTTGATTCTTTCCAATGGAAATTGACACCTTCTGGGATGTTTTCAGTTAAGTCCATGTATACTGAATATATGAACGGCATACACCTTTTTTGCGCAAGTATTCAATTTTTATGTGGTTTGTCCGTCGGTAAATTACTCTTACTAAAGACAACCTTGCTAAAAGAAATAGGAATGGATATAAGCGATGTGGTTTTTGCCAGGCTGATGAATCTATTGAACACTTGTTTATATCATGTCCCTTCACTCTTAATATTTGGAGACTTATTTATTTCGCTTAGAATATTTCACCGCCAACTTGTATTGCTAATATGTATGGTAATTAGCTAGCCGGTATTCATAAGAAAATTAAAGATTGCATTCAAATTGATGTTTGTGCTTTTATTTGGGTAATTTGGAATTGTCATAATGATGTTTTTTTATAAGATTTGAGTTGTTCACTTTTTGCAGGTTGTCCACTGAGCTACGTGCTTGATCCGCATGTGGCCCCTTCTACTTCCACCAGAGCAACATGTTCTTACGGATTCTGGATACACTTGGTTGATGGTGGTGAGCTATCTTCAACCAGGGTGCCTAACAGCATGCTAGAAGATTGCAACATGTTTACACTACTACAGAAAACCTTATCTGTGGCGCATGAATTTTGAATTCTGTGGTGCATGGCCGGTGTGCCACAGAATCGTTGCCACTAATTTTTTTTCTGTGGCACACCCCTCCGTGCGCCACAGAAATACCCATACTTTTGTGGCGCACTAGGCAACCATGCGCCACAGAATGTCGTTTTCAGTTAAAAAAATAAGGCCTCTGGGGTCCCGAGCGGAGGCGGACAGGCGCGGTCGAGGCGAAGGCGGGGAGCCGGCCACGGCCATAGCACGCGGGGCGCAGAGGCGGACGGCGCAGCCGGCCAGGCCAGCCGGGAAGCAGCAAGCCGGGGAGGCCGGAGGCGGGAAGCCGACCAAGCCAGCCGGAGAGCACGGGCAAGGTCGAGAAGGAGTAGGCGGAGCCGGAGGTGGGGTCGAGCCGGGGTCGGCTGGGCTCCACGGTCTGCGGCATCGCGGCCGAGAACGGCACCGTCTACTGCGTCGACTTCGCGACCAACGCCTCCTCCACCCCCGTCGCACTGTCGCTCATCTTCTCGCGCGTCTCCGGCGGCGCGGGCTTCCTCTGCGGGCTCGGCTCCGGCGGCGGCGATGCCTCCGTGCTCTTCTGCTGGCCGCCCGGCGCGCCGAACCAGCTCAGGCGGGTCTACAGGGGCGCGACGCCGCTCTCGGACCTCGCCGTCGGGGACGGCCACATGTGGCCTATGACGCGCAGGCGCGCGGGATCCGATGGTGGCAGGGCTCCAGCCAAGCCTGCTCCTGGCGCACGAGCACACGCTGCCGCTGGCCTGGCCTACTCCTCTCGTACGCGAGCGCCACCGCAGACCTCCCGTACGTGTTGCGTGTTTTCTGTGTGGGGAGGAGGAAGGAGATAAGGGAGAGAGAAGCAGCGGGATGGTGGCGTACGTGTGTGGGCGTGGGTTTGAGTTTGACCAGCTGGAGAGAGAAACCAGATCTCAGATCTGGGTAATTTGTTTTTTTTAATGCTATTTGTGGCACACACAGTAATATGCGCCACAGAAATTCATATTTCTGTGGCGCATCAAACATTATGACCGCATACGCTTCTGTGACGCATCTGACCGCATGCAGAGGCTAGAGGCTAGGGGCTATGTTCCCCTCTTTAAAAAAACCATGCTCTACAAAACTTTAAAATTAAAAAGAAGGGGGAAGATTAGAAAAAGCATTATGTTGAGAGTGGGATTTGAACCCAGGCCCTTTCGGAACGGAACCTAGATCTGCTGACTTAGACCTACCCGGCCATCTGAACAATTATTAACAACATTATTGGGTCTCAAAAAATTAATTATCGCAATTATCATCCAAGCGTAACAAAAATGTTGAGGGATATTAGCTAACACGGTGTTGATCCTCCTATCCATCGTTTTGTTTTATTTTACCCAACCAATAGTTTATTTTTCTAATCGCTGGTTAGATACTACTACCTTCGTTTCAAAATATAACATGTTTGGTGCGCTATTTCAGTCTACCAATTTTTTTTTACATTTTGAACAGAGGTAATAGTTTTTTTGTCCTTAGTATAATATATTCCATCCACTTCACATACTCCTTCTGTCAAAAGCTTGAAACCTTTGAAGTAAAAAAAAAACTTGAAACTTTTGTTTCTTGTAAATATTTAGATAGGAAACTTTGAATTATATTTATAGGGAATATTTATGGAATCAAATTGTTTGAGATATTATTCATATATAAGACATAAAAAAATACCAGTGAAAGCCACTCTTAATCGTATCATTATCCCACACGCCACCTATTTGCAAATTGGTGGGCAATACAAAATTGTTATGTGTGGAACTACATATGGTCGGGGAGGCTCCTGTCCCTGGCCGCACCATTCTTTGGTCCAGCCTAAAGTGGCTAGGATTTCTTTACGTAAAATTATGTATGGTTATTTCTAATTTTAACGAGATTTCTACTATTCCATATTCAATCTCTCCTATCTAAAAACGAACCATTGGTTCCTTAGTCTGCCGTACGTTCGTCCAACTTTTCGTCAGCTAGATTTCGTCGCTCCTCCTCACACTCCCGTTATTCCGGGCTAAACTAACGCAAAAAAATCCGTAACTCTCTCCCCACACAATCTCGCCCCATCGCCGCTGTCTCCGTCCTGCGGCTGGTTGAGCCGCCGCCACTCTCACGTACCTTGATCTCTCCGACCCTCTCTATCCCGAGACCGCGCCGCCTGGCGCCTGCGCTATTTGCTCGGTGTTAGCCACCCTTCTGTTGCCGCTCGCCGGCGTTGGCCCGGCGTCGCACGCGCTCTCTCTCTCTCAGGCGTTGCTTCGCCTGCTCATCCAATGCCCACAACTCCCCAAACCCTGCGAGGAAGAGGTCGCCTGGCCGAAAACGCCGCCGCGCGCGAGCTCCAACACCGGCGTCTCCGCGGGGGCGCCCGAGTCCGACGATAGGAAAGCCAGGGACGCGGCACCGCTACGCGCAGGAGGTCAATCTGCTTGCTCCCAAGGACCACCGTCGCGACCTCGACGCCGCCCTCCAGGAGCTCATCGACATCGGCATCCATAGGTAATTTGTCTTCTTCTTCTCGGATCAATTGCTCCCATTCTTGCAGTTTAATCTTGATATCGAATTTCATTCAGTCTTTGTACTTACTGAATTGATACGGAATGGACCAATTTTGGTATCGTAGGCTCGAAGGGCTGGTTCGCCGATGGGGATCTCCCACCATCTGTACGACAAGTTCCGCAGCCTTCAATGTGACGCGCTACCTATGTCGCTGCAGAGGACACTGCTGCTCAGGAGCATGAGGTGTCCAGGATGGACATGCTGGCCAGCACCATCATCAAGTACGGCGTCGATGTAATCTGACTATATCCAATCAATGTGGCAT
The DNA here is from genome assembly GCA_012064385.1 of Puccinellia tenuiflora. Lineage (NCBI taxonomy): Eukaryota > Viridiplantae > Streptophyta > Magnoliopsida > Poales > Poaceae > Puccinellia > Puccinellia tenuiflora. The sequence continues at coordinate 613,610 of QRDG01000120.1, forward strand.
CTAGGTAATTCACGTCAGATTCCAAGTCAAAACTCGCTTGATCTATTTAATTTTTTTGTGGCATTTTTATTTGGAAATCATTAGCTCATTTACATCCAAGATGATTTTGAAATTATAGTTTGACCAAAGAATTCACTTATATAGATTCTTCACATGGCCATTTGCGCTCTAGAAATGAATGTAGCGTTGTAGCTGCAAGTTAATTGGCCACAATGCTAATTAATAAGACCAATGCAATTTTTTTTTTTGCCTTTTTCTGTCCATTGAAGATTGTTTTTCTTCATATGCCAATATAAAGCTTTACATAAGCTAAACACTTGTATGTGTCATTAAACAATGTGGCCTTAGATGGATGGAGATATCTGGTGTTTTTTGTCACATTCTTTACTCTATAATCTGTACACCTCTGTTTATCCTAGAAACTCAAGAATATTGCTTTTGCTAAAAGGTTGTTGAGATCATGCTCGCATCATGCGAACCAGGTGGGGAAGGAGATTCTTGCCTGGACGCGGTGGACTTGCGAGGAGCCGGTGGCATCTGGCCGCCCATGGTGCCTACAGTTGTCGATTCGAACCGACGAGCACAATGGGTTGCGGGAGCATGCTCGACCCGCGACTATGAAGGCGGGCTAGAGAGGTTACGACATGGTGGTTGTGGCCGGCTCAGCGATGTCCCGCAGCTGGTTCTCGTCGAAATACCATGATGAGCTATTTGCCGTGCGAATGGGGTGGCATTGAGAAATGCAGACCAGGTCCAAGAGCTACATGGACACAGAGGTCGAGATGTCGGTGTCAATTCAGTGAACCTGCATGAAATGATGGACAGAGGTTCAGCGTTATTTTGCTCATTCTATTTGGAGATCGACGGCAATTGCAGGCGGTGGTGACAGAGGTTCATGTTTATCCATCCCATGTTTTTAGCTACTGACTTAAGCTCTGATAGAATGTTGAATAGCAAAGTAACCCAGCCTTATGATGGACAGAGGTTCAGCGTTATTTTGCTCATTCTATTTGGAGATCGACGGCAATTGCAGGCGGTGGTGACAGAGGTTCATGTTTATCCATCCCATGTTTTTAGTTACTGACTTAAGCTCTGATAGAATGTTGAATAGCAAAGTAACCCAGCCTTATGATCATTGCATTATTGCACTTTTCAGATGCCATGCAGTAAAATAAGCATTTAAACCATACTTGTCAAATATGTCTGAAGGTTACTTTGGTACTTGCTATATCAACACAGAAAGTTCATTTCAGAAGATTCTGGCAACTATTGGGATTCATATTATTATGGTCTTCATTATAAGCTAAACTCTTAAACTAAGTTGCACGTCTGTTGCCACTGCTACAGAAATAACCTAATTCTCTACTTTCGACAGTGCTCTAATTTTCAGCGATTATGTATTAATTAACTTTTCATGCATATGTGCTTCCAAGATCTGTAATTCAGATGATTGTCGAATAGTTATTTGACGAAAGCTACCTTTGTTTCTCGGAATTGATAATTGGACTTGGATATTTGATGAAATGGTATTATGATTGGATGTCTGATACAAAAGGAGATGCAATGTGCAAATAGCAATACTAAGATATTAGATATGTAAGTTAACCAGGGTCCTAAACGGTTCCCATATCCTCCTTAGGTGTACAACAATATGTTTCCAGTCAGACAACCGCATAATCTATTCTGAAAGATATTAGTCATAACACATGTCTTGCTTCAGGTGTATTTTCAGAACTGCTCTTCTTTTGTAATACTACTTTGCATTTCCCGTCTTCAGCTGATCCATGGTTGACTAGGTCCTGTTAGGTTGGCTAACTGTGTTAGCTAATTGGCTACTTAATTGATTAGCCACTAAAGAGGGAAAGAGAAGTGGGTGGTCAGATGATCCTACATAGCGTCAGGTTCCACCTACAGGAACAAACGGAGGCAGCTTATCAAAACAGAAGTCACCAGCTAGACCAGATCTGTGACCATCGAAAGATGATGTGGTTTAATTTGTTTAGCATTGCTATCATGTTGCTCGATGATCACTTGATCCTGTCTATCATTCTACAATTTAATTTTTAAACCTCATAGGTCCTGTAGTTCTCCAGTTTGACTTTCTTGGGTCGGTCATGAGGCTCCTCAAGGCGACCTAAAACTTTTTAGTTTTCGCAACAGAAAACTGTCCCGCAGAACTGTTGTGTGATGCTTGCTGATAAATGGTACGCTCAACATTTTACCTCAGTTAGTCCTGCCATTTTGTTGTTATTAATTAATGATCTTATTTGGTTAAGTTCATTTAACTTAATTCATTTTTCTCAGATCAACCGAGTAGAACTCCTAGAGTGTTTTGTCAGTATGTAGAGATACTAATTTGCTGATTAGACAATTCGGCGAACTATATGCAGAACATCAAGAGTATATGACACACTGGCCACATCATCCAGTAAGTGTGCTAATCATAATAAAGCATGGACGGTTGCTGATCCGGATATGTTACATTCTCGAGTGATCTGAGAGTATTTAGATTTTGATGAAACTAAACCTGTCTAGCATGAAATGCAAACTATAGTTGATTGCACTATTTTAAAATGTCGATATTTCACAGGTTTGCATTTATTTTGTAGTGTACCTATTATGAACTTTGTAGGTAATCATTTAGTAATCAAGCTCACATCAAGGTGTGGAAGGCTGTAGCACATGGAGACGAGGTCGGTCAGCCCCAGCGTCATCTGGTTGCCATCGACTGAATCTCTGGAGTGCCTCGAGCTGCAAGGCCGGGAGGCCATTTTTAGGCCGCACATCGCTACCACCGTACCACGTGGTGCTGGTGCCGCCTCCACCATGGCGTGTCGACCTCTTGAGTATCTGCGCCATGGGAGCACCATCAGTGGAGTGGGTGGTAACATTGACGTGCACATCTCTTGGCATAAGGTTTACTAGCCAGGATGACGAGGCTGCTTGTGAGGTGCGACTGCCTAATCGAGTTTGGGACCTCTTCTTCCATTGTGAGAACATGTAAATCATGGTAGATAGTTCCGAGCTTTGTAAAACTATTTTACTGGATGGGAACACCCAGGAAGAAGGTAATTTCTTTTTATCCGTCAAGGAAAGAAAACAAGGATGATTTTATTCTAGGCCATACACCACTATCTACCTATGCTGAATTGATAGCTTGCTCTTTTTCTCGTGCCATTGATTGATTGGGACTTGTATTAGAGTTTTATTGGAATAGCTATTAGAATTTTGTCAACTCTATAATCACTATATCACATCAGTTGAAACCGAGGATGGGCTCTCATTTTTTTTTATCTGACACTTGATTGCAGTACTAGACTTGCTCTGTTGATTTGATGAATGTTTACTGCTTATTGTTTGTCCCTGAAATTTATATTTTGGTTGTTTCAGCAAACTAAATTGCCAGATGTATGTTTAATCTCATTTCATATTGGAATTTGTTGAGCGACATGGAATAAAGTTAAATCATTTTGGTCTAGAAGGTCAAATCCTTCCGAGAGGGTTTACTCACAATTTTAGTGAAAATTCTAATTGTCGGAGAAGATTAGAGATATGTGGATGTTCTACTTGAGCCAATATATACTATCTGAACTCTACCTAACCAAGATAGTCTACAAATACAGTATTATTGTTGGCTCGTGCAATAAGGCGTCATCTTTCTCCTGTCTCTTATGGCTTGCCCATCAGTTCTCATTTTTGTAGGTTTCAGAACAACCTGCAGCATACTTTTAATTCTTATTTTTATTGGTAGTCATGTCATTTTTGTAAAGACACTTCCGTGAGATCTTGACCTTTAATAGCCCAGATTATTAAAACCTGATTCCAACTATTTTTCTGCAGCTTTACTGTTTTTTCATGCAATTTCAGCAACTATGACATATTTCTCACCAGCACACTAGGACAAGTAATTTGATCATAAGAGAGGTTACTCCGTCACTGGATCATTAGAGAGGTAACTGACTTCTAAAATTTGAACTACCCAGTCAATATGTTTCTGAAAATGACACACACCTGACTTACTTGACAGCGAGGATATATTTAAGGAATAATATTTATCTTTGTGGTTCATGTTGTATCGTGAGGAGCTAAGGTCAAGTACAGGGCAAGGGACTGAGCACCGGCGGCCGCCACTGCAGGTCTGGGACGCGGCAGCCGTCGTTGTTTCGGGCTGAAGCGGTTCGTCCACCACGCCAGGCCTGTGAGTCGTCACCGGCTGGGGCTGCATAGTCGGGAGCAGCCGAGCCAAAGGATGTGGCCGCTCGTGCCGCTGCTCCGCGAGAAGCCAGGCCAAGGGCCGGGGCGTTGTCGCGCCGCGTTTGTGCGGTCAAATGGTGTCGGCCGCTGCCGCGGAATCGAGCTTTCCCCATCCAAGTGGTGACAGGGACGACAACGACGTTCCTCGCGAAGAATACTCGAAGGAAAGTCCACTAAGCCCATCGTCTCACCTCTGATCTGGAGCGGTTGCTGCCTTTGGCAACCATTTCCCCTAATTAAGCCACCTAACCATTGCTCTGGACTTCAATTGCTCAAGAGTGAAATATCAGGTTGGTTATAAACCCGTTTTTTCAGGCAAGGTGTTTGGTCCTGTAGTCTTATTAGTAATGAAAATGCTTGAGAGTCAACAAAGGAGGCTTGACTCTGTATTTCTCGTTAGGGCTGCAGCTCATTACCCAGTTCTCTCTAATATCTTTTTAAAATTTCAGGATGAACTGAAAAGAACATTAAGTGTGTATTTGTAATGCCCGGGGTTTTTCCCCAAATTAGATTTTTGCTTGTTTTTGTTTTTGCATCATCGTGACATCAGCATCATCGCATCGCATGTTTTTTTTGCAACAAAAATTATTTTTATTAAACCCTATTTTATTTTTCTAAAATTGTCAGAAAAATATTTTATCGAGACAGTCGTCTCCGTTTTCAAAAATTAATTATCAAAATTATTTTGCAAAAGAAATAAAAATGTTTTGAGAATTGCGAGAGAGAGCAGCCCAGCTAGCTAGGCCCAAAAGCCCAGCAAAGCAAACCCTAGACCAAACCCTAATTTCCCCCTGGCAGTTTTGTTTTCCCACCCCCTGCGTTTTTGCAGCCACCCTCTCCCCTTTTTCTGTTTTCGCAAAATTGCCCTTCCACCTCCTTTTCTATTCTTTTTTCCCTCCCTTTCTTTTTCTTCCTCTCTTCTCTTTTCTTTCTTCCTTTCTTTTTATTTCTTTCCTCCCGCATCCTTCTTCTCCTTCCACCGCCGCCTCCCTCGCGTTGTCCTCCCCAAGCTCCCTCCACCAGCGCCTGCTCCTGCTTGCTCCCTCCACCACGCCTCTCTCCTCCGGCTCTCCAGGGCGCGCCCGCCTGCCCCGACCCCGCATCCTTCCCCGCAGCACGCCCTCGCGCCGGCTCCTCCCCGTCGCCCCTCCCGGCCACCGGCCGACCTGCTCCTCCTCCCCTCCGGCTCCCCGGCCACCTCCTCTCCCCTGCGTGCCCGACCTCCCCTCGAGCTCCCCATCCTCCGCTCCCGCATGAGGTCGGGCGAACTCGACCCGCTCTAGCTCATCCCCTCCGCCTGGGCCCCCCTGCCAGCTCGTCGCCGGCCGCGCCAGCACCTGCTCCGGCCCGAGCCGACCTCCTCCGACTCGGCCGTCGCCGCCGGCCTCCCTCCTGCTGCCCCGACCGGCCTTCCCCGCCATGGCCTGCGCCACCTCCATGAGCTCCTCTCCCTGTCGCCTTTCCCCTCCCTGCATCCAGCTCATGCCCGTGGTGCTGCTGCTCCCGCCTCCGACCGTGACCCTACCCTGCTGGCTGCTGCTGCTCTCTGCGTGTCTCCGATTTTGGTTCCCCGATGAGTTCCCCGTGTCGTGGATGTCTCTGTTTCCGTCCCCGGCGCTGACTCCCCGTTTTTCCCCGATGCCGTGACCGGTTCCCCGATCCCGTTCCCCGTTGTCCCGACGTCTCCGTGTGCCCGGCGTCTCCCGGCTCCCTGCCGTGTTCCGTTCCCGACGGGAAAGTTTCCCGATCCCGTGTTTCCATCCCCGTTCCCGATCCCCGGCACCGTGAAGCCCAAAAGTTCCCCGAATTCCGTTCCCGTCGTGAAGCTTCCCCCGACGCTCCGTGAACGACTACCACCACGACGACCGTGGATACGACAAGGACTGCTTCCACGACGACCGTGAAGCGTGCAGCGACAAGATCTTCCCCTGACCGGAACCGCCAGTTCTCCGCTTCATTGTGTTTTGTGTTGGCCGCCTTCGAGCGTGTCTTGAAGACCCCGATGCCGTGATCCCCGACACCGTGGACCCCGGATGACCCCGAAGCCCGGAATGCCAAGGTCTGCAATGACGACGACCCGAGTACAACTACTTCCCCGACGTCGACTACCTCGACTACTCCGACTCCGGATGAATGACTACTTCGACTCCGGATGAACGTCTACCTCGACTACTTCGACTACGATGACTACTTCCTCTCCGACCCGAAGACGGTGGCTTCCAAATCCGAAGATCCCCGAATCCGATGTGCGACCCCAACCCTAAACCCCTATATGCCATATATATATGCGATATCTTATAAAATCATGCATGCCTAATTAACATCGCACCTTTATCCATTTAGTCGAATTAAATCAATTTAATTATGGGGTTTGTCCGGTGCATCTATATTATGCACCGATCCCATTTAAAATGCTTTGCCATGTGTTAGGGAATAAAATTGGACAACCTTTAATTGTCATGCATCATGTCATCAACATGCCGCTTCTTTTGCCATAGAAGTAAAATGCATCTTTCGCCTTCCAGTGTTCGTTGCTTCTTCGGGAATAGGCCGTTGAGTTGATGTGAGCAACGACAGGTTCTGCTACCTCTACCGGATTGCAGGCAAGTGATACTCCCTTGCTATCTTTGCTTGTCTTCTGTCTCTTACTCGTCCTATCTTTTGTTCCTTGCTAGCCTTATGTTGCGATGCTTGTGTCTCGATCCTATATGCATGTTTACCTTGCAGCCATGATATGCCCCACCCCACATCCTATTACCCTGTTGCTTGTTTACCTTGTTAGCCTTGCGAGTCGTAGTGCATGCTTAGGTGCTTTGCTTGAGTCTGTTATCTCTGTTATCTAGTCTTGTGCTTAACATGATAGCTAGGCTCAACTAAAATGGTAATCTTTAATTTCTGTTGCGATGGGAATAACTTAATAAAGATAAGGCACCGGCGGAAGGCCAATCGTGGTGATTTGTTCTGCTAGTGTCGCCTAGGACCCGAGTTCTTTTCCGCTGATCCAAGACTGAGCGCACTAACCACATGTGGGAGTTCTATGGGCCTCCCCGCAATCTATTACCGGATCCTCAAACTTGTCCAGGATGCCACAAGTAGTTCGGGTGTTTCTACGGTTACAAGCGCGGATGATATGGTAAGATGGTTACGTGGTTACTTACGGTAGGGCTTGCGGCATGGGCGTTTACCGCATGTGGAAGGAGGGGCAATCGTATGAGTGTTACCCTCCCGAAGCCGTGCGCGCAATGGTTAGGCCCACCTCGAAGCTTCGGCCGGACTCTCAAGGTGGATCAGACCTAGCTAGGTGGCTCCCTGGACTTGTTTGTAGAGAAGGGAAGTATTGCGTCGAACGCTCCACCGGTACACCTCTAAGCGAGTGTTTCGATGCGTGTGGGTTCATTGGTGCATCCCTGCAGGGTTAAATCTTTTCGAAAAGCCGTGTCCGCGGTTATGGACGACTTGGTGAAATGCGCTGGCTAAAAAGATCATAGACAACTTGCACCTTATGATGATAATAACTTGACTAGTAAGATAGATGACATGAATAATAATCTGATTTAAAACTTGAACAACCGTGTGCGTGCCTTTGGGTTGCTCCTCGTGGGTTGATCGAGGAGTAACAATCGGCTGGGTATTGTTTGGTGATAGAATAGTTGGTTCCTTATGCGCTCTCTTACCTTGTCTCTGTTAGACGGAAGTTGTAGCGTGTCTCTATTAGTTGATAGTGTTGCTTGCTGCTGCCTCAATCGCTAACCCTCTTCCACCGGAATTCCAGCTTTGATATCTTGTGAGTATTACTTGCCAGTACTGTTTTATAGTACTGACCCCTTCGGGGCTGCTATTCCAATGCAGCCAACAGGTTTGAAGTGTGACGACGTTAGGTTGGGAATCCCTCCGGCTTGGCCTGGGCAGGGATATGGTGCCTTCGTTTATCTTCAGGACTCTTAGTCCAATTTGTTTCTTGTCCGTAGCCGGACGCTACCCGCTTCCATTGTTATTTGGATCTTTGTATTGTATCTTGGCTCTTGACTCGGTGAGTCGTTGTTGTATATATGTTCTTTTGTGGGTTCCGTCGAGAACTATTGTAATGTTATCACAATTCCACCCGCATAACGCACGTTATGCCTGGTGGGCGTCCTTTAGGATCGTTATTATGCGGATTTGGCTGGAACGCTAAAATCTGCATAGTACCGATCTTGGGGCGTTACAGTATTCCCACCTACAAACTCATAATCGAAGGAGCATACTAAAGGCTTAAATTAAGTAGTGGAGAAATAGATATAGTATGACTCAGCCTCTTCCCTTAATTCCAAAAATGCTAGACTATTATTCAGGCATTGTACAATGGTGTATTTTTTAGTTTGTTTGCATCAGTTCTGCATGGTATAGTAATTGATATGTTTTGTTCAAAAAAAAAAATCTCATGCCACGTGAGATGATTTTTTAGGGATACGTGAGATGATTTTATGGTTATGAAATGTGCACTGTTTTTCTGGCACATATATGCTTCTAGGGGCATTGATTTAATCAAAGTAATGATGTGTTTTTTGTTCCTCTGCTCTAAGGATCTGCAGCATTCAGAAGCGTTTGTTCAGATGACGATGTCGAGCGGCGGCGGCATCCACGACATGTTGTTCTGGAGCTGTTCGGTGAGCTCAATCTCTCTGATGAGTATATCAATGCTTTTATGTCCATGAGTACAACGTGGTGCTGCTGATGAAATCGCTCATCTCCACTACCAAAATATGTCGTGAAGTTCTATAGCCAGTTTATTACTCACAATCTCTTGCCTGAAGTCTGTTGCCAGACACTTGTTATTTTGAGTGCGCAAACGTTCTCCTGCTTTTATTCGCGAAGACACTTGTTATTTGAAGTAAATCCACATTATCTCTGTAGACGTTCTTCTGCAAATTATGGCTTTATAACTTTCGATGGTTTCTGTAAGTACTTCAATATTTCATTTTATAAGTGCCTAATGTCTTTTGTGCCATATTTACATCTTTAATCGCGTTTGGTATTCATTGTAAGTCGCGAGTATTTTGTTTTCTCATGGATGGATTTTACAACATTTGATAGAATAAAAGGGTACCATATGTTGTACAATCCCCTATTTTGGTAATATAATGTCTTTTGTCCTTAACACCGTAGTTATGCCTTCTACTTTTGGTTCATCACCTGCATTTCTCTTTGCTATTTATGTGACAAAGATGAATTGCATAAGGAGAACACAGCCCACTGCTGTTAGTTAGAGATCTCTAATTGAGTGTTGTTTAGTTTTCTGGCTTTTGACAATTGATTGCGTGCTACCTCAGTTTTCAGTTGCTTTTCAAGAATTCTCTTGTGTAACTATGATATCTAAGAAATTGTACCAGTTGAGCAATACACATAGTTGTCCCCCTCTATTGTTTTGGTTCCTGAAGTATCACAGTCTTCTTAATGTTCGACAATATTTTGGTCTCTTATTGTTGGTTACAACGAGTGATTATCTGTTTGTTGGTTTAGCGTTCAAATAAATTTTATTGCCACATCGATTGAATAATATCGTCATAAATTGTGATGATATTATGAAAGCCCTAACCTTTCGAACCATTTTGTAGTTTGTCAAAAGCAGTTATGATGTTTCACTCGAGCAGTGCTTTATGCAATGGATGATTGTTTTTTAGTGGTCATATGGCTTCTTATTTTGCAATGCTCAGAATCACCTCACTTCACATAAGAAAGCACTTTTTTTGAAACTTTTCCTTCAAAACTAGGCCAATATAACACATGTTCTGATTCTGAAACTTTTCCTTCAAAACTAGGACTTTTTTTTAAGTATTCTTCTGTGGCAAGTATTATGCACAAAACCAGTTTTCTTGACCATTGATTAGTGGAACATCGTATCCTAATTTTAAATCTTGCTTACGTTTTGTTTCAATTGTATGCATTTTTCAAAGATACATGCATTTTATGCTACATATCTACGCAGGCCAGAGTTGGTGATGTTTTCAAGTCAGAGTATATTTTCAATCACTAAATGTCAGAATCGGTTGCACCGTCAGAAGCCTAAGGTCAGCAAAATACCCAGTGGGGTGGCAGTCAATTAGCCTTCCCTTTTGAAACACAAAGTATAAATAGCTCTATTCTCATAGATAGCTCTACTTATTCTCATTGTATTGTGTCTATAGTTTATATGGACAGTTGTCTTAATAATTGAGGGGAACATGTCTCATGAAGTCCACCTATAGATTTGAAAAACCTTAAGGGGCGACATGTTAAGGAGCTCTTATGTTTATTCGTATATGTGAACTAAGTAAGAAATGTGGTGAATCATTTAATTGTGCCACCCGTAGCAACGCACGGGCATTCAACTAGTTTTATTTTAAAATAAAGCTACTGGGGCGTGGGTATGAAGGGGCTCCCGTACGCGGCAACATGTGTCGACGTTTCCAATTGCTCTCGTCCAATGCTATTGTCGGACATTATTTGAGAACCATTCAACCTGCGTGATTTCTTTAGTGTGGCCACCCTCCACTTTTTTCTTGCATCCGCCACTACCTTCGAGCCTAAGCTAACACGACCATTCAACCTATAACAAATTGAAGCAACAAATATCAGTTCCCTGAGCAAAAAAAAGATCAACACGAAAAAATCAAGTAAAGTCTCTGCCCCAAGAAACGCGTCAGTAACGCGACTAACGACTTGGAAAAACGCGCTTCCAAACGTCATCTTGACCGCGTACTGCAAATATATATATCGACGCGATTGTTCATCATCAGTTCACGCATTTCCCAACAGATCGATCGACTCCTCTAGGCTCTAGCAAAACAAATCAAGGACACGCTTTCGTCGAGCAAATGGCCGGCTACGAGAAGCAGCAGCAGCAGCCTCACCAGAGCGCGCCCTACTACGCCTATCCGGTCCCGCCGCAGCCGGCTTACTACGCTCCACCTCCTCCCCCGCCCCCCGCCCCGCGCCGGAGCGGCCCCGGCTGTTTCATCTGCTTCATCTTCAAGATCATCTGCATCGTCGTCATCATGCTCGGCGCCGCCACCATCGTCCTCTGGCTCATCCTCCGCCCGGGCGCCGTCAGGGCCACCGCTGTCTCCGCCACGCTCTCCCGCTTCGACCTCGCGGACGGCCCCTCCGACGGCCGCGGCGGGGGGCTCCTCCAGTACAACCTCACCGTGGACATCCGCGTGCGCAACCCGAACCGCTTCGGCATCCACTACGACTACGCCGAGGCGCGGGCGTCCTACGACGGCGAACGCTTCGGGTACGACCCCGTCGAGCCGTTCTACCTGGAGAGGAAGGGCGAGCGCACCGTCACGTCCGCGTTCGGCGGCTCGTCGCTCGTTGACGACCGCGGGGCGGTGCGCACGTACGGGAGGGAGAGGAGCGACGGGTTCTACTTCATCAAGGTGCGGATCTACTCCGACCTGGGGTTCAAGGTCAGGGCGTTCAACACGCGTCGCAAGAGTAAGATCAGCTGTACGCTGCGGCTGCCGGTGCCCAACACGAGCGCGACGCCGGTGACGACGATGCTGGGGACGAGGTGCGCCGTTGACTTCTGATCTGCGCCGATTGCGCTCCGGCGGGGATGTCAACGTTTTACTTGACGATTGCTGGTAGCTTGTTTGTCATTGGATAGCAGGTGATCGAGCATGATTTATTCTGCTATAAGCGCGTAGTAGATTGTTTAGTTTTCAACTTTTCATTCGATATGTAAAGAAATCGATATCTTGATTAATCGTACTGAAGTGCGATTTTTTTCCAAACGAAGGCAAAGATTTACCTCATCTTGTTAATTAAGAAGAAGTGAATTGCCCGATTAGAAGAAGTGAATTGCCCGATTAAACAGAGAAAATCTGGCTAAAATCAATATAAATGCCCACAAATTGTCGTCATGAAACACGATTGCATACCACAACACGTGCCATCCGACATGGCTACCCACATGAAGCACACACGCCGTCGAGAAGAAACATCATTTTCGAGGTTGGTATGGAGCGTCATCGTTGTCACTACTTCTCGAGCCAGCAACTCCGACTTCACTTCAAACGATCACCGACAAAGCCCTACCACAACAGACACTGTGAACCATGCCGGTTACCTTTGTTAGGATTCTGAATTCCTGATTGGAGATGACTCTCAAGTATGTTCCTGGGATCCTGGTCGAGAAATACTCTATTCAGTTCTAGTATTTTAGTATGTATGACTATAATATTGTTAGACATAATATTCATCCCGATTAAGGATGTTTTAGGTTGATAACTCCATATATTCATTTAGGCGTGACTTGATCGGAAAATAAATTGCTTATCAAGAATAAAATTTTAGTGCGTTTGGATGATGTGGGTCTCATGCCAGGACATGACTTGTTCCAACGGAATTTGCCTGATAATGACTTTTTTTTTTGGGGTTCAGTCCATGTGCTTGGTCCACGTGTGGATGTACCAATTAATAATAAGAAAAATTAAAAATAAATATTTTTTTCCTTTGGTAATTAAGATGAGGTCATTTTAATAAAAAAAATCTTGAGAAACAGAATTGCCATAGTAGTAAATTTTGTTTCAATCATCATGATCAGACTGTACCACATTTGTTTTTCGAATGCAAATTTGGTCGTGCAGCTCAGGCTTTAATTCACGTTGCATCAAATTTCTACCAACCCCGTTATCTCTTGCATCGAACCTGCCCGTCCACTGTTGGTCTTTCCTTGAACTCGTCTATGCATTGTTGTACTGCCCTCTGCCATATGTTGGCTTGATTTATAAAGCTGCCTAATGTATTCTTTTTTCTTAAAAAAATGAGCCTAAGTATGTTCCCGAAACGAGATCGCCCGTGCTCAAAACAAATCATCACCTAGTAAAACCAGTCAACATGAGCCGTCGGCCGCCTATCCTTCTCAGGTGCGCTTTCAGGTGCTCCTATTCTCCGAACTGCACGGAACGTGTTCTGCTCCGCCTGTAGGGAGGCAATTGTGGGTTGCGGCCCACTATCTTGTCTTTTTCTTCCCCAATCTTCTCGCCTCCATCGACTCCCCTTTCGCCACCATCGGCCGCTACCGCCTGCTCCCGCCCCCCGCGCTCGGCGCCACTAACAGACCGCCTCCACGCCCCGCCATGCTCAAACCTCAAACTGCTGCCTCTGCTGCCCTTGGCTTCCCTCTAACCTGCCTCCCAACCCAACTTCTTCTCCGGTGACGGCCACCCCGCACCCCCCCTCGTTAAGTTCATTTGCTCTCCTCCACCTACGCCGTCGGGGGGTCATCAAGACTTTTTTTAGCGCTATTGCTGGTGGGTATATCCCTATTGGTAAGTAAAAAAATAATGTACTTGCTATTTTTTTTTACTTTCGCCGTTTGTTCTTTTGCTTCATATTGGAAAATCCTACTATTGGCCATCCGTTTTGGAACCCCCCCCCCCCCCTACACACGCACGTACCACTAATGTGCTGAGGAAAGAATCTCCACCTACTCAATGTGTTTTTATAAGATACCTACTGGCATTCTTGAGCAAGTGATTGGTAACCGCTACGTAGGAGATGGAACTATCCATTCACGCTCACACTTGCTAAATCTAAGAGAATTGTTTAGCTTTCAATTTTATCAAGGAAGGAAGTTAAGAAGAAATTATTGCCTTTATCGGTGAAAGAAAAATGTTTCTAGTGGTTTAATTAGGCTATTGAATAATCCTTATGCATTAGAATGAAAGCACCTTAAATCTTGGTTTCGCTCAAATTTTTATCATGTTTATGAATTTTATCAGGATAGGAAATTTTAATTTTTTGCCTCATGATGGAGAGAGCATTGCCCAAGCTTGGGGAGACTGAAGTTATTAATGCTCAAATGCCGTAGTCATGCTAATATACCGCCCATACTTGGAGAACATACATACTTATGATTAAACCCTCCATGCAAGCAATCTGCAACTACAAGAGAGGTAATTAAGATAAAATCTAACTATAGCATTAAACTTTGGAACCCAAACGTCTCCTTGTGCAATAGTTCATGAATCAGGGTTAAATATTATTTGAATCCCGCAACCCAATATAAACAAACTAGTCATATAATGCATTTCCCGAGGCCCAAAGAGGTTAAGTGTCATGTAGTCGACATTCACATAACACCTCAATAGAAATAACACCACAACATGGTATCAAAATATTGAACTTTACTCAACTTCTCATGATTACTAGCAACAAGATATCTCCCGTGTCCTAAAAAACTTTATGAACTATTCACAGGACATCATATGGATCATTATCAGTGGGTATGAATATATAAATAACAATCTGAACATAACAATATTTCACCCATATACTAGAGGTAATAAACACAACAAAGTACTCTCAATGACACATAAAAAGTCACATTTCATAAATTGAATGGCTGGGTGAAGTGGAGACACGGTGAAGATGGTGTTGGTGACGAGGTTGATGGAGATGACGATCCCGGTGATGCAAGGAGTGGTGGTGATGACTATGGCATCAATTTCCCCCTCCAGGAGGGAAGAATCCCCGAAAAAATCAGCCTGACGGAGATCGAAAGTTCTCTGCAGCGGTTCCCCATCGTAGAGGCGATGAAAAAAATAACCCAAAAATCCACCGCCACTTTTAGGTCAAGACGAAGATATAGTAACAAGGCTGTCACAAGAGGGTGGCATGGGCTCACTCGCGATGTCTACTCAAGGTGTGGGGATGCCCGCGAGCCCCTACCACGGTTGAGCCTGATGGCTCCCCTGCGGCCCATCTTCTGGCTCCAGTCGTTGTTTCCTCCGAAAGAATTTTTGTATTTCTTGTGCAATTATTGGGGCTCTAGAAAATTTCTTTTTCTACTGATGTATTTTGGATCTTGTTTTCAAATTGTCCGGCAATTTCCTACTCTGAGTGAATCATGCAAATTAAAGAGAAAAAGGCATTTATTATTTAGGTATAATGTAAAACATATCATTGATAAAGAGTATATTATGATAGTAAATAGTTATGCAAAATGAATGAATCAATGTTTTAGAAAGTTGAGGAAGCTCCTCTCATGGTTGCATCATTATCTTCGTCCTCGAAAGTTACTGCTTGTTAATCCTTGCTACCAACAGCACATGAGACAATAGTACTACATCTGGAACAAGGTATTGAACATAGAAAGAGAGGAAATGGGTGTCGGGGGGATGATCCCCCGATATACCAAAGTCCACGACTCAACAAGATAAGAAGAAATCAAGCTGCCTGGCTGGCTGGCCACGTCCGGCTGGCTGGCCCTCCTGCTGGCTGGCCAAATCCGGCTGAAGACTTGGCCGGCTGGAGGCTTGGCCGGCTGGCCATCCTGTCCGGCTGGCCAACCTGTCCGGCTGCCCGAAGACGTGAAGACTTGGCCGGCTGGCCATCCTGTCCGGCTGGCCAACCTGTCCGGCTGGCCACCTGTCCGGCTGGTCATCTGTCGGCCAGCCACAGAAGACCCGACAACGCGCAGACAAGACAACCAGACACTGTTGATGAATAGCAACACTATGCTTGAAGGAGGAACACTGCTGATGAATAGCAACACTATGTTTGAAGGAAGAACACTGTTGGTGAATAGCGAACATTATCCTCAATAGTGCGGCGTGTTCCCCGAATAGTGTAGTTAGGCATGCGGGCCCCCCCTTGTCCCCTGGGCTCCCCTTTATAAAGAGCACCAGGGCAACCCTCATAGCCGGAGGCTCACTTGGAGGCCAAGCCTCGTACGCATACATGCTCCCTGGGAGCTCCACTCACTCAGACGGCCGGCCTACTCTACCCGGCTACTCACTCCCTTTCATATACAGCTCAACGAGCAACATTGTAACACCACATATATTCCACCATATACCACAGATCATGCAGGAGTAGGGGTTTTACCTCCTCACGAGGGCCCCGAACCTGGGTACGTCTCGTGTTTTCCGTGCTCATGCCCAATCCCGCCGGAACATTGTCGCTCGCGCCTTAGTCCCCACACCTTAAGCCAACCCGTTGGCATATGCCGTGATACCAACCACGACAATGGGAGCAACAACAAAAACATGAAACCCGTAGCAGGATGATGAGCTAGTGAGAAAAGAAGTAAAAATTACCTTTGCTACTAGATGAGCATGCATAAGTTGTGACATTTAAATCAATGGTTTGCGGGCTTTGATTGACTTCTTGAAAGCAGTTTCAAATGACAGCATCGCGTCAAGAAAATCCC
Source organism: Puccinellia tenuiflora (assembly GCA_012064385.1). Taxonomy (NCBI): domain Eukaryota; kingdom Viridiplantae; phylum Streptophyta; class Magnoliopsida; order Poales; family Poaceae; genus Puccinellia; species Puccinellia tenuiflora. Next base: position 630,042 of record QRDG01000120.1, read on the forward strand.
TCTCTTGCCTTGTTGGTTACCAATTTTGGGTTGAAGATTTCCCTTGTCCATGGAAGTTTATTTCGAACTCTTGCTTGTTTTCGGGTATCACGTGTTTTTTAGCTGCAACATGTGTTGCACATTCCACCGAGGACCATGTTGGGTGGCTCGAGGTTGCATTGCAAATGTTGATGTTTAAGGGCTTCTATACAGTTGTTCTAGGTGGAGGTTTATTTGGGCTTGCACAAACAAGTGGAGCAACAACTTCTGTAGTTTGTGCAACGGCGTTGGATTTTTTTTGCTCTGGCTCGAGTTGTATGTTTAGGCACCCAAGGGTAATCTTGCCTTATTGTAAAATTTTGAGGATGCACTAACTTCACTAATATCATTCCACCCAATTAGCCACAAACTTTAATTATAGTTTTAAATGTAAATAAAATTAATCTATTTATTTTGAAACATTTGTGGGCAAATAAACCGAAGGAATGGATGCAATACCTAATTGTCCAATTTTCTCAGCCACAAAAGCCTCGAGCTGGTGTGTTTAAAAGCATTGGAGAGGTGCATCTTATTTTCACCTCCATATTACATATATATATGCCTATGTTATTTTATGCTGGTTTATTGAAATCTACGGTCAAATGTACCTGACAAGTATGGAAAAGCTAATAGGCCAAGATGTTCGCAATCCTGGGCCGGTCCAATAAAATTTTGGGCCCCAGGGTGAATCAAAATAAACACAATTTGTACTAAACTTTTAAACTTCTCTAGATTTTACTTTTAACATGTTATAGTATTACAAGTATAATTATCTATTATTCGTATAGTTTAACCACATAACTGGAAATATTGCAAAATGTTAGTAGACGTGTAACAAAAATTGTTTTTACAACTATTTTAGAATGCATAATATATATAATTTATATGTATTTATGGTGAGGATTTGCAAAGAGTATGCTCTAACAAATATCTCATCAGTGGTTTCTAGTATATGATTGAGTAGGTATTCATATTTACCTCAATGTACACAAGAACTCTAATAGTTTACGAAATAAAAAATGTGTTGCACAAAAATAAAAATGGAAGTCTATTTACATAGATTTCCATAAAACCTGGACTTCCAACCAGAAAGAAATTAAATATTATTCAAACTAAATTATTTTTGCCGGTCACATTAGTTTGTTCTGTGGTGTGTATTTTCTTTCGTAAATTAACCATTTTATTATGTCGGGATACTCACACCGTCCTAAAATGTAAGGCGCTCTTGATTTTTCACCATCTTAAATTCATGTTTTTGAGTGACCCGCTAGTAATATATATTGTCTGGTTGAGCTTGTATAAATAGCATCATTGCATTATGTCTAGGAATAATTATTTTCATATACATTCACACTATTTTTTAATCAAAGTTGTCATTGTTGACCAAAAAAATTCATGCGTGTTATTTTTGAAAGACGGGTATTAGTAGTTTCTTGGATGTAATGAATAATAACATAGTTATTACTATATATAGTTTATCATTTTGGGTGTTTCTCTTCTCGGGGCATGGGTGGTCGCCCTTCTTGCTGGCCTATGGGCCAGCCATGGGAGGATGGGTTCAAAGTTTATACATGTGTCACTACTAGGAAACAGGCTATTAGTGGCGCTTCTATTTAGCCTTTATGTGGCGCATCCTGGAAAAAGATGGATGCACCACAGAAACTTCGCCACTAAATTATATTTCTGTGGCGCACGCCGGTGGTGCGCCACATAAATGCCAAGATTTTGTGGCGCACCCAGAACCGTGTGCCACGGAAATATTTCAGTGGCGCACCCACCACCATGCGCCACAGAATTGTTTTTTGAATTTCAAAAAAAAGGGCGACCCTAGATCTACCTGCCGGAATTTCGCCGAAATTTTGTCAGAGCTCTTCGGAGGCCGTGTTGCCGTGGGTGGAGGAGGGAGTCGCCGAAGGTGGGTGGGTGGAGGAAGGGGGTTGCCGGAGATGGTAGAGGAGGAGGTTGCCGGAGGTCGCTGGAGGTGGAGGTGGAGGTCGCCAGAGGTGGAGGTGGAGGTCGCCGGAGGTGGAGGTGGAGGAGGAGGTCGCCGGAGGTGGAGGTGGAGGTGGAGGTGGAGGAGGAGGTCGCCGGGGTGGTGGAGGAGGTCGCCGGAGGTGGAGGTGGAGGTCGCCGGGGTGGTGGAGGAGGTCGCCGGAGGTGGAGGTGGAGGAAGAGGAGGAGAGAAGATGTGGAGGAGAGGAGAGGAGGAGGAGTGAGGAGAAGGGGAGAGGAGAAGTGGAGGAGAGGAGAAGGGGAGAGGAGAAGTGGAGGGAGAAGTGGAGGAGAGAAGGAGAGAAGGGGAAAAGAGAGGGAGAAGGGGGGTGCCGGCGGGATTCAAATTCGAATCCCGCCCAACAATTTTGTGGCCCTTATGTGGATTTGCGCCACAGAATTCTCTTTTCTATTTTTTATTTTGCAGGAAAATTTCTTCTCTTCAAAATAACTTTTTTTTTCTTTTGGAATTTTGAGAATCTGAGAAAAGTCCAACCGGGTAAACCCGGGTGAAATCGAGTCCGAAATTTTCTCTAGTTTTTTTTTATATATTAAACGTATTTTTTCGACATCGTATGCAAAAGTTATGGCCGTTCAAACTTTTTTTTTCTGTTTTTTGCAAAAAAAAATGTCAAAATTCATATTTCAAAATTTCTGTGGCGCATGGCTATTTGGTGCGCCACAAAATCAGTTTCCACCTATAGCTAGTTTCCTAGTAGTGTCTGTTGTGTTCAACTCCATAAAACATATAGTACATAGTTATTCTATGCTTCATGGAAGCTTATTGGCATCTTCAACCTATAGATCTTAAGGAGACAACCAGCCATACAACTAGGTAATTAGCCGGTGGTCTAGGTATTACACTTTCCTAGGTGGTGGTGGCAATGGAAGATCATATGGTAAATACCTATTTTGTATGAACTTTTGTCACCTAAATTCTCCGCATGTGATGATAATTTCTCTGAATGCAACATTCTACGCATGCCAAACTGCATATTTCTTTTCTCTAGTGCATCGACATGTTAACATGGTCTTTACTTGCCATGTTTATTTATGTTTCATAATGAAAATATGTGGACTTCATCAAATCATAAAGATTCTAATTGAAGACGAAGACAACATGTCTATTTAGTTTTTTTAAGTATGTGATTATTATTTCGACCGTTGCCCCCACCAAGTGGTATTTGCGTTTGGGACCATAGCATGTTCAATAGCACCGGACACGATGCAGATCGAATTTGGCGTGTACCCCATCTTAAAGAAGAAACAAGCCCATAACGTAGATGCGCATATTGACAATGTCAGAGTTAGAGAGAATTGGTCTTTCCCCCGTAAACGAAAACCTCCCAGTTGACAACTCAAAACGGCCAACCATTTTAAGAACTAGAAAGTTCCATGTAACCGAAGAAAAACGAAGGAGGATGAGCCTATTTCTTATTTGAGCACATCAATGACCCCTCGCTGCTCCTCAATGGGTTGACCTATAAATATGACCTATCTTTTTTCATAGTTTATTTTCACACCTAACATATATCCTCGTAACACATGAGTAGGAATTTGACATTCACAATCTGGAGATCCTGATTTTGAATGAGGATTGAAGCATCGTATGCATATTGCAAATGATATACACCACCAGGTACCACATGCGAAAATACTACCTGAATGTGGCCCACCATGGATGCTGACGAAAGCATGGCTGAGAGGCCTTCGGCCATGAAATTGAACAAGAGGGGTGAAAGTGGGTACCTGATACATCTCAAACGTATCTATAATTTTTGAGTGATCCATGCTAGTTTTGTGATATTGTCACATGTTTTTACTGTCATTTATATCATTTTTATGCATTTTGTCGGACTAACCTATTGACAAGATGCCCAGTACCAGTTCCCTGTTTTTGCTGTTTTTGTATTTCAGAAAATTTACTTCTGGAAATATTCTCGGAATTGGACGAAAATTTACGGAGAATTTTTACTCGACGAAAGGCACCAGAAGACCAAAGGGGAGCCTGAGGGGCCACCCACAGGGTGCAGGCGGCCTCCTGCCGCGGCCCCCCTAGGACCCATGGGTGGGGCCCGCCCCTGCTCCTGGGGCACCCCCTCGGCCCCCTCCGACGCCTATAAAATCCCTAAAAACCTAAAAACGTCAAGGCGGCCATTATTTTCCAGAAACTCGACCCCGACACGCCGTCACCGAAAACCCTAGTTCGGGGTCCAATCTGAAGCTGATCCCGGCACTCTGCCGGAGGGGAGATCGATCCCGGAGGGCTCTTCATCGCCATGCCTTCCTCCGGGATGATTTGTGAGTAGTCTCACCTTGGACTACGGGTCCATGGCAGTAGCTAGTTGGTAGTCTCTCTCTCTTGTGCTTCATGTCTTATGATCTTGTGAGCTGCCTAACATGATCAAGATCGATTATTGTAATGCTATGTGATGTGTTTGCTGGGATCCGATGGATTACGGTGTTAATGTCTCTTTTGATATTAGTATTGCTTACTTCATGCACTTTACTTAATGCAATTGTCCGTTGCTTGCAACTTAATACCGTTGGGTGACAGGTTGGATAGCGATCCCACGGTGGACTTTTTAGACAAAGACGCAGTTGGACTCAACGGTATTTGTTCCTTGTCGTGATGCCTCCATAAATATTATCATGTCCTTTTTATCATAGCTAAATTGGGTTTGTGCCATGATCTTGTCAATTGCATAGCTGTAATTCGTTCACCCATCACATGCATATTTTATTTACTTGAGAGACTCCACTAGTGAACCCATGGCCCCCGGTCCATCTTTTTACATTGTTTACAACCTCATTTACTTTCTTTTAATTATCATTATTCCTCTGGTCACTTTTCATATTTTATCTATTTCATCATACAATTAACCACTTTGTGTTCTGCGAGACCGGAGAGATTGACAACCTCTCCGCCGTTGGGGACGAAGTATTTGGTTGAGTGTGTGCAGGTCCACGTCTGCTGAAGGTATCCCTAAGCGCCAGAGATCTTCATCATTCACCTCGTTGTTGATTTCAAAGTCCTACTGGTTCGATAAACCTCGGTTCTTAATTGAGGGAAAACTGCCAATAGCTACAATTCCGCCTTCGCTTGGGGCACCACCCAACTTATCAATATCTACCATCAGTACTCTTGATGCACCCCATGTTTTTTTCTTGAAGTAATCCCAAATTCTCTCTGTTCATATATATCACCATGCCCCCCGCCCCATCCCCGAGACTAGCTGCGCAGATATGATGAATGATGGCCACACCAAAACCTTTCGATGAAGAACTTCAGTGAGGAGATCCCAATTCACAACATAGTGGGCCTTCTCAAAGTCCCTAATTCTGAAATCCTGATTCACCCCCACCCAATTTATTTGACGTTATCTCATGAACAATTTCCTGTAGGGCGGGGGGGGGGGGGGGGTCATCCAGGATAGAGCGGCCTTTGATAAACACTCTAGAAACCTGACTATGGATCAGATTGGTGATTTTATTCTACACGTGTAATTGGGGCCTCTTCTAAATCCCCAATTTAGAGAATACTACAATTCTACGCATAGAAAATAAACCTAATCATAAATATGAAAATATAATAACTTTTATTATTGCCTTTGGGGCATGTTTCCAGTAGGAACCTTAAAATTCCCACGGAATCCAAACATTTGAAAACATTGCTCGTAGATAATTTTACATAGTTTGGAATTGTGACCATCAAATAAGGAACATATGGTTAGACCCAATCCGGCGAGGAAGTGGCTAGCATGATCAAACGGACAAGCATTTGGAGTAGAGTATTGCGGCTCATACCGGCCGTTCTCCTGGAGTGTCCCGGACATATGAAATGCCGGTACCCACTCCCATGTAGTCGATTGAACATTGCATTCCGCTCACCCGTGGGAATCCCTTTGCACGATCATGTAGGTACCGTTGTGGTCATCACGAACCACGTGCATTGTGGGCGAGACATGATTGATCCTATCCTTCCTAACCAAAGAGTTCACCGCTGGCGGCGCTAGATTGATGACCAGCGTGGCCTCGTTTTGCATGTCCATGTTAGATTATAATTTTGTTCGCCACGCCCCTAGATCATTGGTCCACTGGCATGGTTATGTAGAACAATATTGTTAGCGCATTTCCTTGCGCATCTCCTCCATGGAGGTGCATAGCTTATCGAATAACTCCTTGAACGACAGATCCATGGCTTCGATTACGTTGTGGATTCGATGGATGCGATAGGTTTCGATGAACTAAGCAAGATCACGGGAAGAATGGTGGTTTGGTCTCTAATATCAGATGTTCGGATACCAGATCTAGATCTCAACTTTCACTCACACTGATTCGAGTGAATGTGATGATAACTAGAAAACTGACAATTAACCATCCATTCCTTCTAGGTCCTTGATCCTCTGGATGCCTTTTCCCTCCTACAAGCTAGTCAGGTATAGTTGGCGAGGCCATGTGCGTACCGGTTATATGGGTCCGGTTGCACCAGTCGATGCAGTCGCTCAACCCGCCATTGTATCCCTTTGTCAATCTGTTGCTCGCCAGGCCTAAGTCTGGTCCCATGTAGTTGTTGTTCATCCAGTCCGGTCCCGAGTAGCAAGCGTTGCACCTGCGTGGCCCACTAGGACTAGGCCTAGCTAGCAATATTTGGACGAAAACGGAGGGTAGGATTGAGCCTGTCGAAGCATGCTTGGTAGATTCTCCCCTCGCGCGATGACTGTGTCTTACCGTGTCATGGTCCTCCTTGGATCGGTAATCATTAGAAAAAGGGTTCCCTTTACAAAGAGAATCTCACGCTCAATCTCGCCGCGACAAGTGTCATCTTCTCATTGCTTGGTCTCTCATGGTTGTTTGCATGTCCACCAAGTGTCTCTACGAGATTTGAAAGTGAGGAGGATGAGAGAGAAAGGGATACATATGAGGTGATGGGAGAGTAACTTTTTTCCCTTTTATTTTTTAAAACTGAAGTTTAAAAAGAAATATCTTGAGAGCCGTTCGTTCAAATGGCGAATCGTTTTCACTTTTAAACTCCTCACATCGAGATTTTCAAAACTAGATCCCATATTGGTATGTTTTGATTAACTTTTTTTCTGTACAACCAAAAGTTGAATGTTTGTACATCCGATTTGAACGTATATGTACTCTGGGTTTGAACGTACTTGTACTTCGGTTGTAAACATACTTTATACTTCGTTTTCTGTGTACTTGTACTCCGTGTGTCTGTTTAGTGTGTACTCGCTACTATATGTACTCTGTACACACTCTTCTGTGTACTCTGTACTTTCGGTTCTGTACTATTTACATCATGTTTTTGTGTACTTTGTACATACTCTTCTGTGTACTATGTACTCTTTGTTTTTTGTGCTTTGTATATCCTGTTTCTCTTTACTTTGTACACCATGTTCACAGTAATCTATACATACTGTTCCCTATACTATGTACTTCTTGTTTTGTATAATCTGTACTCCCATATTTTGTGTACTCTGTACAGTGAACCATACTAGTTTTGGATGTACAGGAGTACAACCATGCTAGTTTTAAAAGAACGAAAAAAAAGTTTCTCAAAACCTATCAATATGAGATCTAGTTTTGAAGGTCTCGACGAGAGGATCTCAAATATGAAAACCATTCATAATTTAGATAAACGGTTCTTAAGATATTTCGTTTTTTAAAAACGAATATAAAAAATAAATGCGCGTACAACCTCTACGCGTGAGAAGCATAAATCTCACCAAAAATCTCTCTTACTGCCTCCTGACGCGCTCACAAGCTGATAAAGTTCATTTAGGAAAGGAAACCCTTTTTGTAATTGTACCCCCTTAGATCTGATATGAAGTGTGCTAAATAATCTTTAGGATCTGAGTGTGAGTAAGGTATCAAGTATGATCCCGTCCAAATCCTATTTATAATTTATTTGAAAATTCCTAATTCAAAATTGAAGTACCAAATTTTAAATAAAAAATATTCAAATGGATTAGAATTGGGATTTTTGTGGGATCTCACTTACACCTCTAAGTGTGAGGTAAATACTTGGGTATCCCAAGTATTTTTAGAAGGAAATGGGCCAAATTACTGATGCCAAGGCAGCATTGCTGCGCGCTGCGCCAGGATACGCGCGCAATATTTTGTCGAACTCTGATCAGAATTAGTAAGACGATAACGATATATACTTTGTGCTGCTGCGTAGAAATAACAAGCAATCGTCATTGTTCGACTAATAGCAGTGTGCATATGCTGATATGCCTCGCTACTTGCAACACATTATGTGGTGCTCACGACGAATCGTAGCTAACAAGAACATGATAAGAAAGACTCAACTTTTGAGCACGCCACTAGACGCCGCCTGTACAGTCCTGGCGGTTCTTCGGTCCGGCGACGCCGGCGGCGAGCAGAACGCCGGCGTCGTCACCGACGATGCGCCTTTCTCCGTGCCCTCCTCTATCGTGGACAGGCACCTATTGGGGCCGCCGAACATCTTCTTCCACCTCTCGAGCTCGCCCTCGTCCGGCTCCCGATCATCCGCCTCCTCGCCGCCTCGGGCCGCCCTTCGGCGGCTCCTGTCCAAGGACGTCCTGCCGGACCGGCGCTGGGTGTCGTCCTGGAAACAGACGCCGAAGAGGACGAACCGGCCGCCAGACGAGACGGCCGCGCGATCGCGCCACCGCCGGCGGACAAGAACGACGGCGAGCAGGATGAGCAGCACGACGAAGAGCCCGCCTGTCAGCGCGGCGGCGAGCACCATGCCGGCGTCGTCCATTTCTGCCCCCCTCTGCTGCGCAGAAACGATCTCTGTATTCAAAGTGGCCGCGAGCGCAACGAAGTAACGGAGGCTGTGCAAGATTTGCACTCTACGGTGGCAAAATGTTCAGGCTAGAGATGCGCCAGGGACCAAGTATTTACCGGTCTTTCTGGTCCAAAGTTGCCAGCGACAGTGAAAGCGGCAGATTTGTTGAATTGTTCAGCATCTCCGAAGACTCGTGTTGTGGTCAACGCCACAAGGTGTCTTGTGGTGACCGGCGACTGTGCTATGCAAGTATACTGTATACTTGTGGTCTTTTTGTCACACCGAAAAACCATTTATGATATTTTTGTACTTCAGATTATATATACGGACGGGAGCAGCTGATTCCTGCGTTCTTGTTGCTTTGCTGGAAACTTCTTCTTCTTCACCTCTGTTCGTATGATCCTCTCGAGAACCATGGCATGTTGCCATCAAGCAGAGGCATGTAGCGCGCAGAATCAGTCAATTTATTTTCTCCGGGAGCCAGTCTAGCCCATTGGTCCAGCCCAAACATCTTGAACAGAAAGACGCGTAGCTGAGCCCAGCAAAGCATTCTGGATAAGGCCTAACTGTGGAGCCCTGTTTCTTTAAGCCAATATTTCATTGAAACGTGGGCCAGAATATCGGGACCTCCTAATCGACGCGCGCGATTTATTTACCCGAAGGGTCTCTAAAATGGGCTGCACTTGACAAGGTCCATTAGCAGGTATGTCTTCTATTGTTTTATTCTCATAATATAAATTACTTTTAATGATATATAATAAATTAAGTTATCACTAACCAAAATGTATGTCGAAACTAAATGTTCAGATGAATAAATGTTCAATGTTCATATGTATCTATATAAATGTTCATACGTAACTAAATAATTGTTCATGAGTTAGAAAAGTTGTTTTGGTATACAATAAAACATATTCATAAAGAAAAAAGGTTCAAAGTATGGAAAGTGTAAAAACCAATCCATTTTCAGGAAATGCATGTATTTACAAAATGTGAAATAAATAAAAATATGCGAAAAAACCCAAAGAGAAACTGAAGAACCAGAACAAAACAACAAAAACCAGAAAAAACTAGAAGAAAATATAAATAGAAATCCTCCATAAAACATTACATAACAACTGCAATGATAAAACCAAAAAAACACACATGAGAACATACATCATGGGAAGCCAGTTGGTTGTGTGAGTTAACTGGGACATGGTCGGTACTCGGGGCACAGGGGGTGTGTGAAACTATGATATTGGTTGCTAAGGGCAGGGCAGAGCAGGCCGCAACCAGGTTATTGTCCTCGATGGAGTTTCCTTCATATACATAACCATGCAAAACATTATGCAAAGATGGATATACTTGAGGGCAAATTTAAGCACAAACCAAATTTAAGCTACAAATCTCTTCAAAACCCTCTAAACTTACCCCCCATTGGCAACAATTGCCAAAATAGACGAAAACAAATCTAGAAGGTCAATGTAGTACGAGTTCCTCCTTGAATTTTGCATTTTTCATAATATGAGTGAAACCAAATACACGTAGACAAAAATAATAGGAGGAATTAAAACTATATTGAGGATTCATGGATTACAACATATGATATGATAAAAGTATCAACATATAAAGCATGCAACCGAGAAGATCCAAAGCACACCAATGCGTCTTATTGAACCTTGCTAGAGGCTTCGTTCTAGTGTTTCTTTCTCTATCCCTGGTTTAGCTACGAAAGGAACTTCAGATCCGGGCTCCAGACCGGATGATGGAGTTGTTTTCTGCGTCTTTCTCCTCCATGGAGGCATCGTCTTCAAGCTCACCACAACCGGAGAGTCGAGTGTGTGGCGGCTAGTTGGTGTGGCTTCTTATTAATCAACGATGGTGTTCGCGAATGGAGCTAGATCAACATTGGGTCTTGGTAGTCGGTATCTTATGGCTTGTCCAAGTGGTTTCTCGTGCCTCAGTGCATCGTCTGTGAAGTCGGAGCTACCGAGGAGGAGCCTTAGCGACATAAGCTAGGTAGTCGGTTGTGAAGGCTTAGTCGGCGCAAACTCAGAGTTTTATTCGCATGCAATGTTCATCTCTAGAGTTCGAGCTATCGAGTTGCAAACATGTGTCGTCGACTTTTTGGCCTGTATCGGTATGGGTTCTGGTGTCGGTTTCGACGAGGTCTCCATCAGTGGTTGTCAAAAGTGAAGTAACAATCTCTGGCTCGTGTAGGAGTTATGACGATGACGCTAGATGGCAAACTCGGTGGCGGTTTATCTTCTCCATGGTGTATGCGCTTTCTGTGGGTGGCCAGGTCTCGGCTAGTGGTACCCAATGTGATCGTGTTACATGACAATATTGGTACATTTGTACCGGTCATCCGATAACTAACTGGACAATTCTATATTTTTATTACTGAGATGAGACAAAGATTTCAGGAAAAGAAAATCTAGGAAGTCCATGCCTCCCTTTATTTTCGATGATGCCAAGTTTCTCCTGGGATAGTCGATACAATTATTTTCTGTCCACTGCACTACCGATACCTCGTCATACTAAAGTCAATTTTTAACGCACCTGCTTGGTTAATTTAAAACAGCTCTATGTTAGCTGACTTGCGTATGGATGAAAACAAGCTACGGTGCACAAGCACGTACTCCTAGGGCGCATTTGGTAGCCAGCAGCAAAATTTGCACCCTGCGAGACTAGGCCGGCCAGGGCCAGGTCTGGTAAAACCAACCTCTGGGCCATGTTTTATAGGTCGCAAGCCTTTTTGGTGCATCACAGGAAAACATGAAACCAAGTGTTTGGTTACATACTTTGCATGCTCTAATACGACTACGCGTGTGTTTGCTTAGCTGCATAACAACCGCTACGGTAACCTCTTCTCTACTCGGTGAGGTTACCAGCCATAGCATACACATGACGACGATCATACAAGTAGTGCTTAAACGGATACCATTGTTGTCTCATAAACCGGTGCTTAAAGAAGTACGATTGCACATCAGCGGTGCTTAAACAACAAGTAGCACGAAGTAGTCTCCTAATCCACTATTCTAGTTGACCCTCTTCTTCATCAAATTCTCTGGGTGCTGACTGCATTGCTTCACCACCTCACAGCCAGTTTTGTTGAAGATGATCACTTTGAACTCCTTCGCAATGATCTTCTTGAACATGAGAAGGTAACCAACATGCAGGTCATGAGCAATGGTAAAATCTGGACACCCCCGATCAAGGCATGCTTTACCATTGAGATCAGATAGGGTGATTGTCCAGACGCAACATGTGTTCGTCCTAAGGGTGATCTCTCCAGGCACCTCTGAAAGTGCATGGTTGCCCCCATGCATGATTTTGGTAATTAATGACAATCTCTATGAACTAATATTTGCATTGAGCTATATTTGTAGGTTGTCCATTTGTTTGCTTGTTCTCCATTTGTTGGAGTCAAGGTTAAGGGAAGAAGAAAATTGTGTGTTGATCAAGGCTTTGTGCGGGTTGATCATCACTCAAGGCCAAGTGAATATGTGCCGAAGAGAGTGTCTCTCATCTTGGTGTATGGAGGAGCATCAAGTGAATCTTCACCGAGCGAAGCGCAATGAAGAAAAGTGGTGCGTCTTGAGGAGTTGAAAATCGTCTTCATCGACCTCAAGTGGATTTTTGCGTAAGTTAAATGTATGATCTTGATAGGGTTTCTATTTTACCGGTCTCATGTTGTTTAGTGAGAGACCGGATTATAGGATAGGTAACCGTACTATCAAGAGGGGCTCTCGACCGAATATCGTGATCGTATCATCGTAGAGAGCACAAACCTTTGCATCCATGTAATCATCTTTATTGGTTCTTATTTGTCTCGAATCGTGGTGTGGTCTTGGTGCTTGTCATGACAAACCCAAGCCTAGCCCAAGTCTGCTTTGAGAAGCACGCTGGCCACAACATGAAGACCCTCTGGGCAACCAAACGATTCGAAATCTTCTCCCCAAGTGAGACCCAAGTGCTTTGCGAGCTACCAAAACGCACCCCTAGCTACGAAGCCATGGAGGCTTTGAAATCTAGCAGCGTACAGCTCGAGTGCACACAACAGCAGAGATAGACACAGATTGAATGCGATCACGCTGGACTAGTGCACGGCCGATTCGAGCTGCCTACGCTACGCATGGAGATTGGAGACACACACACTTGTCATTTCAAAATTACAGCTGCATGTACTATAGTGCATGGACCGATCAACTAGTCCTTGTCCTAGTAGGAGCCATTAATCAGGATGGCCTTAAACAACCCCCTATGGCTATGGCAATTGGGTTCAGGGCTGAGGGAGTATTGAATTCTGTGTCTTGTTTGTTTGGGCACTGCAGCAGCGCATCGCATCGGGATCGATTAGACGAGTCTTTAAACCTGACGACCCGCGGGCGATCGAGGTCAGACTCACTCGGAGACGACGACGAGCTGCAAGAGTATTACTCCTAGCTGCACCGGCCGGCACCACCGTACGTCAGTACGTGCTCCCCGGCCGCCCGGTTTGAACGGCCAGCCATGGGCATCGAGCTCCACAACCCCGACAGCTCATTAAACCAAACCAGCCCGCTAAGACAAATCAAAACCCACACCGTGCACGGCCGCCGACGCACTGGCAAATGGAGGCTTCCATTCTCGATCCATATCATATTCTATTCCATCATCTGTTGATCTGTACGAGTAATTTTATACTCCTCCCTGTGTGAACCTTCCCAAGGATGCACATTGCCTCAGGACAGGCCGGCCCTGGGTAGCCGCGGGAAGATCGATCCGCTCGTCCTTTGACTTGTCTTGATCGAATCCCACGGGCTCTCGCTCCCGATATCTTAATCCAACGATCCGCCTAATAGCTGTTGTAATGACTTGATTAAGTGCACAGTCAGGGTCAGAATGGCAGTATCAGATTCGCTGATCGATCAGCTGGCAAATTCTTCTGGGAATGATTAGCGACTCCCTTGCGCATGTGACCATGATCATCTTAATATCAGTACGTACGTGTGTGTGTGTAGATATATATCTTCAATTCCTTCTATTCTTTTCAGCGGAAAGAACCGCGCGCACATGATAGAGAAAGCGGTGGAGCGAACAGCCCAAGGTTGCTGCGGTGTGTGAGTGAGATTGCGATCGTTATATGGATGCACCGTCCAAGGTTGCTGCGCGCAGCTTGGCTAGCTTCGTCTTTCCCGGCCGCCATGGATCGAAAGGAGGAAAAAAGGTGACTTCACCGCGCGCACTGTTTGGAGATGAATGCCAAGCGGCGCTAGCTAGCTACCAGGGCGTACTACTACCATGTGTCGCTAGCTATACAAGCTAGGGCAGCCCGCACACTCCTGCACTATTACAGCTAGCGTGCAGTTCTAAGACACATAATTTCCCTCGAGGCGCGCATTGTGAGATCGATCGATCGATCGATGCGCACCCTGGCCACGTACATCAATGCCGTAGATCGTGTTGGAGATCTCCTTCTCCTCCTTTCATCACATTTACACTGCTGCTGGAACATGTCTCCGGCCATGCACATAGCAGGGTACAGTGACGAGTTTTTATGCTGGATTGGAGGCGTAACTGTACACACTGTGCTGCTCGCTCGCTTGCTTGGCATCATGAGCGTGAAAGAAATGATGTCGCTTGCTCGACAAAGTGCATAATGCGCTGCTGCGTGAAAAATGAAGTGCTACCAATTATGTTTGTGTGCATGCAGATGCAGGACGCAGTGCATGACGGCATCGATCGGGCGCTGTTCAATTTCCGCAGAGATGCTGATGGACGGCACGGCAATGCATGCATGGTGAAGCTTGCTCAATTCATTTTCACTGAGTACAGTATCCTGAGAGGATCTTGGACGCAGCTGTTTTATCGTCAGTTTCAGCCGTTTCCCGCCGCTTCTGAATGATCTTACACTTACGAGAGTTTATTTCCTTCCGCGCTGGTTTTACTGAACTACTGATCGCACTAGCTGTAACAACGCGTACGTAGTTTGTTGGCCACAAACTAGTACGGAGTAATTCTTTTTAAAAGAGCAGCTAGCAGGGTAGGGGCAAGAATATACTATAGCAGAAAATTGCAGATATGACGCCATAGGCCTATTTTTAAAGATCCAATTGTTAAGTCGAGTACTGTATTGTGTATACTGTATTGAGTTTTTTCGAGGAATCGGTACAGTAGTGGGTTGGAAAAGATCTCTTCATCAACAGAGAAATATTGGCAGCAGCATGGCCAGCTTGTCCTCACATGCATACTAGTAGTACAGTCGGTCAACTCAGCAGCACACTCACGTCATATTACCACCAAACCGTGACAAGATTGTTTTCATTTTTACTACAGTACTCCACTAGCCAACCACACCATGTCCTCCTCCTAGGTACTCCTACTGGCTCCTGCTCTGAATTCACTGCCGCTGCGAAAAATTAACCATCCAATACTGTCCAGTCACACTCACACCGAGCCATCGATGCATGCAGACATGACCCGTCTGACATATGATCCTCTCCTCCGATCCCAGGAGAGATCTGGACACCATGCACCCATGCACTGACCGGGTGAGTGATGCACACACGCATAGATAGTACTACTAAAACCTCTTGCACGTACACGTCTCAGACGTCGGCGTCTCATGCCATTTCCCAGCCTTGCACGGTCTCGGCTTATTTCACATTTCCCCTTGCAACGTATAATTATCCTCTTCACATGCTCCTCCTCACTCTTCTCTTTACTCGCCATTCAGCCGCTTCACTCACGCTCTCACATGGGCCATGGCGCCCCATTAATATATAGCACCACCACCTCCCGCTCCAACCTCCAAGAACAGCTCAACTCAACCCACACACACTCTCAGCTCTGCTCACACACACTGACTGCACCAGCTTCCTCGCTCTGCTGGCCGCACGAGCTCGCTATCTCTGCTCGGTGAGCGAGCCCCTAGCTAGCTACATTGTTGCCATCCCATGTCGAGCAAGGCGTCGAGGAGGGGCAGCTTCACGCTGCGGCAGCCGCCGGTGGTGGACATCGGCTGCAACTGCCGCCGGCCCAAGCTCTTCTCCAACCTCTTCTCCTCGTCCTCCCTCCCGTTCCGCGGCGGCGGCGGCGGCGGCAGGGGCGGCCGCAAGCCCAAGTCGCCCAACGCGTCCTCCACGTCCACCACGACCGCGTTCACGTCCACCACACTCGGCGGCCGGAGCGGCACCACGGCCACCTCCGCCGACTCGGCGTCCTGGGGCCCCGCGTCCTTCGCCAACAACTCGCTGTACGAGGACCCGGCCTCGCGCCATCCTGGTGCGCAGGAGCCGGAGCAGGACACGAGGCGCCGGCGGAGGCAGCGGCGGCACCGCAGGCGCGCGGCCTGGGAGGGCGGCGGCGGGCGTGAGCAGCAGCAGCACGAGGAGGCGTACGGTCGGGTGGCGCGGGAGAGCGTGCCGGTGGCGGTGGAGTCGGCGGAGCCGTACGAGGACTTCCGGGAGTCGATGGTGCAGATGGTGGTGGAGAAGGAGATCTACGCGTGGGACGACCTCAACGACCTCCTCCACCAGTTCCTCTCCCTCAACTCGCCGCGCCACCACCCGCTCATCCTCCACGCCTTCGCCGACCTCTGGACACGCAACGGCCTCTTCTCGCCTCCATCGCCGTGCCAGTTCTAGCTAGCTGGCCCTCTACCTCCACCTGAGCGGCCTCTCTGCTCCGGTCAGCGTTACAACGCCACGGCGCCATGCACGCACGTAGCCACCATGTCCATGTCATACTTTTACTACCATTAGTACTGTTTATTGTGTTTAACCACTAGTGTTAATTAGTTCCTAGCACCTGATTGATCATCCATCAACTTGTTAATTAGCAAGCTAGCTAGCTACCTGCTGGGGGAGTACTTCCTCCATGGACGATTAGCTATCCGGGAGATTTTAATGGAGATCCCGGCCGGCCGGCGAGATGCGTCTTCAGCTTAAGCTAAGCTGAAAGGCCATGCATGTCGATGTACTCCTCCTATGTTGTATAACGTTCATATTCATGTAATGATGCGTGCGCGTGGCGCCATGGCGGTGTAATGATATAACAACTATTTGTACTGTTACCACTGCTCTGCTCAACATTTTCTTTCTTTTCAAGAGAGTCGACATCGTTCACTGTTTTACTGACACTGGACTCGCTAGTTTTACCGCTGCTTTTTGTTGCCATTCATTTGCTCACAGTCCTGTCAACTCGTGAAATTATATGTACGTGTTGCACGGCTCCTGCATTTCGTTCTCGTGCTTGCATGCGTCGTGGCGACCGATGCGAGAGCCGCGAACCAGAGCGCGAAAGCTGCAACCATGCGACCGATGCTAGCTGCTCGCGTCCTTGTTGCCTGTTGGGTTCGTTGGCTCATCCAGCGTCCAGTACTCTGTTGGGGCTGAACTGACGGATGCAGCAACTGCGCCACTGTTGGGACGGATGAGATCTCGAGCGCGCATGCGAATCAACGGCTGGATCTCGCCACAGTGCCTAGCTCGCAGTACTGTGTGGGCTTGATTGCCTTGCCTCTCAGCTCAGGCCAGCCTCAAAAGTTCGTCGGAACCACACTACAGTACTGTACTACACAGGCTCATCGTCCCCCCGTATTAATTGGCGTAAATTTCTGCTGGACCTGCCATGCATAAAGCGTATCGTACTGTATAGATGTACGTCTATCCAGGGAAAAGACTGTAATTGTACGACTGGACGCTGTTTCTGTTGCGGACCTCGTTGGGGATAACACTGTACGTGTGACTGCATGCCAGCCATGCGCGGATCGATCGACGATCAATACATTGGCCTCTGATTTATGGTGCCACAGGAAAACACTTGAGGCTAGCTAGCCATAGCCGTCACGCATGCATGTCGAATCGCATGATCGTATTCATTGTTCATGCTTCAGATTGACAACGCAGTTTTCCCACCTGGGCTTGCGCGTTGCGGTCTTATCCAACGACTGCAGACTTGTTAAGATTCGTGTGTGGACATTTTGCACAAAACAACCTGTACAATGGGCATCTTCTTTCTCCCTATGGGCATCAAAGTGGACCTGTACACCTTGTCCCTTATCCCTTCCGTCTCCCCCTCACGTCGCTTCCCCTCTCCCTCCGTAGAATAGGGCGAGAGCATCCCTTCCAGGACCTGGTCGAGGCATGGCGGCCAGGGCTTGAGGCCGGCGACCTCCACATCCCGGTGACCTCCCAGCTCGACGACGCCACGGATCTGCACCGTATCTAGGCAGACGGCAGTAGGGAAGTCTTCGTCCTCCAGGGAGACGACGGCCACACTCTCGATTCTGCCCTCCTTCTCCAACCATGCCAAGATCCGAGATGTGTTGGTTGATTGGTTCCTCTATTTTTTTTGAGGATTTCTTTTTATTTTGTTCTGAAGATTCGATTCGATTATTTGATGTGTTGGTTCTTGGCCAAAATTGACGTCCATGCTTACCGGATTCCCCAAAAATCTTTAGATGTTTGTTGTATTGTATATCCGAAAGTTTATTTTTCTTTGTTATTGGTCTGATTGCTGTGTAATGGTTATCCATGATCTGAAACAAATAAGATTCGATTTGATTATTTGATGGATTTGCTTGTTAACGGGTACGGAATCATATGCCCATGGAGATGGATTTTTTCCATGATCTGTTACAGAAAAATGATTTTTCCCATGGCTGAGAGGCCTTTAACTTAAATTGGTATCTCAAGTTGTTAGTCGGACATAATCCCATTGGTTTAGGTGTTCATCCTTATTGGTATATATTGTGTATGATTCCTGAATTTTTCATTCCTAGAAAAATGGGAGATGCTAAACAGATTATGCTCCAGATATAATCTCGAAGATGAAATTTTTTCCATGACATGTTACAGAGAAAGGAATTGGTCACATGTTGATTAATAAAGGCCCTCACTTTCGACATATGTATCTTCCCCGATTCGTTTCTTTTTTTCTTCAACAAAACTTGTATGGAAGATATTACTAAAACGTTGCACAAAATCACAGGAAAAAATGATGATGCTAGTTTGTTTAATATGTAAGGTGTTTACTGTAAAAAATGAAGGACCTCCAGATACAAATTGGATTTATTTTCTGGACTTCTTTGAAAAATGCGTTCACCAATCTTGATGCAAACAGTACAGAATAGAAGGTGTGTGATAAGCCAGGCGTCCGTGAGCCCAGGCGGGATGTTATTATTGTTCAGATTGAAGAAAACAGAAGAATTTGATTGTCCACCGATCACGCTAGCTACGGAACTGTAGGCATGTCGTGTTCCGTTTGAGATTTCGAGTGTGTGTGAAGCGTACTAGTGCTGCACTAAGACTAAGAGCATCTCCACGGGAGTTCGTAAAAGGGGCAGTATAAAGATCTTTTAGTACGCCGGACAGAAAAACAGGTCACACCGGGGGTTGCAAAGCATTTGTCTGGCTCAAAATCTGTCCGGCACCATGAACAGGGCCTCCAACTTTGGGGGCTGCCTTCGCGGTGCCGGACACTATCCGGCCCGAGCCTCCGCAGATATGGCCCGCCCGTCATACACACGAACGGTTTCTTCCCCGGCTTAATGAGCGGCGTAAATGTTGCCGGTTTCCCAAACGACGCGACGTGGCGGAGGTAGGCGGCATGCGACGCGACAGGCCGGCCACGCGGCGCATTAACACGCCGGCAAACCAAGCGCCAGTCCACGCGCCGGCACCGCGGTCTGCCCAGCGGCCAACACAGTGTCCCCTCTCGGGCGCCCCGCCGCCGCTCGCCATTATACCTCGGTGTATAAGAGGAGCGTGCCCGGCGGTACCACCCTCACCATCTCCACACCTCTCCCACCCCCGCCACCATCTCCACACCTCTCCCACCCCGCCACCATGAACAACTACGAGGCCGGTGGCAGCTCGGGCGGCACGTACCGAGGAGGCCGCACCCTCCTGATCGAGGACGCGCGGGCCTTCCACCGGTACGGCCTCCTCGTGCCGCCGGACTTCCGCCTGCCCAAGAACTGGGTCATCAGCTACGGCGGCCTCGCCGTGCCGCCGCTCCCCAATAGCCCGGAGGCCTTACGCCGCGTCATCCTCGAGCGGCGGGACATGATGACCGCGGAGGAGCGCCTCCGCCCGGAGAACGCGGCCGACAACGAGGCCGCCTGGTGGGTGCGCCTCTCCCGGGAGCGCGACGAGGTGGTGGAGTTCTACGACCCTCCCCGTCCTGATCATCGCTGGAACGCGGAAGGCCGCGACCGCTGGTGGGGACGCACCGGCCACACGGTGGCATCGGCCATCGCGGCCGCCCGGCGCCACGCCCAGACGGGGAACCCTACCCCGTTCAGGCTAATGCCGATCCCCGGCACCACCACCGCCGCCGCCACCGAAGCGTCAACGACGTGGCGGTTGCTTCTCCCTCTCTGCTCCGGGAGCAGCGGCAGCAGTGCAGGAGGACGGCGCAGAGGCGGCGGCGTGGTGATACGCGATGTGCGGAATCGCCGGTCGCCACCACGCGGGAGTCTCTGCCTGCGCCGCTGCGCCGACGTCCCGATGCGGCAGGTCAAGGAGGAGCCGGAGGACGTGAAGCCCCCGGTGCTTCCGGCGGGGTATGAGGTGCCACCCGCACTACACGACGAGGCACACGACGGCGACATCCCCGGCCTCAGCTTCGCTCTGGTGGCGTCGGTCAGCGAGATCGAGCGGGACTCCCCCGGCTTCCTGGAGACCGTGGAGCGCTCGGCGCAGATGGCGGCCTCGGCCTCCACCTCCCGGGCGCATCACGACGGCGCGTCCACCTCCCGCGCCGATTCGTCCTCCACCCTCATCCTCCTCGACAACAGCGACGACATCGACGACACCTTCGACTGGTTCGTCAGTTCGGAGTAGATTTAGGTTTAGTTTAGGGCTTAATTTCGTTCAAATATTGTAATATATAACTAAATTTGAATGAAATTGGAACTTTTGTTTTTTCTAATTGAGTTTGGGTCCGACCATTTAGGGGGTGCCGGTGTGGGAGGGGAAAAAAAAGCGCCGAACAAGTGTTCGGCACCCTCCAATTGGGTCTCCAATGGAGGTGTGCCGGACACAATTTAGGCACTCACCGTGGAGATGCTCTAAGCCAGTGATTAAATCCCTTCTTCTTGCCTCGTATACCCTGTTGCTACTCTGTTCGAATTTCGAAAGGTGTGGTGTACATACGACTACGAGTACGAAGGACACTGCATGTAATGCGTACGTACTACTAGTACTGCAGGTATCAATCAAAGTCCACGTACAGGACGAGAACCAGTGCAAAACTGAGCGGTATATGTATACATGCAGTACTGCCAAGTAGTACATCCGTACATACATATGCTAGCCGTGGCCTCGTGGGTGAAACCCAAGCAGATTTACCAATGGTGTTTACCAAGGCCATCGGTCAAGCAGGCGATGGAACCCATGCACCCACCCATGGCCGTACCACGACAAGGCTGGCCCACGACTGAATGGCAACTTGCAAGCTCGCCTCGTCCGCATTCGCCAGCCCGGTCGGCCGGCCGGCGGCTAGTACCAGGGGTGGGCGCGGTGGCTCCTCTCGATCAGGAGTTCGATCGGGACCCTGACAACGGTCAGTGATTGGGCGGCGCAAGCCGCCGACCGCGGCGCGCCCCCACCGGATCCCGCCGTTGCCGGACGGCCTTCCCCGCCGCAGACGTTTTGTCCGATCCTGCCGCGCGACAAGCGAGCCGAGCCAGGCGGCGCGGCCTGGGGAGGAGGCGAGGTCACACGTCCATTAATGCTGACACGGTCTTATTACAAACGGGGGTGTCACGGGAAGCGGGCGGCCGTACTAGGCTCCGCATCGCGTGAACCACGAAAGGCCAAGGCGATGGCAAGCGGCGAGCTAGCTACACGCGCCGGCGGCCGCCGCCCGCGCGCGCACACGCAGACTGCGCGGCGCCGGGCCATTATGGCCTTGTGGCCAGGGATTTCTGCCTGCGAGAGCGCAGCGGCATCAAAGGCAGTACAGTGATTTTGGATTTTGCATAATTGTTGGGTTGGTATCATGTGAATTTTCTTCTGGCCCGAAGGCGTATCTTGTGACTCTGAGATATGCTGACCGGCGCTGCCAGTGTCGTCGTTGTATTGCATCCACAGTTCAGAACGCGTCCAGAAGTGGACTGCGCCATTCGACACCACCCAGTTTGCGGTCGCTGTTGGCTTTTCCTCCTTGTTTACTGCAAACACATCTACTCCCAGAGTCCCGGTGAAGATGATAGAGTGATCTTCTTTTATGTTGTTAATGGCGTGAACATGTCAATGTGTACATAGTGTAGCTTGTAGTCTCTCGATCTCACAAATTCAGAAAATTCAGAGAACAGAGACAGGGTATTTTTGGTGTTGCGTACAACTTTCAACTTTTCTGGTTTTTCTCCCTTCCTTATATAGGTGCGATCGATCGATCATGTCTTTCACACGATGCCCACAACGAACGTGCCATCCCACGTCCAGGCGATCGAGATTACAACGCGAGGATCAGGTCAACAACCTAATCTAGATGTCCTTCACCGTGATGATTCCGATGCGACGGCGTAGCTCCTGGAACTGCACACGACCCAAGGGCCTTCGTCATGATGTCGGAGAATTGCTCCTCCGTGCGCACGAACTGAACGTCGATGTCGCCGTTGTCCACGCACTGACAGATGAAGTGGTAGCGGGTCTGAATGTGCTTGCTCTGGTCATGGAAGACCGGGTTCTTCGTCATCGCAATCGCTGATCTGTTGTCGACGCGTAGCTCCGTGGCGCCATCATCATCTCCGAGCAGCTCGCCGTAGAGTCGCTTGAGCCAGACTCCATGGCAAGCCGCGTTCGTGGAGGCGACGTACTCTGCCTCGCAAGACGAGAGCACGACGATCTTCTGCTTCGTCGACTGCCAGGAGACAGGGATCCTCCCGAAGAAGTACAGCATGCCGCTGGTACTCTTGCGGTCATCGACGTCGCCGGCCATGTCCGCGTCACTGTACCCGACGAGCTTGGCCTTCGATTCCTGGCGTGCATAGTAGCACCCAAGACCTCTCGTCCCGGCAATGTAGCGGAGTAGATGCTTCACCGCGCTCCAGTGCTCACCCCCTGGCGCCTCCATGTACCTGCTCAGGTAGCCCACCGTGAAGCAGATATCGGGGCGAGTGTGAATGAGGTAGCGCAGGCCGCCCACGATGCTTCTGTAGAGCGTAGCGTCCACCGCCTTGCCGCTGTTGTTCTTGCTGAGTTTCAGCCGCGGCTCCATGGGCACGGACGCACCGTTGCAGGTGCCCATCCCCATCTTGTCGAGGAGCTTGTCCGCGTACGCTGCCTGGCACAAGACAATGCGCCCTGGCTGCTGGATCATCTCGATACCGAGTTAATAACTTAGCAAGCCCAGGTCACTCATCTTGAACAGGGACATCATCTCCTGCTTGAACTCACCGATCGCCGCCGCAGACATGCCGGTGATGATTAGGTCGTCGACGTAGACGCCTAACAGCAGCCATGCCCCGTCCTTGCTGTGTGTTTACACATTGTGCTCCGATGGGCACTGAATGAAGCCTAGTGCGGCGAGGCTGCTGTCCAGCTTCGCGTTCCATGCCAACGGTGCCTGATTCAGGCCGTACAGCGCCTTCCGTAGCCGCGGCACCTTCCCTTCCTCGCCAATCTTGACGAAGTCAGGTGCTTGCTCGACGTAGACCTCCTCCTCGAGCTCCCCGTTCAGAAACGCGGACTTGACGTCGAGGTGGTGCACCTCCCACTCTTGCTGTGCAGCAATGGCGAGAAGCAGGCGCATCGAATCGAGCCGGGCGACAGGCGCAAACACCTCTTCGAAGTCGATGCCGGCGCGCTGCATGTATCCTTTCGCGACGAGCCGCGCCTTGTGCTTCACCACGACGCCCTGCTCATCGCGTTTCACCTTGAACACCCACTTCAGACCGATGAGTGTGTGACTGTGGGGACGATCAACGAGATCCCATGTCTCGTTTTCCTCGATCGAAGCCATCTCCTCAAGCATCGCCTTGTGCCAGCACGGCTCCCTCTGCGCCTCTACAACGCTGCCTGGTTCTTCCGCTGAGGTGAGCAGCAGGCTGTTCTCCTCATCCATGGCGAGGACATAATCTCCGAGGCGGACATTGGGCTGGATGATGCCGTCCCTGCAGCGGGGGACCATGGGTGGAGGTGCCGCTGTGCTCGATGGAGGTGAAACAGGCGAGCACGGCGACGCAGGGGTTGCCGCATCCTCTGTCACGGCAGAGCTTTCCTCTCCTTTCCCTGCCGCGGCAGAGCCGGGCAGTGACATGTAATCCACCACGATCTCGCCTCCTCCTTGTATTGTTGCCGCATCGTTGTTGTCCCAGCTCCACTGTGCCGCCTCGTCGAACACGATGTCCCGTGACACGTGGACTCGGCGCGCAACGGGATCATACACCCTGTAGGCCTTGGATCCTGGCTCGTAGCCGATGAAGACCATCGGGGTTCTCCTATCGTCCAGCTTGCGCAAGCATGGCCGCGCAGATTTGACGTGTGCGACGCACCCGAACACGTGCAGGTGGTCGATGGCGGGTCTCTTGCCGTACCACGCCTCGTATGGCGTCTTGCCATCCATGCTGCGGGTGTGCGCATGGTTGAGGACGTAGACGGCCGTGGTCACCACCTCCCCCCAGAAGTGGCTTGGCATGCCCTTGGCCTTGAGCATACAACATGCCATGCCAACCACCATCTGGTTTCGGCCCTCGACGACGCCGTTTTGCTGCGGTGAGTACGGCGTCGTCAAGTGCCTCTTGATGCCCGTGTCGGCGAAGTGCGCAGCGAGCTCATTCGACGTGAACTCGCTGGCACGGTTCGTGCGCAGTGTGCGCAGCTTGCGTCGCGCCTCGGTTTGTGCCTCCACCTGGAAGCGCTTGAGAGCCGTCGCAGCTTCATCCTTCGATGTGAGCAGCACAAGCCACATGAAGCGGCTGTAGTCGTTGATGAGGAGCAGGAAGTAGCGGCGCCCGCCCGGCGTTGCCGGTCGCACCGCACCCTCTGTCATGTTGGGAATATGCCCTAGAGGCAATAATAAAATGGTTTATTAGCATATTCATGTTTATGATAATAGTTTATTATCCATGCTATAATTGTATTAATTGGAAACATAATACATGTGTGGAATATAAACAACAGGTGTCCCTAGTAAGCCTCTACCGGACTAGTTCGTTAGTCAAGAGATGGTTAGAGTTTCCTAACCATGGACTTGTTACAGTCACTTGATAACGGAGTCATATCATTAGGAGTAATGATGTGATGGACAAGACCCGATAATAAAGAGTTGCAATTGATCGTGCCACACAAGTTTCATTGCCAACACTTTTAGTATGCCAAGTATAGTTTCCTTAGACCATGAGATTATGTCACTCCCGTTTACCGGAGGAATACTTTGTGGACATCAAACGTCACTTCGTAACTGGGTGATTATAAAGGTGGCTTTCAGGTATCTCCGATGGTATTTGTTGGGTGCCATGAATCAAGATTGGGATTTGTCCTTCCTTATGACGGAAAAGATATCTCTGGGCCCTCTCGGTAATATAGTATCAGAAAGGTTGCAACCATGTGATTAAGTGTTAATCACGGAGATCCTATATTATGGACGAGTAAAGAGAATTTGCCAGGTAACGAGATGAAACTAGATATGGGGATATCGACGATCGAATCTCGGGCAAATTAAATATCGGTGAGACAAAGGGAATCGTATATGAGATTAAGAATCTCCGGCATCGTGGTTCAATCGATAAAGAACTTCATTGAATATGTAGGAGTCAATATGGGCATCCCGGTCCCGCTGTTGATTATTGATATGATCATGTCTGCATGTTCTCGAACCCGTAGGGTCACACACTTAACGCTCCGATGTAGCTAGGGTTAGTGATGAGATAATTGATGGAATGAACGAATGGTGATTCGGAGTCTCGGATAGGATCCCGGACATCACGAGGAGTTCCGGAGTGGTCCGGAGAATAAGAATCATATAAGGAAAGTGGTTTTCGGAGGTATCGGAAAAGTTCCGAGAATTTTCCGGCAGAGTACCGGAATATTCTAGAAGGTTCTAGAGGAGTCTAGAAGTGGGGCCCATAGGAGTATGGGGCCCACGTGGCATGAAGGGGTGGTGGACTAGCCTAAAGGGCCAGCCGCACCACCTGCCCCAAAGGGGCCCATGCGGGCTGAAAGGCCCAAGTGGGGGCGGCCAAAACCCTGGGGGGGCTGGCTTGGGGACCAAGCCTCCCCAGCCGCCGGCCCTAAGAGGGCAAGGGGCGCAGCCTCCCTGGACACCTATATAAGGAGGGGCTGGGGGAGGGCTGCCGCACCCCTGGAGCTCCCTCCTGCCCTAGCCGCCGCACCCCTCCCCTGCCGCACCCCTCCCCTGCCGCACCACCTCCCCTTGGCGCCACCCCTCCCCGTAGGGCTGCCGCCTTCTCCTCCACCATAGATGCTGCACCACCCCTAGCCGTAGGGCTGCTGCACCATGCCCTCCTCTCCCTCTCCTCTTGCTTGGCTTGGCGAAGCCCTGCTCGTGGAGACTACACCATCAACGCCACCACAACCGTCGTGGTGCCGAGATCCATCTAGCCATCTCCACCTTGCTTGCGGGATCAAGAAGGCGGAGATCTACATCGAGCCGTACGTGTGGATACCGCAGAGGTGCTACCCTTTGTGGCACTTCGTCGGATTGGACTTCGAGGAAATACATCTCCTCGCGACTAGATGAGTCTAGTTGCGGGGATCGACTAGCCAACCCCTGCACCGACAAAACGCGTTTGTTGATCTTCAAGGGTAAGAGATTGGATCTCATCTTCGCTACCTCCATCTAGTAGATCTAGATCCTTGGGGTTTATTCCGCTTGTTGCGTAGGAAAATTTTTGTTTTCTATGCTGCGGCCCCTTCAGTGGTATCAGAGCCAGGTTTATTCGTAGATGTTGGTGCGATTAGAACACAAGTGTTGTGGGCGTTGATATTGTATGTTGCTACCTTCTCGCGTGCACTTTGCGTCTTTGCGGTATTGTGAGATGAAGCGGCCCGGACCAACCTTACTCGTCCACGCACGAGAGACCGGTTCCACGACTGACATGCAACTTGTTTTGCATAAGTGGCTGGCGGGTGTCTGTTTCTCTTGCTTTAGTGAAGATGCAATTTTCAATGAAAGGCCTTTCAAAAGGATGAGTAAATAAGCAACTACTATATCACCGTTGTGGTTTTGCGTAGATTAGAACGGTTCTATCTCGTTGACCCAAGTCACGTAAAAATTGCATAAACAAAGTAGAGGACGTCTAACTTGTTTTTGCAGAGGGGGTCATGTGATGTGGTATGGCCAATGTGTGATTTGTGATAATGTATGCAATGATCATGTTTGTAATCTTTCGCGACTTGCATGTCGACGAGTACGGCAACCGGCAGGAGCCATATGGTTGTCTTTTATTTTATGTGACCTGCGTGTCATTGAATCACCATGTAATTACTTTACTTTATTGCTAAGAGTAGCATTAGTTGTAGTTGCAATAGTTGGTGGACAACCATGGTGATGGCGCCACAATGATGGAGATCATGCTGGTGATGGAGATCATGCCGGTGCTTTGGAGATGGAGATCAAAAGCACAAGAAGAAAGGCCATATCATATCACAATTATGAATTGCATGTGATGTTAATCCTTTTATGCACCTTATTGTTATGCTTAGATTTGATCGCGACGGTAGCATGATAAGGTGATCTCTCCCGTTAATATCAAGATGTGTTCTCCCCTAGTATGCAACGTTGCGAAAGTTCGTCGTTTTGAGACACCACGTGATGATCGGGTGTGATAGATTCAACGTTCACATACAACGGGTGTAAGCCAGATTTACACACGCGGAAATACTACGGTTTCCTTGACGAGCCTAGCATGTACAGACATGGCCTCGGAACACAAGAGCCGAAAGGCTAAACACGAGTCATATGGATGATATGATCAACATGGTGATGTTCACCTTTGAAGCTACATCATCTCACGTGATGATCGGTTGTGGTGTAGTGGATTTGGATCGTGTGTCACTAAACAACCAGAGAGATGTTGAGTTTAGTGGGAGTTCATTAAGATGAACTAAAATTATCATAAACAAAAGTCCAGATGTCTTTGCAAAAATCCTTCTAGATCATGGTCGACTACGGTAGTCTGTTCGTTGCTGGATACTGCGTCTTGATGGGTCATTTAGTTAAGTGGTACCTGTATTTGAAAGAAGTCCTAAACACCCGTGCTCAACTCTACGTGCTAGAAGAACCAATAGGAGATAAACCTAAATATTTCTGCAAGCGATGAGGAGTACATGGAGTGGTTTTGAACCACCTACTTGAAAGTCAAGTGGATGATGTGCACCTTCATGAATTCTGACCTAAGAAGACAATTCAAGAACTTGATTGCAATGGAGATTGTGGATGAGCTGAAAAATAGTTTTTCAGCACAAGTTAGAATTGTAAGGTTCGAATGTCTGAACGGTTTTCTTTCACTCAAGATGGAAGAGAACACTTGCTTGGAACAACACCTGAGGATAATGCATGAGATACATCATCGTCTAGTGCTTGTTTGGAACCACGAGATGAATGACGGTTTCGCGATAGATGGGGTGATACGCTAGCTTCTCCCTAACTTCAAGAATTATGTTGGAGACTATGTCATAGGAAGGGATTTGATCACTTTCTGTGAGTTTGTGTCTCGGCTGCGTCATGTCAAAGTGGAACCCATAGCAAGAGAAGTTGACAAGGCAGAAAGTATATATTGATATACATGTTATAAGTGTTTAAGTCCAAATTGCAATTGTGGCGGTTTCAATAAGTATTTGATACTCATTCTGTTTTATGAAAACAGAACCTGCTGCTTGAGATTTGCATAAAGGATATGGGAAGACGTTGCAGAATAGTGGCAATCAAGGAGTTGATGCTGCAACGATCTGTCTCTACATTTATCGTTTGGATTAGAGGATTTGAATAAGTTTTGTAGTCGAATTAAGTGTGATTTTAATTAGTGTGTCTTGCTTATGTGAGACGGTCATTCATGTTAAAGACAATGGTTGTTCTATTTTCATGAGTGATCCTTTTTGGAAATCACAAGTTTCGATTATAAGTGTATTATTCTTATTATAATCTAAATGATAAATTAGTTAAACATTTATAAAAATATGTGACATACTAAAATATCCAAAACTTAATAATGACAATAGTTTTAGTCATGCTAAATATTGAATAAACATTTTGATGTTTTATCAATGCGCCTTATTGAAGGAGTATGACTAAAATGCCACCCTTTGGAAGAGTGCCATGAGTTGCCGAAGATAAACACAAGTGTTGGTTGTATTTTCAGCAAATGTTAAATGTCATTATTTTGTGCGCTCCATCATAAATGATTAAATAGGTGTATTTATTCGAGTTATGATATTTGATGAGATCAAATAAATTTCTGGAGTTTAGGATAAGTTAACAAGAAAATTGAGTCTTTATGATTTGATCAAAAGAGACAAGATATTTTAGTTATATGTTAGTATGTTGACTTGTGAGAAGTGTTATCACAAATTACAATGTTTAGAATATTTCAAAGGCGTTTGATATGTCCTAAGATATTGTAATCACACACTATTTGATATTGTGTGGTCTCAAAGAAGGGTTTTATTTCAGGGGTTTAATAATAGCATTTAGATTTATTTGATAAACACTCTGTTTAGAAATAAGGATCTATTTAATGATTCGCATAAACATTTTTCATATGAGTTATGAGAAAAGGTGGTTTCTTAGAGACTATTGCGAATAATGTTGTAGTATATTCATAAGTATGACTATGAATGTGATTCCACAATATGAGACTAAAAGGGGCAAACCAATTTGTTGGTTGTGCTAAGTGTTTTAGTGGTTTATCGTGAAAAGGTTTCACTGATAAAAGAATTGATGGAATAAATGGAAAAGCTAAAACCTTGCTTGTTCATGTATCAAGTGGCACATATGTAAAGTGCTATGTTGGTTAAAACTTGACACATGAAGGAATTAATGATGGTGATCATTGAATTTCGGTTTAGCTTGTCTAAAGAAAAGTAGGATTCAAGAATATTAAAGTTTTGTCAGGTTACAAAATAATATTCATGATTCACTTGTCATGTTTGAGAAACAGGACAAACCTACGAAACTACAAAAGGAGAAATAGAAAACTTTAAATACGAAAGTGACTAAGAGTCATCCTATGTTAAGTTTAAATCACAAAGTAATTGTTACTTGATTTTGTGAAAGCGTTGTTTCACATATTTATTCTTCAAAAGGGTTTGCAGGGAATAAATAAAACTTAAAGCTAGTAAAGTACTAGCGTTTCGTATAAAGAGTTCTCGATATTAATAGTTAATTGAGAATTTTGGAGGTGTCCAAAATATCGAGAAAATACACGAGTGTGATCTAATTAAGATATGTGACGACATATATTAAGTTAGAGCAGAAACTATTTTCCATGATCAAAATATGTGGTGACATATGTTTGAGTGGGAGCTAGTTAAATCATGGTCAAATATAGAGATAACATATTTCTGAGTGGGAGCCAAAGTGGTTTCACAATTTAATATGTGTATGGTGTATATTTGAGTGGGAGTTTACAACATATTGTTTGTGTGAAATGGAGATTTCATAAATGTTGTAAATAAGTCAGGAACCAACGTATAACTTATGAAGTTAGTTTGAAACGTCAAATATCCATGGAAGATGGATGTATCTATGGAGGATAGATATGTTTGATAAAGCATTATGTCATGATGTTTAACCTAAGTAAGATTTTGAAGGAGTTCAAAATAAAACAAGAGAAGAAAGGTTCATCTGCTTGTGAAAAATAGGTGAAACATTGAGTTGATAACTCAGTACAAAAATGATGGTTGGAGGATATGTTAGAATTCGCTATGAATTGTTCATAGGTCGAAAACATATAAGAACCATGTGTTTGTATTTGACAATATGTGACCCAAGTTCTTGGTTAGAAGAACATGTTAAGTGAGGAGTCATTTTTCATGGAGTTGAGATAATAGAATCTAGAGATTGGTAGACTTGGTTGAAGTCATAAAACCAAACTAGATTGGAAATCTCATAAAGGCAGAAGCGCAGCGAAAGCATGATCGGAAATATCGAAGTGACATGATTGCACTGTCGATTTGTGAGTCTACAACATATAGGAGTATATGATTAATTCAAGGATTAAAAGATATAATATTTTGGTTTGAGAAATTTTATTTCAAGACTGAGTGAGTTCCAGGTGCGCATGCTATGTGAAAGTCCTCTTGATTGATCATACGTCATGTGGGCATAAAAGGGAAAAGAAAATCTCACTCTGTAACCAAATATATTATATTCATCATGTGATGATGTGAATTATCATGTGATGATAATAGGTTTATCATGAGATGATAAAGTAATGTCAAATTAGGTGACGTTGACGTTTTGCAAAGAACATAAAGAACTGTATAGTACAGAACACGGACAAAACCTCTTCCATGAGCAAACATGATCAGCACTGAGACTCCATGAGTACAGATGGGGAGGCCGCGGACCATGTCGGAGCGCACCATCTGCTGGAGCGCCTCGAAGTGCAGATGGCCGTACTGCGCATGCCAACGCCACGAGTCCGTGTCGTGATGCACTGATAGGCATACTGGACGTACAGGTTGTATGGTCAGCTTGTACAGGCGGTTAGGTGCTCGCTTTACCTTGAGCAGGAGGATGCCGCGCCTGTCGAGGATCGTGATTCGTGAGCATGCCGTGCTTGATGCGGATGTCGCAGTGGAGCTCGTCCAGCTGTCCTAGGCTGACGACGCTGCTCTTGAGGCATGGGATGTAGTAGACATCCGTGAACGCGCGCTGTGGCCCTCCGTCGATGGAGAACGCGATTGTACCGCGCCCCTTGATCTGCACGACGGAGGCGTCGCCGAACCGCACATTGCCGATCACCGTCTCGTCCAGCTCCGTGAACGCCGAGCAGTTCCCCGTCATGTGGTTGGACGCGCCGGTGTCGAGGTACCAGGTGGTCTTCATCGGCTCGTCGTCGCGGCCCGGCACGACCTTGGCCTTCTCCTCATTGAGGAAGACAAGTGCGCGCTCTGGAGCAGCGCTCTGTGCCTCCTGGACCGGCACCGCGGTCTCCGATGCAGATGCCGCGTCGTCGAGCTCGATCAACTCCGCAAACAGGAGTGTGGGGTCAACGTCATCGTCGACCTTGGCGAGGTGGGCCTCCTCGCGGAGCTTCTTGCGGCACTCACGTGCCCAGTGCCCTTTCTTGCCGCAATGGCGGCAGATGTCGCGCTTGAAGTCATGGGAGCCGCCCCTCGGTGGGTGCCTGTCGTCACGGCCCCTCCCACGGTCTTTGCCATGGCGGTTGTCCCCACAGCAGCTGCCACTGTCGCCGCTACTGCCCCAGGCGTCCGGGGCACGCCACTCCTCCTCTGTGAGGAGCAGCTGGCCTCCTGCCGCCGGCTCGGTGTTGCCGAGGCCGTCAGCGGCTGAGAGACGACCGCTAAGCTCCTCGACGGTCATGTCCTGGAGATCCAGCAGCGTCTCAATTGAGCACGCCATCTGTGCGTACCTAGATGGGACCACACGCAGGAACTTTTGCACCGCCGTCAGCTCGGTGATGCCGTCGCCAAGGGACTGCAGCTCGTTGACGATGCCGGAGATGCGCAGAGCGAAGTCCTCGATCCCCTCGTCGCTCTTGAATACCAGGTTCTCGAAGTCCTTGTGCAGCCGCTGGCGGCGTGACTCGCGGACGCGGTTGCTGCTGTATTAAAATAAGTTGTGTGGTGCCCCAAGCGAAGGCGGAATTGCAGCTATTAGCAGTTTTCCCTCATTTAACGAACCGAGGTTTATCGAACCAGTAGGACTTTGAAATCAACAACGAGGTGAATGTTGAAGATCTCTGGCGCTTGACCTTCAACAGACGTGGACCTGCACACACTCAACCAAAATACTTTGCCCCCAACGGCGGAAAGGTTGTCAATCTTTCCGGTCTCGCAGAAAACAAAGCGGTTAATTGTATGATGAAATATGAAAAGTGACCAGAGGAATAATGATAATTAAAAGCAAGTAAATGAGGTTGTAAACGATGTAAAAAGATGGACCGGGGGCCATGGGTTCACTAGTGGAGTCTCTCAAGTAAATAAAATATGCATGTGATGGGTGAACGAATTACAGCTAGGCAATTGACAAGATCATGACACAAACCCAATTTAGCTATGACAAAAAGGATATGATAATATTTATGGAGGCATCACGACAAGGAACAAAGACCGTTGAGTCCAACTGCATCTTTGTCTAAAAAGTCCACCGTGGGATCGCTATCCAGCCTGTCACCCAACGGTATTAAATTGCAAGCAACAGACAATTGCATTAAGTAAAGTGCATGAAGTAAGCAATACTAATATCAAAATAGACATTAACACCGCTGTTTTTACCCTTAGTAGCAACAGCACACCCTCGCCCTTAAACGTTTCTGTCACTCGTGCCCAGGAACAAAAGGGGGCATGAACCCACTATCTAGCATAAATACCCTCTCTTGGAGATACACACAATCACTTGGCCAAAGTAACTACGCACATCGGAGAGAATGCAAGAACATAAATTACTCATATAAAAATCATGCACAATCTGAACATAACTTCATAATCCATCGGATCCCAGCAAACACATCACATAGCATTACAATAATCGATCTTGATTTTATTAGGCAGCTCACAAGATCATAAGACATGAAGCACAAGAGAGAGAGACTACCAACTAGCTACTGCCATGGACCCGTAGTCCAAGGTGAGACTACTCACAAATCATCCCGGAGGAAGGCATGACGATGAAGAGCCCTCCTGGATCGATCTCCCCTCCGGCAGAGTGCCGGGATCAGCTTCAGATTGGACCCCGAACTAGGGTTTTCAGTGACGGCGCGTCGGGGTCGAGTTTCTGAACAATAATGGCCGCCTCGACGTTTTTAGGTTTAATGTGAATTTATAGACGTCAGAGGGGGCCGATGAGGTGACCCACGGACAGGGGCGGGCCCCA
Organism: Puccinellia tenuiflora; assembly: GCA_012064385.1. Classification (NCBI taxonomy): domain Eukaryota; kingdom Viridiplantae; phylum Streptophyta; class Magnoliopsida; order Poales; family Poaceae; genus Puccinellia; species Puccinellia tenuiflora. Next base: position 663,835 of record QRDG01000120.1, read on the forward strand.
CCCGCGGGTGGCCCCCCAGGCCACGGCAGCAGGCCGCCCCTGGCCTGTGGGTGGCCCCCAGGGCTGCCCTTTGGTGTCCTGGTGCCTTCCGTCGAGTAAAAATTCTCCGTAAATTTTCGGTCAATTCCGAGAATATTTCTAGAAGTAAATTTCTGAAACAAAAAGACAACAGAAACAGGGAACTGGCACTTGGCATCTTGTCAATAGGTTAGTCCTACAAAATGCATAAAAATGATATAAATGACAGTAAAAACATGTGACAATATCACAAAACTAGCATGGATCACTAAAAAATTATAGATACGTTTGAGACGTATCAGTGGTCGATGCTGACGCCCATCTTCTTGATCGCGTTCCAGGCCGCCTGCACATTGTCCTTGGCGGAGAGGACCGGCACCATCTCCGGCGGTACGGACCGTAGGATTGCTCCCAAGGCCTGCCGCTCCTAGCGCGTGTCTCCGGTGCCGGGCTCGATGGCCTCCCAGAGCAGCGCTACCTGTAGCTGCACGCGCATCAGGATCGCCCACTCGGTGTAGTTGGTCCAAGTGAGCATCGGCAGACGCATCGCACCGCCGCTGCCGCCAGTTTCCCTCACCACCTCACGCACGACGATCTCGCCTCCGCAGCGGGTCCTGCTGCGACCATGGCTGGGCTCACGGGTGAGCGGTGGAGTCTTGGATGGCGAACGTGATCCCGAGATGATCGGCAGGCTCTGATACCACTTGTAGTCTCTTAATCTCACAAATTCAGAAACTTCAGAGAACAGAGACAGGGTGTTTTTGGTGTTGCGTACAACTTGCAACTTTTATGGTTTTTCTCCCTTCCTTATATAGGTGCGATCGATCGATCGTGTCTTTCGCACGATGCCCACAACGAACGTGCCATCCCACGTCCATGTGATCGAGATTACAACGCGAGGATCGGGTCAACAACCTGACCGAACTCTGCTAACTAAAACCCTAACAGATAGCTGAAATCTGAAACTGAAACTAACACTTCTAACTGAACCTGAACATTAAACCAGACAGCTAGATTAACTAACATAGCACTAGCACGCTAATGGCCAGACTGCACGTTGAGGGCCGGGGACGACAGTAAAATTAAGGAATCAACTGAAATACGCAAAATTGTATGCACTCCTCCATGGCCGCTACTCGTGATCCGGCGAAAGAAGTCACGCCCTCTCTGCTCCTAGGGGATGGCAAGGACAAAACCTTAGCTGCCGCCCCAACCCTCGTCCCGTCTCCCTACTTCTCCATGCACCCCGCTGACGCTGGAGGAAGCAGTGGGTAAAGCTCGCTCGTCGAACGACAGTGGCGTGCTCTCGTCCCTCCCCTTGCGGGGACGTACGACCTAGCATGTCGTGCGTTCCTAGACGGCGTGCGGAGCTCGGAAATCGCAACGCTGACCCCAAGCTTTTGTTTAGCTTTGCCAAGGATAAAAGGATTGAAGGTTGTGGTCAAGCCGATGCGACAAAACATCCTGGTTGAGTTTTGGTGGTGCTACTTCATTATCATCACTAGAGCCTGGGTATTTGTGAAAAAATTCAAATTGAACAGTTTCAAATCCATGAACCTTTTTTAGGCAAGAATATTTTTCATGAACATTTTCATAAATCTGTGAACATTTTTCAAATTTTGGACTTTTCTTGAAATTTGTGAACATTTTTATAGATTCATGAACATCTTTAAAATCTATAATATTTTCTAAATTCGTGAATATTTTTAAAAAAATCGACCATTTTAAAATTCTGATAACATTTTCATTTCACGAAAATTTGCAAAATAAAAAGATATAACATTTTCGTAAACCACCAGCAGCAGCGAATGGTGAAAGGAAAAAAAGAAACGAAAGACCATCAACCTCAAGAGCGTGCGGGTGCTAGTTACTGGGTCGGCCCATCGAGTCAAGCGTTCAGCGTTGCGTCCATAGTGGATGCGACAGACGCTGTTTCAATGATGGCCTAATAAGAATGAACGTGGATCTTATAGGTACCGGCCTAATGGGCCAGTTTTTTTATAGCCCATCCTACATGTTTCCAACAAATTAACCGGAGTATTTCGGCTGGAACTCCAGGTCGTCAGCGCTCTACTTCTTCTTCTCCCCAACACTGTCCAGCTCCCCGCCCGAACCTCCAGGCTTGTGTTTTCTCTGGTTTATTCTCTCTGTCTATCGGCAACCGGTTGTGTGACCGTAGAAAGATCAGAAAAGAATAAGATGCAGGTGAAAGCCGGAAAGCCAGCAGCAAATGAAGGAGTCGACGATTCTTCTCCTGGCCGTGCAGTCGATTGGGCCGGCCGGCACATGCGTACGTGCAGTTACGACATTGTATGGTTCAAATAAGCAAAAGCATGCAAGAAGCAAAACCCTCACGGGTCCGCGTTGGACGTTTCACATCACTAGCTCACCCCTATACGCGCGCAAAATTGGAAAAGCATAGCCCCTCTCCGATTGCTATTCTTGGCGACGTATTGTACGGCGATATGATCTTCCGCTAGCTAGCTTGCAGCACAATCATTGCTAGCTTAGCCACTAGCTGGCCGGGCACTCATCAGGTTGCCTACTGCGATCGGGGACCGAATGTACCCGTGCTACCTATTTGAATTTTATCGGAGTACAGTACAGTACAGTACAGTACTACTGCCCGTAGCTTCGTGCAACATTTTTTACTCCAACAACGACATGAACTCCTGATCCTACTACATGCACAACATCGATACATTTCTCATCGGAGCTCGATCGGTAAATAGCGAAAAGGTAAAACATGTTGTCGTGCGCGTCTTCTCAATCGAGACCGACCAGAGCTCGTACAAATGATCCAGTTGATGAACGTACTACGCTTTGCAATCGATCATAATTAAGCTAGGTCGACAAACGTCCCACACACATTAACCAGTACCAGCGAAGTACAACGATTAGTAGATTTACTCTCCATCCACGGACGCGCACGAAGAACTCCGGGTCCGGGACGAGCTGCTGCAGGAAGCGAGGGCCGGGTCGGCGATGGAGACGATGACGTCGACGAACGCGGCCACGATGGCGGCGTGCGTGTCCTCGCCGTTGGCGCGCAGGTACCACCCCAGCATCTCCTCGAGCCAGCCCCAGCCCTCCACGCCGTGGCCGTTCGCGGCCACCATCTCCTCCATCGACGCCCGGAAGTCCACGTACGGGTCCGCCGACTCGAACGCCACCGCCAGGCCGCCCACGAACGCCTCCGCCGCCGAGTTCTCCGCCTCGAGGATGGAGCTCGTGGCACCCGACGCGCCCGGGTCGAAGAGGAGCCGGTCGGAGGAGCGGAGGAGGCCCCCCACGACGGCGCCGTCGTCGTCACCCGGCCGCACCGACGCCTCGGACGCCGCGGTGGAGAGGCTGTCGGAGCGGTCGTCGGGCCGCGCGGAGGAGTTCGTGAAGGAGCTCTCGGCGGAGTCGAGGAAGATCGAGGCGAGCGTGCGTGCGCCGGGCGGCGTTGGCGGTGGCGCGGCGTGGAAGGACTGCGTTCTTGGGAGCTTGCACGACGGCCACGCCCATGCAGGCGCGCCCGCCGGCGCCGCCGAGGCGTCCTCCTTGGGCGCCTTCGTGTGGAACAGGGAGCTCAAAGCCAGCTTACTGATGACCATTGTTGTACACAGGAGAAAAGAAGACAAGGGAAGAGAGCAAGGGTTTGGTCCTTTGGTGTGTGTGGCTTTAAAAACTGGGAAAGCGGTTATATATCCAGCCCAATGTCGCTCGTGGTAGTTTGGTTTTAAAGGAGCTCCAACTTGGAGTAAAGAGGTGAGCAGTAGGAGGACATCCTCTGCACTGCCCTGCCCTGCCCTCTTGGTTGGTACAGTTAGGTTTGAAGAACCTCTCCGATCCATAAAAAGTGTCGCTCACTTAGTATAAAGTTTGTACTAACTTAGTACAAAATGAGCTACACTTTTTATGAATCGGAGGGAGTACATTTTAAGTTCACTCCATACAGATATCCAAAACGGTCTTTTTTACTGTCGTAGTAGTTTCAAAGAATTATGGGTACGGATTAACATGCCGATCCGTGATCTTTCGTAGTGGAAATAACATGACAATTTATGACATGCCCATACAAAAAAAACTTCTACATTCGACGCCAAAGATAGAGCTGGTTCCCAATGACGAAGCTAGAAAAATGCCTATGAGATTATAGTATGCCGTTCTGGAGGCCAAACTCCATGGAGTTGGGGTTTTTGACAAATTCAAAATCGATATTTGGAACTTTCTAAAGTCAGGAAAAATATTTCTAGATGTAGATGATATCTAGATCAACCATTATGCAAAATCTTGGTGCAAAATATATTATATTTTAGGGTGGAATAAACGACAAATAGGTATATCAGGATAGGTGAACAATGCAGAGTTTTGAAAACGTAATTTTCTTTTTAGATTCGTCATTTTTATAATGCCTAAATAATACAAGTTTTCCATTGAAAATTTGCATGCGGGTAGATCCTAATATTATCTACACTCAAATTTTATTTTGATTTTTTTTGAAACATAGAAATGAATATTTTTACTTTTTGAAAAAAATGAGCTACATGTAGCTCGTACTCCATTTATAGTTTCTCTATGAGGTCATGTCTATATTCCCTCTATTTTACTGGGATCATCTTCTATAAATAATCAATAGCTAGTGCTAATTAATACATATTTTGTTGTTTTCTATTGGGGTCAGCTGATCCAGCACCTCTAAGGCAGGTATGTCCCTGCCGGGTCCCACTATCATAGCAATAATAAAGGTCACTAGCATCCATTGTGAGAAAAGCAAAGGAAACCTCCAGTGCCGCCAACTTCGTATACAAAAATTTCTTATAATCCACAAAAAGTTTTTGTTTCTTTTGTTACACACATGCATATTTTGGCGAAATGTTATATCATCTTGTATAGTTGTTCATAGAGATCAAGTATTGTACCCATCTATTTATTAGAGCAAGTATAATCAATAATCCATTCTTTTTGTAAAGTTAAGGGCTAGTTCTTCAAAAAAAATTGGACAAATCAGAATCAGGACATCCTAATTCATATTGGTCCATTTCAAGTCTTCTTCGATGTAGGTTCGAATATATAGATTGGCACATGACCTCTTATTCATGTTTTTTATGCATTGTAGTTCAAAACATGTTTACCTTTAGAAAAATGGTTGATCTTCTTAAAAAGCAAATCCACATAGATTGCAGGGTTATTAGGAACCTCTAAACATCTAAAACCCACGCTCATCAGCTCATGTAAGTCCCAAGCTAGCCTAAATCATGAAAAATATTAGGACAGTTGCAAATTTTGTAAATTTATAGATTTCTAAAGCTTAGATGGTATACCTGCTGATAATTTTATGTTTTTTAATTGATGGCCGAAACACGAGACGTGGAATAAGAAACATGTATGTGTTGCCAATACGCTGGTGCAGAGGATTCAGAGAAAACACGTTTTTTTGAAGAAAAAAAAGCAAAAGTGCATTAAACATGTTTTAAAAACCTTAACAGATGTGTATTTAAGTTCCAAAAAATTACAACAACTCACATGCTTGTAGGTAATGTGTCGAAACTAATCCTTGTTGAAAATTCCATACACACCAGTACGATCATTCGTGACTTGTTTGTAAGTCAGAAGATGGAATTTTGTTGCATAAGAACAGGTGATATATTTTTCTATGGGGTGACTCATTTTCTGAATTTTGTGAAGGTGTTTGATGAAAAAAATCACAGGGTAATTTTGTGCATCTGCATGAATTTTCCCTATTTTTTCCTAAGAATATAATTTATGATTTTTTTTTGAATTTGAATAGCATGTTGATCTATTGTAATCCAAGTTCAAAAAATGATCTCTAGTGGTTCAAGAGCATGGGGACAAGGCCTACATACACATGCGCCCGCCCCCTGCAGCACTGCATCTGATGGATCGATTCGTGAGTAAAAAATGGCTTGGCGTGCGGGCCACGCACCGCCTTCTTCTACGTCGCTGCGACGCATTGATCATGATGCAACCGGTCAGAGGTTCAGAGCTCAGCTGAGTAGCTAGCTCACTGTCAAGTCCCACCGCTCGCAACCATCCACGCATAGCAAAACGTATGTGCAGAGACCGCCAGACTGACTGACCGATCAGGCAGCCACTTGCATTACTATCCTGATGAACACGTGAAGCGGAGATCGATCGAGCTGATGATCGCTGTGGCTCGTTTTGATTTATTCCTTGCCGCGCTATAAGATCTTCCTCTTGATTTATCCCGGCCGTTTGGACACTGTGGGACTGTGGGGGGGTCGATCGATTGGATGTGGCTTTACGCTGCCTGCCAAATTTATGATCTTTTTTTGTTGTTGTTGTTGTTGAGACTTGAGATGATGATCTTTTGTTCTTCTTCACAGAGACAAGTTTTGCAATCTTTGCCACAGTACGTGGCCGGCCGCGTTTGTCGTCGCTGTTGCCTGGACTGGACAGGACCACCTTGGCGTACGTGTGCCCGCTTGTCTCTGAAGAATCCTCGATATGTAGCTACGTAGCATGCGTCGCATCGTTGCACCATACAGCCGTGTGGAACATTTATCTTCCACTATACACGGACGTAAATGCTAGCTATATTGCCCCAGTGGATAAATAAGGAATACAGAAACAAAAACCGCGATTGGACCAGAGAATGAGATTGCATTATAAGGACGCAATTGAACAGACCGAGCAAGTTCAAATTGGCGTAACATGAAACCTATTAGTGCAAAAGCCCCGTGATGTTAATCCTTTTATGCACCTTATTGTTATGCTTAGATGTGATCGCGACGGTAGCATGATAAGGTGATCTCTCTCGTTAATATCAAGACGTGTTCTCCCCTACTATGCACCGTTGCGAAAGTTCGTCGTTTTAAAACACCACGTGATGATCGGGTGTGATAGATTCAACGTCCACATACAACGGGTGTAAGCCAGTTTACACATGCGGAAATACTACGGTTGACTTGACGAGCCTAGCATGTACAGACATGGCCTCGGAACACAAGAACCGAAAGGTTAAACACGAGTCATATGGACGATATGATCAACATGGTGATGTTCACCTTTGAAGCTACATCATCTCACGTGATGATCGGTTGTGGTGTAGTGGATTTGGATCGTGTGTCACTAAAACAACCCGAGAGATGTTGAGTTTAGTGGGACTTCATTAAGATGAACTAAAATTATCGTAAACAAAAGTCCTTAGATGTCTTTGCAAAAATCCTTGTAGATCATGGTCGACTACGGTAGTCTGTTCGTTGCGGAAAAACTGCGTCTCGATGGGTCAAATTTGTTGAGTAGTACCTGCGTCTTAAAGAAGTCCTACACACCTATGCTGAGCTCTACGTGCTAGATGAACCAATAAGAGATAAACCCAAACATTTCTGCAAGCTATGAAGAGTACATGGAATAGTTTTGAACCACCTACTTGAAAGTCAAGTGGATGATGTGCACCTTCATGAATTCCGACCTAAGTAGATAATTCAAGAACTTGATTGCAATGGAGATTGTTGATGAGCTGAAAAATAGTTTTTCAGCACAAGTTAGAATTGTAAGGTTCGAATGTCTGAACGGTTTACTTTCACTCAAGATGGAAGAGAACACTTGCTTGGAACAAACACCTAAGGATAATGCATGAGATATATCATCGTCTGGTGTTTGTTTGGAACCACGAGATGAATGACGGTTTCGCGATAGATGGGGTGCTGCGCTCGCTTCCCCCCAGCTTCAAGAATTATGTTAGGGACTATGTCATGGAAAGGGATTCAATCACTTTCTATGAGTTTGTGTCTCGGCTGCGTCATGTCAAAGTGGAACCCATAGCAAGAGAAGTTGACAATGCAGAAAGTATATAGTGATATACAAGTTATAAGTGTTCAAGTCCAAATTGCAATTGTGGCGGTTTCGATAAGTATTTGATACTCATTCTGTTTTATGAAAACAGAACCTTCTGCTTGAGATTTGCATAAATGATCTAGGAAGACGTTGCGGAATGGTGGCAATCAAGGAGTTGATGCTGGCAACGATCTGTCTCTACATTTATCGTTTTGATTAGAGGATTTGAATATGTTTTGTAATCGAATTAAGTGTTATTTTGATTAGTGTGTCTTACTTATGTGAGACGGTTATTCATGTTAAAGATAATGGTTGTTCTATTTTCATGAGTGATCCTTTTTGGAAATCACAAGTTTTCGATTATAAGTGTATTATTCTTGTTATAATCTAAATGATAAATTGGTTGAACATTTATAAATAAAAGACATACTAAAGATATCCAAAACTTAATAATGACAATTTTTTTAGTCGTGCTAAAGATTGAATAAACATTTTTATGTTTTATCAATGCGCCTTATTGTAAGGAGTATGACTAAAATGCCACCCTTTTGGAAGAGTGCAATGAGTTGCCGAAAATAAACACAAGTGTTGGTTGTATTTTCAGCAAATGTTAAATGTCATTATTTTGTGTACTTCATCATAAATGAAATGATTAAATAGGTGTATTTATTCGAGTTATGATATTTGATGAGATCAAATAAATTTCTGGAGTTTAGGATATTAAGTTAACAATAAAAATTGAGTCTTTACGATTTGATCAAAAGAGACAAAATATTTGAGTTATATGTTAGTATGTGGACTTGTGAGAAGTGTTATCACAAAATTACAATGTTTAGAATATTTCAAAGGCGTTTGATATGTCCTAAGATATTGTAATCACACACTATTTGATATTGTGTGGTCTCAAAGAAGGGTTTTATTTCGGGGGGTTTAATAATAGCATTTAGATTTATTTGACAAACACTCTGTTTAGAAATAAGGATCTATTTAATGATTCGCATAAACATTTTTCATATGAGTTATGAGAAAAGGTGGTTTCATTAATTATGAGATAATTAGAGACTATTGCGAATAATATTGTAGTATATTCATAAGTATGACTATGAATGTGATTCCACAATATGAGACTAAAAGGGGCAAACCAATTTGTTGGTTGTGCTAAGTGTTTTAGTGGTTTATCGTGAAAAGGTTTCACTGATAAAAGAATTGATGGAATAAATCGAAAAGCTGAAACCTTGCTTGTTTATGTATCAAGTGGCACATATGTAAAGTGCTATGTTGGTTAAAACTTGACACATAAAGGAATTAATGATGGTGATCATTGAATTTCGGTTTAGCTTGTCTAAATAAAAGTAGGATTCAAGAATATGGTATTTTGTCAGGTTACAAAATAATATTCATGATTCACTTGTCATGTTTTAGAAACAGGACAAACCTACGAAACTACAATAGGAGAAATAGAAACTTTAAATACGAAAATGACTGAGAGTCATCCTATGTTAAGTTTAAATCACAAAGTAATTGTTACTTGATTTTGTGAAAGCGTTGTTTCACATATTTATTCTTCAAAAGGGTTTGTAAGGAATAAATAAAACTTACTGGACAAAAGCACAAGAGTTAAAGCTTTTTAACATATTCAATGTTGTTAACTACATGGTGTAGTTGTGCTTAAAGTCAAAAGGATTTATGCTAGCAAAGTACTAGCGTTCGTATAAAGAGTTCTCGATATTAATAGTTAATTAAGAATTTTGGAGGTGTCCAAAATATCGAGAAAATACACGAGTGTGATCTAATTAAGATATGTGGCGACATATATTAAGTTAGAGCAGAAACTATTTTCCATGATCAAAATATGTGGTGACATATGTTTAAGTGGGAGCTAGTTAATCATGGTCAAATATAGAGATAACATATTTCTGAGTGGGAGCCAAACTGGTTTCACAATTTAATATGTGTATGGTGTATATTTGAGTGGGAGATTACAACATCTTGTTTGTGTGAAATGGAGATTTCATAAATGTTGTAAATAAGCCAGGAACCAGCGTATAACTTGTGAAGTTAGTTTTGAATGTCAAATATCTATGGAGATAGATGTATCTATGGTGGATAGATATGTTTGATAAAGCATTATGTCAGGATGTTTAACCTAAGTAAGATTTTGAAGGAGTTCAAAATGGAACAAGAGAAGAAAGGTTCATCTGCTTGTGAGAAATAGGTGAAACATTGAGTTGATAACTCAGTAGAAAAATAATGGTTGGAGGATATGTTAGTGTTCGCTATGAATTGTTCATAGGACTGAAACATATAAGAACCATGTATTTTGTATTTGACGATATGTGACCCAAGTTCTTGGTTAGAAGAACGTGTTAGAATGAGGAGTCATTTTAACATGAAGATGAGATAAATTGAATATAGCGATTGGTAGACTTGGTTGAAGTCATGACACCAAACTAGATTGGAAATCTCATAAAGGCAGAAGCGCAGCGAAAGCATGATCGGAAATATCGAAGTGAAAAGTATAGCACTGTCGATTTGTGAGTCTACAACATATAGGAGTATATGATTAATTCAAGGATTAAAAGATATAATATTTTGGTTTGAGAATTTTTATTTCAAGACTGAGTGAGTTCCGGGTGCACATGCTATGTGAAAGTCCTCTTAAATGATCATACGTCATGTAGGCATAAAAGGGAATCGAAAATCTCACTCTGTAACCAAATATATTATATTCGTCATATGATGATGAAATTATCATGTGATGATAAGAGGTTTATCATGTGATGATAAAGTAATGTCAAATTAGGTGACATTGACATTTTGCAAAGAACATAAAGAACTGTATAGTACAGAACACGGACAGAACCTCTTCCACGAGCAAACATGATCAGCACTGAGACTCCATGAGTGTTGGACACCATGAGTGTTGGATCGAGAAAATGTAAACTAGATTATTGACTCTAGTGCAAGTGGGAGACTGTTGGGAATATGCCCTAGAGGCAATAATAAAATGGTTTATGATAATAGTTTATTCTCCTTGCTATAATTGTATTAATTGGAAACATAATACATGTATGGAATATAAACAAACAGGTGTCCCTAGTAAGCCTCTACCGGACTAGTTCGTTAGTCAAGAGATGGTTAGAGTTTCCTAACCATGGACTTGTTATAGTCACTTGATAACGGAGTCATATCATTAGGAGTAATGATGTGATGGACAAGACCCAAATAATAAAGAGTTGCAATTGATCGTGTCACACAGTTTCATTGTCAACACTTTTAGTATGCCAAGTATAGTTTCCTTAGACCATGAGATTATGTCACTCTCGTTTACCGGAGGAATACTTTGTGGACATCAAACGTCACTTCGTAACTGGGTGATTATAAAGGTGGCTTTCAGGTATCTCCGATGGTATTTGTTGGGTGACATGAATCAAGATTGGGATTTGTCCTTCCTTGTGACGGAAAAGATATCTCTGGGCCCTCTCGGTAATATAGCATCAGAAAAGGTTGCAACCATGTGATTAAGTGTTAATCACGGAGATCCTATATTATGGACGAGTAAAGAGAATTTGCCAGGTAACGAGATAGAACTAGATATGGAGATATCGACGATCAAATCTCGGGAAAATTAAATATCGGTGAGACAAAGGGAATCGTATACGAGATTAAGAATCTCCGGCATCGTGGTTCAATCGATAAAGAAATTCGTTGAATATGTAGGAGTCAATATGGGCATTCCGGTCCCGCTATTGATTATTGATATGATCATGTCTGCATGTTCTCGAACCCGTAGGGTCACACACTTAACGCTCCGATGTAGCTAGGGTTAGCGATGAGATAATTGATGGTATGAACGAATGGTGATTCGGAGTCTCGGATGGGATCCTAGACGTCACGAGGAGTTCCGGAAGAGTCCGTAGAATAAGATTCATATATGGAAAGTGGTTTCCGGAGGTATCGGAAAAGTTCCGGGAATTTTCCGGCAGAGTACCGGAATATTCTAGAAGGTTCTAGAGGAGTCTAGAAGTGGGGCCCACAGGTGTTTGGGGCCCACATGGAATTATGGGATGGTGCAGTGGCCTCATGGGCCAGCCGCACCACCTGGCCACAAAGGGCCATGCGGCTAAGGGCCAAGGGGCCCAAAAGGGGGGGCAAACCCTAAAGGGGTGCCTTGGGGAGCAAGGCTCCCCTTGGCTGCCGGCCCTAGGAGGGTTTTGGGGCGCACCCCCTTGCCCCCTCCACCTATAAAAGGAGGAGGGGTGCGGCACACCTAGGGGCAGCCCATTGCAAACCCTAGCCGCACCCCTCCATCCTCCTCCACCTCCATCTCTTGCGCCACCCCTCCCGGAGGGCTGCCACGAGCTACACCTCCTCCCTTGCTGCACCACCCCTAGCCGTAGGGCTGCTGCACCTCCTCCTCTCCCTCTCCCTCTCACATGGCTTGGCGAAGCCCTGTCGAACGGAGCACTACACCATCAATGCCACCACAACCGCCGTGGTGCCGAGATCCATCTAGTCACGTCCTCCTTGCTTGCGGGATCAAGGAGTGGACTTCTACATCGAGCCGTACGTGTGGATACCGCGGAGGTGCTGCCCGTTGTGGCACATCATCATATTGGATCTGCGAGGAAATACATCTCCTCGCGACTAGATGAGTCTAGTTGCGGGGATCGACAGACCAACCCCTGCATCGACAAAACGCTTTGAACGTTCTTCGAGGGTAAGAGATTGGATCTCATCTACGCTACCTTCGTCTAATAGATCTAGATCCTTGGGGTTTATTCCGCTTGTTGCGTAGGAATTTTTTTTGTTTTCTATGCTGCGACCCCTTCAGTGGTATCAGAGCCTAGATCTATTCGTAGATGTTGGTGAGATTAGAACACAAGGAGTTGTGGGCGTTGATATCTTATGTTGCTACCTTCTCGCGTGCACTTTGCGTCTTTGCGCCATTGTGAGATTGAAGCGGCCCGGACCAACCTTACTCGTCCACGCACGAGAGACCGGTTCCACGTTTGACATGCAACTTGTATTGCATAAGTGGCTGGCGGGTGTCTGTTTCTCTTACTTTAGTGAAGATGCAATTTTCAATGGAAGGCCTTTCAAAAGGATGAGTAAATAAGCAACTTCTATATCACCGTTGTGGTTTTTGCGTAGATTAGAACGGTTCTATCTCGTTGACCCAAGCCACGTAAAAATTACATAAACAAAGTAGAGGACGTCTAACTTGTTTTTGCAGAGGGGGTCATGTGATGTGGTATGGCCAATGTGTGATTTGTGATAATGTATGCAATGATCATGTTTGTAATCTTTCACGACTTGCATGTCGATGAGTACGGCAACCGGCAGGAGCCATATGGTTGTCTATTATTTTATGAGACCTGTGTGTCATTGAATCACCATGTAATTGCTTTACTTTATTGCTAAGAGTAGCATTAGTTGTAGTTGCAATAGTTGGTGGACAATGATGTCTACACACGCTTCTATTCTTGTAGACAGTGTTGGGCCTCCAAGAGCAGAGGTTTGTAGAACAGCAGCAAGTTTCCCTTAAGCGAATCACCCAAGGTTTATCGAACTCAGGGAGGTAGAGGTCAAAGGTATCCCTCTCAAGCAACCCTGCAATCACAATACAAAAAGTCTCTTGTGTCCCCAACACACCCAATACACTTGTCAGATGTATAGGTGCACTAGTTCGGCGAAGAGATAGTGAAATACAAGTAATATGGATGATTATAAGTAGTAATTGCAATCTGAAATAAAATGGCAGCAAGCAAACATGTAGCAGAACTTGTTGTAAACGGTGTTTCAATGCTTATAAACAAGGCCTAGGGATCATACTTTCACCAGTGGTCACTCTCAACAATGCAATCATAATTGAATATAAATATAAGCACTTCAATATACTACTCCGAAGTATTCTCCGGCTGGATAACGAACACTAATTCATTGTGTAGGAATGCAAAAGCACGCCTCAAACATATATTCCCAAGTACTAATGAATACCCCACACTGGACCATGAGCATTCATAGGAGGTACTAACACACCACAATTTCATAGAGACATCCAACTCAAATAATAAATCAGTGAACAAGTATCTTGTGAAATATAGGCTAAAGACCCACACGGTGCACACACTGTCACCTTTACACACGTGGGACAAGGAGTCTCCGGAGATCACATAAATAAAGCCCACTTGAGTAACATAACAACATCTAGATTGCAAAGCTCATGATCACATATAGATCACATCATGGGAGAGAGAGATATAGACCACATGGCTACCGGTACGGCCCTCAGCCCCGAGGGAGAACTACTCCCTCCTCATCATGGGAGTCAGCAACGGCGATGAAGATGGTGGTGGAGTCGATGGAGATGGCTCCGAGGGCACTTCCCCGTCCCGGCAGGGTGCCGGAACAGAGACTTCTGTCCCCCGAAACTTGTCGGCGATGGCGGCGGCGCTGCAGATGTTTCTTTGGAATATGACGGGTCCGTCTAGGTTTTATGCGTTGGGGGCAATATATAGGCGAAAGGGTGGCGTCGGAGGGCTCCCGTGGGCCCCACACCACCTGGTGGCACGGCAGGCATGGGTCCCGCGCCACCCTATGGTGTGGCTGGCCCACGGCCCTCCAGGTCCTCTCCTTCGGGCTCCGTGTAGTCCATTGAATTATAAGACTGCTGCTTTTTGTCCCATCCAATTCCGAGAATATTTCCTTAAGTACTTTTCTGAAACGGGAAAATAGCAGAAAACAGAAACTGGCACTGTGGCATCTTGTTAATAGGTTAGTTCCAGAAAATGCATAAAAATGCTATAAGATGTAAACAAAACATGTAGCAAATGGTATGAAAACAAGCATGGATCATAAGAAATTATAGATATGTCGGAGACGTATCAGCATCCCCAAGCTTAGTTCTACTCGTCGTCGAGTAGGTAGAACGATAACAAATAATTTATTAGGAGACATGCAAACTCACAATCTAGATCAACAAAGTAATGCAAAACACATGATGTGAATAAGGTGATCCAAAACAATTGTCTATAGTTGACATTAAGCAAACAATGATTAACAAATGCTAGCTAAAAGAAGCTAGAACTTTTCATGAATCAGCGTGTTGGAGACTAGGAATCATACATAAGGTTTAGAAAGAAGAATAGTAAATTTTATCTCCAATGTAAAATGTCAATCAATCTTCAAAGCATCAAATTCAGTCAATAATAGAAATAGCCAAGCTCAAGTCAAGTGTCCTTTATCCATCCACTTAACTTATCAACTGTTATGTAGTCCACTCAACTAATACAAGCAAGAAGGCTTGGCACCATGAGGTTATGGCAAAGAGAATAATAATGGGGGTTTGGAAGGCCAAAAAGAAAGGCTCAAACAGTGGAAGAGGTAACCACAAGACAAGAGGAAGTCCCGTAGTAGACACTGAATGAGGAGTAGTGATTGCCATGCAACGGATGCACATAGAGCTATATGAATGGAAGCTCTCCAATGGAACTAGTGGGGGTGCATCCAACTTGCTTGCTCATGAAGACCTAGAGCTCACTTGAGGAGGCTCATCGTTGGAATATACAAGCCAAGTTCTATAACGTTTCGTCCCCACATAGTTATACTAATGAAGCATGAAAACTCACTACAATGATGTAGGTGCTACTAGCACAAGTGTGGAATAAAAGGATAGTAGTGTTGCCCCCTCTCTCATTTTATATTCTTTTTTTCCTTTTTCCCTTTTTTGCTTTTTGCTTTTTGAGGCCTTTGTGGCTCTTTTATATTTTTTCTCTCATTGGTCTCTTTTGGACTCTTTTGATTGGCCACTTTGGACTCTTTTCAATATGCTCACAGGTAGAGGCAACACTCTATTTTACAAGATGATCATCACACCTTTTGGTGTACTCAAAACTCAAAGACTAATACATGGTGTATGGTGGATATGCAAGACCGAGCGTAGTGTGGAAAAGATGTAACACATGTGGAAAACCACGCATCACACTAACTCAAATGGTCAAGCAATACTATATGGCAATGAAGTAAAAATGACATAAAGTCATGTAATGTAAATGATGGATGTTGCATGGCAATGTATCTCGGAACAGCTATGGAAATGCTGTGATAGGTAGATATGGTGGCTGTTTTGAGGAAGATAGTTGGCTTATGTGTAGGAGAACAAGATGAAGATCTCCCACGGGGTTGGATGTACTTGCGAAGTATGCACCAATCTCAACGTGAAAAAGGGCAATGCAAAGCACCGAAGAGGCTAGCAAAATATGGAGGTGGAAGTGCCAAAAACCAAAAACTCACATAGCATGTCGTATATTGCAACAACTAACAGTATCAAAGTCCTCATAAATGGTTAGAGACACCCCGAGAGGGATCGTGGCGGCGACACAAGTGCCCCGTTGACTTCACCGACCGTTGCAGTAAACGTATACCATTAGAAACTTCTTTTCAACTAAGAGGAAATCACGACACTAAAGCACTATTGACTTATGTTGTTTTTAGTTCAGAAAAGTACGGCTCCACGCTCTACTAACACATCTTCACTAATCATCTCTTAACAACATAACCAACATATTTTAACCATTAGTTATTTTAATACCTCAAACAATTGAAGAGGAGCAAGTTATCTACACAATGGTCTACAAGACTATGCAGCTTTTCTCTATTTCATACCACTATCACAAGCATAGCATTTTCCAATCTAACACATCAACCAAGCAACTAAAACAACTCTCTAACAAATAGGAGTGAAACACAAGAGAGCTAACACAAAGAACTAGCAGCTCTAAACAAGATAACATGCTAAAAGCGAGAGCTTACTAGAAAACAAATAGTAGCTAAGAATACTCAACGAATATAAAGCGAAGCACAAGAGTATTCATATGAAAAAGCGGAGCGTGTCTCTCTCCCACACAAGAATGTTAGGATCCAACTTATTAAGCAACTAAAACACACACTCAAAATAAAAACAGACGCTCCAAGCAAAATACATAAGATGTAGTGGAATAAAAATATAGTATCACTAGAGATGACCTGATAGTTTTGTCGATGAAGAAGGGGATGCCTTGGGCATCCCCAAGCTTAGATGCTTGAGTCTTCTTGAATTTGCTGGGGATGACCCACCGGGGCATCCCCAAGCTTAGGCTTTTCACTCTTCTTGATCTCATCATATCGTCCCTTTTGCTTACTTGAAAACTTCCACCACATCAAACTCAAAGTAATTCTCATTAGTCGGGGGTGCATAAACCAAAAATTCACAAGTTCTACTGTGACACAAGCACACCTTAATGCATTATAACATTAGCTACAGCCACTGATGCTCAAAGAATCAAAAAGATCCAAATAAACATCGCAAAAGAAGCAATGCACAATAAAAGGCAGAATCTGTCAAAATCTGAACAGTCTGTAAAGACGAATTTTTCGAGGCACTAGAG